>JAZEWU010000005.1:5511962-5524236 GCA_036362915.1 Geotria australis
AAGCCAGCCTCGTGTGACCACAAACCATGCCTGGTAATCTTTGCGGTCTGTCCCTGCACTGCACTAGGCACTCGTTTTATACCAAGTGAACCTAATTGAATTCTACATGACATTTAGATACTAATTCGAGCCATATTTAATTGCCCGTTATGCAACTGCTCGCGATACAGTGGCCACTCTTTTTTCGCTTTTATTCATCCATCTAATGTATAAACCGCTTGTCCTGGTGAGGGTCGTGGTGGCAGCAGTCCAAGGAGGGTGGACCAGAAATCCTTTTCCTCAGCAACAGATTCCAGCTCTTCCTGGGGGATTCCCAGGCGTTCCCAGGCCAGCCGAAGAATAAAATCCCTCCAGCGTGTCCTGGGTCGGCCTCTAGGTCTCTACCCAGTGGGTCGTGCATGGTAGACTTCCTAGGGGAGCCTTAACAGATGGCCGAACCACCTCAACTGGCTCCTTTCAATCCAAAAGAGCAGCGGCTCTACTTTGAGGTTCTCCAGGATTTCTGTGCTCGTCACTCTTTTAACTCGATTTAACTCTTTTAAACTCGAAAAGCCACTCTTTTAACTCGATTCCCAAAGCACGCATGAAACAAATCATAGTGAGGCCTCAATGTTTTACACCAACACAGGATTTTCTCAAGAACTGTGTTCGCTTTACAACTCGGGTGTAGAGCTGTCAAGCGCAAGACAAAACTGCAAGAGAGAGAGAGAGAGTGATGTTGTTGAACAAATAAAAAGAGGCTTTACCCTTTCCGGCAACAGAACAGGTGTTAAGCTGTTCAAACACAAAATAGCCACGTTTTACAAGGGATCAAGTTTGCAAAAACCACAAATGCTTGTGGCGAAACATGCATACAACATCATTTGATAATGAAATAGATTTTAAAAGGTGTCTATTTGGTGGATAATAATTTTAACATTTTCGTTGTTACCAGGAAGGATAACCTAAAAGTCATCGTACCACTTGATTAATTGCACGACGTTTTCCGACCAATCCACTCATAATGCAAGAACCAAAATTCGCGCAATGAAAAATCCAATTAAAAAAACCTGAGAAAAGAAAGTCCCCGACATTTAATGGGAAGGTCACAAGGTTAGCATCCACCTCTTCGCCACCGTTCGCAAGTCGCACACTAATATATTTTGAGTGAATTACCAAGCACTGGCGCAAGGAGTGCTTGTTTGCCCACCGTTAAATGTGACATTGCTGGCCACTCATTTATTCATTGCCACGAAGGGACGACAACTGTAGACACAGCTGTGGTCTAAAGGTGGCCCCCCAAGGAGCTGTTGAAACTGTCTGGTCAGAAGGACACGGTATGCGACTGTGATGTATGGTTCATGTAAATTAGAGTGGGGTTTTTTTTGCAGAATGATAATAAAAAGTAAGTTCAAGTACAAATACAGAAATGTAGCATCATTTTTCCGTTGTTATCATCATACAAGTAGGTCTCATATTCACAACTGTAATCTCCAGTCCTGTAATACAGTTACATTGGGTTGCAAACGACTCTTAGTTTAGTTGTTTAGGGTTAGACATAACCGTTATGTTGAACTTTGTTAATAAAATTACTTTTGCATGACTCACATGTTACAGTCTGAGTTCCTACTAAGTCTCAATACAATAACAACAATTTATTTTTAAATGGTTGGTACAAAAACATGTTTTGAGCAGATCCACTCAGAACATCACCCAATAATGAGATTAATTGTATTACAGAGTGATGTGTTTAACAGTCAAGCCTGTTTTGTAGCACTGTACTGTTTCATACATAATGGTGGAGTGGCGATGCATTGATTCATGAATATCAATTCGTAATCTCAGCATGCACTCTTCATGTAAGAAAGTGTTTTATTAATTCTCAAATGTATATACTGTACTGTAATGGGTTTGCATGCTTCCCAGCAGCTGCTAGTAACTGAGACATTCACCACATTGTACTGATGTAGGATTTCACGGCTCGATTCATGATGGTTGCTCTTCAGAGCTGTTCTTTCGGGATAGTCGTGTCGAGCGATCTCCATCTCTCCCTCGCGACGTTTCGCCTTCAACGTGCGAGGCGTAACGTTGAAAGAACAGCTCTGAAGAGCTGAGAGAAAATATTCGTGGATCCTGACCCAGAATAGGAGTCGGGCAGAGGGATTGAGGGTGTGAACCGTTACATCGCCGGTAAATAATGCAATGACATTGGGGGTAATAGCTAGGCAGAAACATGGAGCAGTGTAATACGCTTGGGACAATTGGCTATTACTGAAAAATGAGAACATTGAAATTGTGTCTGTGCCATTTGAGAATTTGTTTTTAAAACTCACAGCTTTTGAATTAAAAAAAACTCAGATTTTACATAATGCCGTAGTCACTTTCAATATCATTCGGCAACGTACGCAGAAGCTATTGTATTTAATAGTGTCATAAAATTTAGTTGAATATATGCAGTGAATTACAATTAAATATTGAAGAGGTATATTGAATAATATTTTCAAAAACAATCACATGTGCGAAGTGCAGTCCAGAGGCCCACAAACACAGAGCGTCTCGGTATTAAATTGAACCCTGTGCAGGCGAGGGAAGGAAGGCCCAATATGCCGACAGAGAAACATTCAAGTGGCACATTGGTATGTTACTTCTCATTAGCACTTCAATCAGCTGTCATTCAGTCGAGCAGGATAACATATCACGGATAGCCTGATGATGCTTCCAACGTGGAAGGCGAAACGTTGCGAGGGAGAGAGAGCGTACGACACGGCTATCCCGATAGGCTCTGGCTCACCGAGATCCTGTATACAGTGTATAGGATTAAGACGTTTATAACAATCAATGAATGAAGAATATCTCAATGCAGGACTCCCAGAAAATGTGTTTATAGTTTCAAACTTTCCTGGATGAATACTTGGCAATGGTAAACAATGTTTTGACGTAGGTTTCCACAGCTCGGTGTGTGAGAATTGCTCTAAACAGCTGCTTTTTTGGGACAGCCGTGTCAAGAGGGGAGGAACGCTCGACACGGCTATGCCAATGGAGCAGCTCTTGAAAGCGATTCGCAACGGTTAAGGATATCAAAATATTTTTCATACGAGACATTTTATAAATATAAAATGTACTTCACTTTACGGAACACACACATTACACATAAGCGCATACATTATTTACATGCGTTTACAAATGTATCAAACGCAGCGAGCACACACAGTGCAAAGGCATTGGCGCACACGCGTGCTCGTATCAGCAATGCCAGTAGCACAGAGAGAACTCATTACTCGTGCTGAGCTGACATCATCCTGCGTGATGAGATCTGGGCATGTGGGTTTACGGTATCGCGTGACGGGCGGCACGTTGAGTAGCTCTGCCGCATCACAGCAAGAAGCGCCCGGGTTCGAATCCCGGCTCGGGTGCCTTTCTGCGTGGAGTTCGCATGTTGTCCCCGTGTCCGCGTGGGTTTTCGCCGGGCACTCCGGTTTCCTCCCACAGTCAAAATATATGCTGCTGCACAGGTTAATTGGCCTGCGGACTAAATTGCCCCCGGTGCCCTGTGATGGACTGGCGTCCCATCCTGAGTATAGCCCTTCCTTGCGCCCTGTGTCTGCCGGGATAGGCTCCGGCTTACCGCAACCATGTACAGGATTAACATGATTAAGCGGTTTCTGACAATGAATACATGAAGGAACCGTTGAACTATGCCGCCTTTTTAAACAGTTATTCAGCAGGGAGGGTTATGTAAGTTAGTAGATTACTTGGGCTGTACCTGGGATGGGACGGCCAGTCCATCACAGGGCACCACGGACAAATTAGTCAGGCCAAATAACCTAGGCAGCATGTCTTTGGACTGTGGGAGGAAACCGGAGTACCCGGCGAAAACCCACGCGGACACGGGGAGAACATGCAAACTCCAGACAGAAAGGCACCCGGTTGTGTGGCACGGCCACAACGGGCCCTGGTGCAAGGAATGAAATGACGCCCTCTGTTAGAATTCCCCGCTCCGGGTCCCTCGAGCCTGTGCCGTTGCACCGCCTGGCACACTCGATAGCTACCCCACTGCTTCTTCTTCTTCTTCTGGCTGTCACTCACTACTGAGTATTACGTATCTGGCATCATCGCTTCATATGTGAATGTAAACCGATTCTGTGTGTGCATCTCCTGCCACAGTAGTTGCAAGATAAGGTGTCCCGTTGCTGGGTTGGATTTGGAACCATGTCGGAGTTCTTAACGGCTCTGGTTTTCCTTCTCGACGTGCGCGTCATCAACAAGTTTCGTGGAATTTCTCCATTGCGTTCTATCATTGGCATGAGCCTCCCAGGAGGAGGTCACGTCGATTTTGCAGACTTTTAGATGACGCTTCAGACAGTCCTTGGTATCGCAATCGTGGCCGGCTAACATTTCTTGCACCTTCCTTGATTTCACCGTAAAAGACAGCCTTGGGCAGACGCTCGTCATTCATCCGAGCAAGGTGGCCAGCCTGTCTCTGTGTCCCTATGTCTCCCCCTGTCGCTCACCCTCCCTCCCTGTCTCCCTCCGTGCTTGTCTTTAAGGAAGTGACGGCCATCTTAGGGGACGCTGGCAGATTTTTGCCGCTCTTAAGATTGCCAGTTTCACGACCTTTCAGTGTATTCGAAGCAGCCGTTAGCATTTAATTTGTGTTGATTTGTTTTTTCTATTAGTTTTTTTTTTCTGTCGTTGTTGACATGCCGTTCTCTCCGCGGCCCTTGTGCAGCGCTTTGTGACCCTCGGGTTGAAGGCGCTCTATAAAATGCCATCATTATTATCTCAGCTTTCCCACTGCACTCAACGCCGAAGCCACCCTTGGCCGTGTCCCGGACTCTGTGAGTAGCTGGATCAGCTCTTATTAGACAAGACCACGAGGGGGCACACGCAACAAAGCCCACATAAACCAACAGCCCTCCCCTCACCAGGGAGCCATGGAATATGCCAAGCATTTCTGCCATATCGGCACGACAGCGCTGTGAGTAATAATAAAAATAGCGATTTATAGAGCGCCTTCCACCCGAGGGTCACAAAGCGCTGCACAAGGGCCGCGGAGAGAATCGCATGTCAACAACGAAAACAAACAAATTAGCGATGCCGCCTCACAGAAAGAGGCACCCGGGTTCGAATCCCGGCACGGGCGCCTTTCTGTGTGGAGTTTTCCAAACAGCGTCCTATATTTTATGATACTATTGGGCAATTATTATATTATCGAGGCGGGTATCGAACTTTCTTTCTGTGAGGCGCTGATGTTACCATTGTGTCCCCTCATGAAACGAGGTGGTGGCATTCTTCATCACTGGTCCATTACAATCTTACAGACGTTCAGTCTCAGAGTGGGTATCGCATGCCTTGACCCATCTGACCACCCTGATTCATGCGGTACATGCACAGCCCCTCTGCTAATCCACTGCTGGATGAGGGTCTCCAGCTCAGCATGCGGGTCGTGAATGGGTATTTGGCCATGCTACACCACGCTATTCCGTGCGGGTTGCTAAAGGCGGGAGCACGGAAGCGCACTTTGCTTGTACCGACCTCTGCTTCCCTCAATAGTACAAGCATCAACATTCATCATCATCAGCAGCCATGCTCAATCCAATGCTGATAGATGTTCATAATTACGGCAAAAAATACCCAGTGAGCGTGCAAGCTCTTTCCGGGATTCCTGCGACACAACAATCACGCGAATTGACGAAAAAAACCAAAACAAATAAATGACAATAAGTCTTCTTCTTTGCGATTCTTCGAAGCACGATGGTCAGCCTCTTGACATCGTTGTCTTTCAGCTCGGCCTCGAAGTCTTTGGTACGTAAGTAAGTAAAGGCCCAACGATGCTAATGACAATTAGCGGCGCAGGTTATAATGCAGCGCGCAGGGTTGCGAAAACCACAGTAAACTAAAACCCGAAATGATTGCACTACCAGACTGTGGCTCCCACAACCAGCAAGCATACTTGACCACTGCCGGTCATTCCTCGTTTGTTTGCAAGTGCATACAGTACATTTATTTGTGAGGCTTCTCCCTCTTGCTCGCACCCGCTTTAGTGCCATACTTCTAGGGTTACAAACTCCCCAACTGCCCGCGCTTCTGGCTAAAATCCCTGTATGCTGCAGTTTGCCCAGCTAATGTGTCACGACGGAGGATGTACGCACTAAACGCACATCCTCCAGGCGCTGATGTCACCAACTCCACCCGGCACCGCGGCGGGGTGTGTGCACCACTGTTGCGTTATCAATCACTGGCTGATGAGAGGGGTTGTGGGAGAGAGAGAGGCGGCAATGTTGTGCTGCGTGGAGGGGAGGATACAGTTAAAGGTTTAACTCCCGATTTGCCCCGTGGACAGATATTCTGCGTTGTGCATTAACTGTGCTTTCGAGCAATAACAAAATTTGATGATTGCTCTTCAGAGCTGTTCTTTCGGGATAGCAGTGTCGAGCGCTCTCTTTCTCTCGCTCGCGACGTTTCGCCTCCAGCATTGGAAGCCTGATGATGCTTCCAACGTGGGAGGCGAAACGTCGCGAGATAGGTAGGGAGAGTGCTCGACACGGCTATTTCGGAAGAATAGCTCTGAAGAGCAACCATCATGAATCGAGCCGTGAAAACCTACATCAGTACAATATAAAAATATGCTTATGCACATTCTATAATGAAGTAAGCAACTGCTCGTTACTCGTCGGACGTCAGTGATTCTATGCTGAAATATATACAAAGACAGACGGATTTTAATTCATAAAGAGTGGGTTGCCCTCTTCAGGTGAGGGGAGAGCAGTTGCCCTTAGTGGAGGAGTTTAAATATCTTGGGGTATTGTTCACCAGTGATGGTAAGCGGGAACGTGAGGTTGGCCAGCGGATTGCAGCAGCGTCTGCAGTGATGCGGGCACTGTACCGGTCCGTGGCAGTAAAGCGGGAGCTTGGTTCTAGGACAAAGCTATCGGTTTACAGGTCAATCTATGTCCCTATCCTCACCTATGGTCATGAACTTTGGGTAGTAATAATAATAGCATTTTATACAGCCCCTTTCACCCGAGGGTCACAAAGCTCTGCACAAGGGCCCTGGAGAGAACGGCATGTCAACAACGACAGAAAAAAACTAATTAAAAACCAAAGCAACAAAAAATAAAATGATTAAGGCTGCTTCGAATACACTGAAAGGTCGTGAAACTGGCAATGACCGAAAGAACAAGATCGCGGATACAAGCGGCAGGAATGATATCCTTCGGCTGGCCTGGGAACGCCTGGAAATCCCCCAGGAAGAGCTGGAATCTGTTGCTGAGGAAAGGGATGTCTGGTCCACTCTCCTTGGACTGCTGCCACCGCGACCCTCACCAGGACAAGCGGTTTATAAAATGGATGGATGGAAGTAATATAAATATTTCACTATGTCTTGACCCTCATTATATAGAGGTCAACAATAACATACGTTTTGTTTAATCGGGGCTTCCCCTCCGGTCTATTAAACCTGGATCGATAATCAAGACTCATACTGTGATTGAGAAAGCAGCGGGTGTCAGAGAGAATGCCAGCGACCGTGAACACACACAGACGGATTCCTGCTCAATTATTTACCGGACGTAACTATTGCTAAAGAAGCCTCGCTTCACCAATTTGCTTGTTAACATCACGCGGAATCCTCTGGCTGCATACTCGGTCGAGGAGAGGTGTCTTGGGACCGGGCAAACACGGATAATGGATTTGAGGCTTCGGCAGGAGGCCTTGTTGAGATTCGCAATGTTGCGAGTTAAAATCACCGGCTGAGTCTTAAGCCCATTCTTTAGCTTGTCCTTGAAAAAAAAGGGGGCAATGTTTCAAGTGTCTCGATGGGTTTACTGTACAGTATTTCATGTCCTGATAAAATAACGCATACGAACTGGCTTCAGGGTCAGTAAAATAACAACTGCTTTGTGGCGAATAATAAGTGGTTGTCCTACGGAGTAACTGACATGAGAAAGTGGAATTTCCACCTTTGGTCGTGGTTGGAAACAAGTGGTGTAATAGATGTCACCTTCACGATTAATGGGAATCGTAAATGTACGCAAAAAAACGTGATGCATCTTGCCATTTTTGTCTTTATTCAATTCCACCAATTAGTCTACGTATTTTTATCCATTATTTACAATGCCCAAGCTGCACATTATGTGGTGAAAATTTTATGAAAATTCAGGTAATTTGTTTGCAACAGGAAACTGGTTAAATGCAGTACGGAGGACTGTTTTTTTTTCCTTTCTTTTTAATGAGACCACATATCATATTCACAAGGATATGTGTACATTTAGCAATAATTCCTGAACCCAGGATGAGTGTAGTTGAAAGCAGAATAGCTTCTGACCATAATTACAGCCACACAGCCTCAAACGTGACTTCGTTTTAAAGGGTGCGTAACAAAACACGAGCGGAAGACAACACATTAAATTTTAAACAAACTTTAAACAAATGTAAAACTCCATACAGACTGGGTAATCATAGAATATAAGGACAGGCCTATATTTGCATCATTGCACACATTCTTTAAACGTTACTTGACCTAATAAGAAAGGTACAGCGGCAGCACGGTGGCGCGGTGAGTAGCGCTGCCGCCTCACAGCAAGAAGGTACCCGGTTCGAATCCCGGCTCGGGTGCCTTTCTATGTGGAACTTGCATGTTCTCCCCGTGTTCACGTGGGTTTTCGCAGGGCACTCCGGTTTCCTCCCACAGTCCAAAGACATGCTGCTGCATAGGTTAATTGGCATGCGGACTAAATTGCCCTGTGAAGGATTGGCGTTCTCTCCTGGGTATATCCCTGCCTTGCGCCCCTTGTCTGCCAGGATAGGCTGCGGCTCACCGCGGCCCTGTACAGGATTAAGCGGTTTCAGAAAATGGATGGATAGATGGAAGTTATATCCTGCAGCAACTAGAACTGATATAATTTACAAACGTGTTTTAAACAAGCGATTGATTTATTTAATGTAATCGAAAATAAAACACCGGAGAGTGAATGATTCCACACAAGTCGATAATGTGTAATCTATTAATGTTGGGTGTTTTGACTAATCATATATCACGTCACGCTGAAAAATGGTTGTGGTAATTTATCTGCAAAAGGTCGCACAAGGCAGTAGTGAATAATGCAGCACGTATTAGGTATGTTGTGGGCATAATTGTACATTGTGGAGTATGTCCAGTGCTGAGTCTTTATTATTTTTGGAAGGTGGGCCCCTATAACTTGCAACACCATCCCCCACCACGTAGATGTTGATTATTAGAGCAGAAAAATACGCAACAAACACGCGAATTAACACTAATAAATGCAAATATAAATGAAGTATAAAATACGAGGTTTTTACCCTTACCGGCAATAAGAACACAGTGTTAAGATGTTTAAACACTAAGTGAACACCTTTTTGCAAAGGCTCCAACGTGCAGGCAGCCACACTTACGTGTGGCAAAACCATGCAAAAATAAATGCTGTCGCAATGCATGGTCCTTTAATTTGTAAAATATAAATTTAACAAATTAACCAAACAAAAACAAAACAAATAACCATTTACACACAGCATTGCGTATAATTGACCAAATAAATTAATCAAAATACAGTTAAACATTTCAATGGAAAAAATATATATAGTTAGCTTATTGCACATTGAGAGGAAACAAGTGAAACATTTGCAACATTTCAAACACAAATCAATAATTTGCAATCACAGCTGGACTACGATGTGATCGTAATGTGTTTTTGTATTTTCTTACGATGGAAATGTGCTCTTGGAAAATGCATAAGATACATTTCATTAGGCTCAGTGGACCTAGGAGAGGGCCATAAATGGTTAAAATATTCCCCACTGATCTTGGCTGTTAGCGGGAATCAAACGCAGTTCGTCAGTCCCTGCTCATCAAATGCACTTAACAATAAGAACTGGTTTTCATTGGCTGTACCGAATTGTCACTCGATGCCAATTCCTTACCAGGTTACGGTTGTGCCACGTTTTTGGAACAATATTGCCATGCCCTTGAAAGCTAGTCACTACCTTCAATGAGCAACATTAGATCCCAATAAGAATAAACATTTCTGTCTAGCTGTGATTACAAATCTTGATTTGTGTTTGAAACGTTGCAAATATTGCACTTGTTCCCTCTCAATGTGCAATAGGCTACGTATATTTTTTCCCCCATCGCAATGTTTAACCATATTTTTTCATTTGGTCAATTATATGCAATGCTGTCTGTAAATGGATATTTTTTTGTTTGGTTAATTTGTTATTTTAATATTTTCCTTTATTTTTGTCAATTCGCGCGTTTGTTGTCGCATGAATCCCGCAAAGAGCTTGCAAGCTCACTGGGTATTTTCTGCTGTAATAATACATATCTATCGCTTGTGTCCTAATGTATGTCCCCCGACCCTGCCAGGCACATCACAAAATGTGGTGAGGTGTGGTCAAACACACACCCCCCCGTGGCCCTTCTAACAGCACAGGGCCGCGGGGAATTGAAAATGTGTGTAGGCGCTCTGTCTCCCTCTTCGCGGATCGACGGACGGGAAAGTCCAAAGGCGATGGCTGAAACACAAGCGGCCTGTGGGAGTTGGTGGCTCTCAGTGCGCTCCGTCGCTCCTCCTGGGTTTAAATCACTTCGCAGATAACTGATGACACCACTGGCCCGGCCCTGTAATCTATCCGCAGGCAGTTACTACCTCCATTTTAGATAATTAGCCCAATTATAAACCATTTCCTCTCTCGGCAGCAACCAGACGCAGCAGCTATGCAACTGTATTGATCAATGTCTTTGTGCCCGCTAACGACCGAGAGTGGTAGACGTGACGTTTCGTTAAAAAGACAAAACAAATATAAACTATTCAACTTTTTGTTGTCAAACGGTCACGGTTTATATTTCTGCACTTATTTGATAGAATGCTGGATAGATAATGCATGTGTCTTGTCGTGTTCACGAATAGGAGAAACCGCTTAGTCCTATCTGGGGTGGGGGTGAGCGGGAGCCTAACCCGGCAGACACAGGGCGTAAGGCAGGGCTATACCCAGGATGGAACGCCAGTCCATCACAGGGTGCCGGGGGCAATTTAGTCCGCAGGCCAATTAACCGAGGCAGCAGCACGTCTTTAGACTGTGGGAGGAAACCGGAGTGCCGGGAGAAAACCCACGCGGACACAGGGAGAACATGTAAACTCTACGCAGAAAGGGACCCGAGCCAGGAGGATTCGAACCGGGTGCCTTCTTGCTGTGAGGCGGCAGCGCTATTCATTGCGCCACAGTGCCGCCCATCCTGTTTTATTGAGTGGTCAGTGAGGTGAAGTATGCTCAAACAACCCCCATGGCTGGCACGGCGTGGGGGAGCCCCGACAGTCGATTCACAGCCGGAAACGACACGAAACGACTAGACTCCATCCATCCATCCATTTTCAGAAACCGCTTAATCCTATACAGGGTCGCGGTCGACTAGACTGTGTACATTAATATGCTTTTAAATGCTGCACTTCACACTTGCTTACGAAACAAAAAAACAACCATTTGAACATTTAACTTACCCCGGCACGCCGCACGACGAGAGACACACGTGCAGCGTGTAATGAGCTCTTAAGAGCCATTACAAACACCGCGTGGATCACGTGACTTATGGGAAATTGCCGACAACATGACGCACGTGCGATTTTAAAGTACAAACAAGTAGTGGGTTTTTTTTTCCCCCAGATGGAATTATTCATGCACATAAACATCGATCCAACATCTACTATAGAAAGCTTGGGGAATAGGTGTTCTTCGTCCTTTATTCATGTTATACAAAGCAGTGTAAAGTTGCCCGGCCGGTATAGAGACGGGGGTGAGTCGTGACGATCAATCTATTTGATTGTTCCTCTGAGCCTCCGAGTGGACCTGATGTCCTCTGCTCACTTGCACTCGCGGCAGACCGAAAATACCTCACTCCCAAGGTTGCAGTGTCACTGTATGCCGAAAAAATACCCAGCATTGTAGAGTTTAAAAAACTGGTACCTCCTCTTAAGCAAGGTAGGTGGATACGTAAATTAGTCGAGCGTTAATCATTTACGGAAGCATTGGTATCGTTATAATGGCATATATGAGTAACATCTTTGGAAATATGGCAATCTTGTTGTGTGGTGGAGGGATAATGCATACAACTATTACGTCCCAAAAACATACATATCATGGGCTGTTCATATTAATAATAATTATAATATCATTTGCGGGCGGCGCGGTGGCATAGTGGGTAGCGCTTCCGCCTCACAGCAAGAAGTTCCCGGGTTCGAATCTCGGCTCGGGGTGCCTTTCTGTGTGGAGTTTGCATGTTCTC
>JAZEWU010000005.1:5524282-5541176 GCA_036362915.1 Geotria australis
GTCTTCCAATTAAGATTGACAATTCAGGCTTGTCTGCAAAACACACAAGGCAGGTTAGAATGTGCACTATTGCCCCAGGTAAGTAATTTGAGGCTGTCATGTTATATGAGAGGTTTTTTTTATTTTATATTTGAGTGGGTCATTCCTCAATTTTATGCCAATTATGCTATCAGTGTCTTGTCATGAGACAAAGCGTCCCAACATTGCCGCAGACAGTTAATCCCTGATTTGTTTGGTGGTATCAGGGCTTGTGGATGAAATAATATTTAAAATCCCTTTCTGTGAACATTTCCATTCACACACTGGTGGGTAGCCAAACCCATATTTGTTTATTTAACAAGTAAATTTAACAACAATAATAATCTTCTTCTTTGCGATTCTTCGAAGCACGATGGTCAGCTTCTGGACATCGTTGTCTTTCAGCTCGGCTTCGAAGTGTTTGGTAGAATTCGCAGGCAACACCAAGTATTACCTGACAGGGATAATGTTACATTTATAACGCGCACTTATTCATTCAATGTCGACTCAGAGGCGCGAGGAAAGCGCAGAGAGGTGGAGGAGGCAGCCAGGCGGTTTGCCGGCGCCACCATATTGCCACGCACTGCTTGCTAGAAATGATGATGTTATCGGCCAAATAATGAACGTGTTTTTTTAAGTTATGGGGGAAACCGGAGAACCCGGAGGAAACTCACGCAGAACAGGGGGAGAACACACAAACGCCACACAGAAAGCCACCCAAGGTGGGACTCGAACCGCCTCGGGCAAGACCATTCTTTCTGTGAGGCTCATGTTACCACTGCACCACCCTGCCGACTGAAAAAAATAACGTCATACGGGGTTTTTTTCACGTTCAGTCATTGGTGAACAGGCTGCGAGCATCATCTCTCGGATAGCCGAAACTCAGTTTTGAACCCATAATCTCGGCAGTGCCGGGCTGCCGGCTCAGAGGCCAGAGCCACCCAGTGATGGCAAACGATAGATTTCTGTGCAAAATTCTATTTTCATTTGGAAGCTCAGTGCCATCCTACTTGACAGACTGTGAGGATGGTGGATGTTCTGGCTAGCACACCGTGAACCAGTCGAGCGTGGTGTACTGATCCTTATCTTGTGGGAGTCTTTTTAGGACATGGGAGAATCCTATGCACACCATCAACTCCGTTCGCCTCTGCTTCTATATTCGACCTCTCCGACACGTAAATAGCACAGTATATGTTGATAACATTTTTTTTTATTAAAGACTCAATTTGGCACGAAATAAGTTCATCAGACATCTCACACGAGAACAAAAATGTTGTTCAAGAAAACAAGCGGCTGTTTATTCTGTTTTGTCATTAAATACTGTACATTACAAACCACCTGCAGTCTACACTATTGGTGGAAAGGTGATGCAGTGAGTAGCGCGACTTTCTCACAGGAAGAATGCCCCGGGGTTCTTGTCCCGCCTCGGGCTCCTTTCTGTGTGGCGTTTGTATGTTCTCCCCCTGTTCTGCGTAGGTTTCCTCCGGGTTCTCCGGTTTCTTCCCACAACTAAAAAACACTCATGAATTAATTGGCCTATACCATCATAATATATAAGACGCAGTGTGTGGAAATATTTTGGCGCTAGCAGACCGCCCGGCTGCCTTCTCCACCTCTCTGCGGTTTCCTCGCGCCTCTGAGTCGTTCTCTCTTCGAATTAATACCTTCGACATTGAATGACACGCTGGAGGGATTATATCCTTCCTGGGAATCCCCAGGAAGAGCTGATATCTGTTGCTGAGGAAAGGGATGTCTGGTCCACTCTCCTTGGACTGCTGCCACCGCGACCCTCACAAGGACAAGCGGTTTAGAAAATGGATGGATGGACGTTGAATGAATATGTGCGCGTTATAAATAGTTTATTATTTTTATTTTTCCCATTTCTCGATGTTTCTCAGAAACACGGTTCAGTCTAAATGCCTGCTGACCCTTGATTCCACCTTAATAACCATCGTGGCACCTGCGGCAAGCTTGATGGCCAAGTGGGCAGCAGGGTGGTGCATTACATGACCCCCAATTTTGAACAAGTGTCAAATAGCCCGGGGTGGGCAGAGGATGGGGAATCATTGCCGTGTTTGCACGGATGGGTAAACACTCGTCAGAGAAGACACTTCAAGAAATCACCGTTAGAACGATGGTTGCTCTAAAGAGCTGTTCTTTCGGGATAGCCGTGTCGAGCGATCTCCAGCTCTCTCTCGTGACCTTTCGCCTTCCAACGTGGGAGGCAAACGTCGAAAGAACAGCTCTGAAGAGCAACCATCATGAATCTAGCCATGAAAACCTACATCAGTATACCGTTAGAATCTTCTTCTTTGCGATTCTTCGAAGCACGATGGCCAGCCTCTGGACATGGTCGTCCCTCAGCTTGGCTTCGAAGTGTTTGGTAGAATTCGCAGGCAATACCAAGTACTACCTGACAGGGATCGCGACGTGAACGCTTCTACCTTGACCCCCACCGTTAGAATGTGAATAAAGCAAGCAAAGTCCATATTAAAATTAAGTGCGATTTTATTAAACAAAACGCACCATTCTGACATAAGATAATATGGCGATACTCTAATAATTATTCTGTTAAGTGTTTACATTTCAGTATGCATTACAATGTGTTAACAAAATGCAAAGCATTATCATTCAACAGACCTGTCATTAGCTGGTGTTGCTGCATGCTTTCCATTAAACGTGTCTCCAACCATTACGGGCATTAATGATTTAAGTGAATTTAAAATGCACATAACAAGCCCATATCACACGTGACCTATGGCTGTGTGAAAACAACATGGAAGGTGGCTTATATTGTACCTAAATTTAAATATTCAAGCCTTCAAAGACAGTCTTACACTTGTCCCATGCCAACCTGTAGCATTGCTGACTTCGCAGTTCACCTCACTACATGTTCAAGAATGTCCACATTCTGAGCTAGCAAGCAATCCATATTTTTGGATAAATCCGACAAACATTTTTTTTCTTCGAAAAATATTACCCAGTGTATTTTTGAGAATTGTTCTCGAGAATATGTTTTGGAAGCAGTTCTCATAGCTCGAGCTATGAAAACCTACATCATTGTACTTTATTCCAGTTTGAAAGGAGGTTATTAGCAACTAAATATGCCATAATGTACATCATATCTTCAAAGTATTGGAAAAACCAAAATAATCTCAAATTCACAGCTTACAGGGGGTGGGATGTAATGGATTCCCATCAGCTCTGAAGCTGTTAAACTCAAACTTGATTTTTTAATTAAATCACAACAGGTCGTGAAGTGAGTAGCACTACTTCCTCCCTATTAATACTCGTCTGAGTTCAAACCCCGGCTCAGGTGCCTGTCTGTGTGGAGTTTACACGTTTCCCTTTTGTCCACATGGGTTTTTCCGGGTACTCTAGTTTCCTCCCATAGTCCAAAGACGTGCTGCCTAGACCTAGATTTATTGGCCTGACTAACGTGCCCTCGGTATACACTACGATGGACTAGCATCCCAGCCGGCGTATTGCCCTGCCTTACACCCTGTATTTGCCAGGATAGGTTCCTGCTCAAGGCGACCCGATATTCAATAACAACTCTTAATCATGACAAATCAAACCTGCGGTGAAGGCACGGGCTGTTTCACCTCTTCTAGATTATTATTTGTTTCACTTGTTTACCCACGACTCTTTTTCAGGAAGGGCTCTGCCACGTTTTTGCATTAGGCGGTGATGTTGCTGTCATGCCAATTGAGCAATTTGGAGGACATGTTTTAGCATTGGGGTGTTTGGCCAATACCAGTTACATTGTGTTTTTTTTAAGTTATGGGAGAAAACCCACGCAGAACAGTGCGATATCATACATACTCCACAAAGGCACCCGAGTCACAAATTGAACCGAGGAGATTTTTTGCTTTTAGACGTGAGTGTTACCACACGCAATATATATGTACACATATACACGTATAAATACTCAGTGCTCCGAGGGCTTAGGTGGGACATAACGCTAATGTACTGACATGACGGCTCATCATGCAAAGTAGTTGCAAAGTCCCTGTGCCAGGTGTTTGTGGCTGGTAGTGTAGCTGTGAATAAGCTGATGATAAAAATACTCGTTAATTATCTTCTCTTGGCCGGAGTCTCTCTTATGAAAGTAGTGCCACACAGCTCCACCTCACACTGCTGGAGTTGAGCCATCACCCACAATTAATTATATGCCAGATATGCTCTTTTATGTAATGACACTTTAAGTATATTGTTTAATTTAAGAATCAGGCCAATATCCCAAATTTCGAACGATCCAAACACATTTTTTGCTTCAGATTTATCCAAAAGTCACGGCAAAATTCACATATATTCCATCACATCAGTAATTCTCTCACCAGAAGTGGTTGCACGGGACATCAAATGATGTCACTTTTGTCAGCACAAAGTTACGTAAAATTATTACGCGTAAATGATACAAAAAAATTGTCTTTAAAATTATAAATCTGAAACTCATCCTTACTACAGCTATCTACCCATCACTGCAAGCATATTACCCAGAACAATCAGGTACTTAGTGGAGAATATTTTTTATTTATAATCATTGTTGTGTATCGCAACATTGGGTATGTGAGAGCAAACTAGTATCGGTAAAAACTCACACACACACAAAAGGGATACAATTCTTCTCTCCAAACAGTTGGATTTAAGAACCCAATGATGTACTTCCATCATCTTGGCCACCTTGCAACCCAAGCCTACAACACCTGCTATTTTCCTGCAGCCTCCCAATGAAGAATGCACTAAGCAGGCTCAACAGTGCTTTGGTTTTGAAATTGGTATCACAATTTCCACACACTGTTCGCACACAGGACATCAAATCGTTTTATACAGAGTAAGCAGAGAAGACAACTACATCAGGTGTTTCCGGAAAAAAAGACAAAAAGGAGTTTCCACTAACTTGGTTGTTTAAATTTGTAAATGATGTCCGAACTAATCTATTAGTTTGGCTGTATTAACCATTATCACTAAATAGTCACAACGATGTCCAGAGGCTGACCATCGTGCTTCGACGAATCGCAAAGAAGAAGACTAAATAGTCGGTGTCACAAAAAGAGATAACACGTCTTGTAAATTCACTGCGCTCAGTATAATTTATCTACCCTTTAGTAAGACTTGAGAAACAATATCGAACAACCACAACCAAATATACCCCACAACATCCTTCAGGCCATTTTGGAACTGCATCAGTGACCTATAATCTATTACACAGGGTGGGTTAGTTGTGTAGTATTTCACTGCTTTCAAGGCTCTGGTTAAGCTGATAAGTTAAAGAGACATTATAATTACAATTAAAGTAGACAGTTAAACAGTTTAAAGCCACACGTAAAAACATACATCACACCCAGGTCACATGCAATTGCCGCTCTCCTGGTCTCAAGAATTATTACCTGGTTGAGTGAACATTAAATCTTTAGCTCACCGACAGAAAGTGCTTATTATCTGCTTGCAAAAATAACACAAAAATCATTCGCACAGGTTTGTGAAACAACAATCCAGACACAAACGATGACGATACCCACCTCCTGCTGGAATATAGACACGGTGACAGTTGTGCTAAGGCTCAATAGGCTGGCTCTTTGGTTTTGACTTGGCAAGCAACTAAAAATGCAGACCTTGTGAAACAGGCGCCCCATCAGCCCATGGGGCCACTTAAGTACGCGCTCCAATATGATGAAAGCAGCAAAATGGTCCTCGCATTTTTCCATAACTTAAAATGTGGAGTACATTTTTTTAAAAAGCACTCAAGAGTAGATACAAAACAGATAGGGGGGGGGGAAACGCGCAGAATTCCAATAATGATTTAAGGACATTCGAATATATCTGTTGTCAAAAAAAAGAGAGCTTTTATATATTCTTATAGAAAAAAAAATCATAACAGTCATGTTTCAGGGAACTCCGTCAGACGGTGCCACGTTTATGCGATTGTCAGATGGACAGTAACAAGGACGTTACAGTTTTGGCTCTACCACATTCCATGCAGCCACAGGGCGTAAACCCGTTTGGCCTCGTGGTGAACGTCTTCGCGAGCGAGCCAACGTGGAGCTCTGCTTGTGAAGCGTAGTGCAAGAGTAATTCTGTCACTCGGCAGAAGAAATCTGGCTGCTTGTTGCTCTTCTTTAGACGGACGATGAAGAATGTTCGGTGGCTGTGCTGCAGAAATATTGGCCGTGTGAACACGAGTTGCGTTCCTCCTTCACGAGCTCCGTTCACTTTGACGCGAAAGAATGTTATCATATCGTCTAAAGCAACAACAATATGGGAAGGGTAGGCAGGCTGTCTTCAACCAGAAAAATAAAATAACGTTGCAGCCGCACTTTAGGAATAACTTTTCACATACATTAATTATAATACATGCTTTATGTGCTTCATGACACTGTATTTGTTAAATTTCCGAACTTATAAAATGACCGAAGGAACCTATTTTGTGTTATCTAATGTATACCGATTATAATGTATATACAAATAACATGCATAACACTTTTGAAAAATATGCCCTTTGCATATATACCCATGCATATGAACTGGAAGTATGCAATTGTCGTGACATGCCGTGCTCGTGGCCGTGCTGTTAACTTAATTATGGAAATAGATACGCATGTGTTGCAAAATAAATATTTCATGTGGCTAATAAAGTGGTTACTCATAATGAATGAATGATAATGTATTATTTGGCTAGTGTCCTAATTTGGGCATTACGAAACAGAATATGAATTTAAATCAGCCATTTTTGGAGGTAAATAAGTTTGGGAAAGTTTCATACGTGCGAAAAAATATATCCTTTAATAATTAAATAATATTTATACAAATCTTCTTGCAATGAGAAGGATACGTGTATCGCAGGAATCCTGCTTCTAGAGCCTGCATGTTTGCAGGGTATTTTCTGCTGCAATAATAAACATCTATCTATCTTCATAGTGAGGTTCTGCTTGTGAGTTTAGGTCATGTGAAGGTGTGTAAGTGAAGTGCACCCGTCGATATACCGATGCACTTCACTTACACACCTTCACATGACCTAAACTCACAAACAGAACCTCATTATGAATAACATTGGTCATGAAAGCCTTCGAGTCAATCTATCTATCTTGTTTATTTTGCTATTGATGTTTTCCGCAGTACCGCTAATAATTATTTCGAGTCTGGTAATAATATGTTCGATTTGCTTCTCAACTGCTTGATCCACAGTTAGGTTTTATTAATAACTTTTAAAGCAAACATATCTAAAAAAAAATCACACTTGTCTTGAGAGCCCTTTTCTGAGGTCGCACCGACGAACAACGAGACGTCCTCCACAAGCGGCACAAAACAAAAAAAATAATTTTACAAAAGTTTCCCACCGTGGTCATCGCACTTCATTTCAGCACAACTAATGTTATCTCCCGACGAGAAGGAAGGCAGCGTGACAATAATCTTCACCTTCTCGTTGCCCGTCTCGCTGTGATTGTCCCGCGGGGCATTGATGGTCGGCACGGCGGCAGGCGCCGCCGAGCCGTCGGAAACCCTGGCCCTGGTCCTGCTCGAACCCCTCCGCAGGACGGGCGACGGCTGCGCCTTGCCGAAGCGGTGCCTGAACGCGCGCTGGATCTTGACGGCCGCCAGCTCCTCCAGCCGGAGCCTCAGCGTCGTGGTGACGGGCCTGAGCAGCGAGTTGACGGAATCCCTGTCCATGAAGCGCTCCTCCATCTGCAGGCGCAGCGCGTCCATGCCGTCGCCCTCGCCCAGCACGCGCTTGGTGAGCGCGAACAGGACCTCGAGGCAGTGGATGCGGTGGCCGGCCACGACCGGGAGGTCGAGCGCTGCGATCGCCATCTGGTTGGGCTTGGCCACGCGCAGCGGCTCCTGCAGCGAGTCCAGGAACGCGGGCAGCTTCTCGTAGGCGATGAACTGCGTCAGCGTTGGGTCGAACTTGCCCCACAGCTCGTAGAAGGCCTCGAAGTCGTCCTCGCCCAGCGGCTCGGTGCTCTCCTGCGTGGCGATGGTGAAGTTCTCGAGGATCACGGCGATGTACATGTTGACGACGATGAGGAACGAGATGATGATGTAGCTGACGTAGAAGGTCACGCCGATGGCCGTGTTGCCGCAGTTGCCCAGCACCGACGAGCCCGGGTGCTTGAAGTGGCGGTCGCACGTGTCGGTGAGCGTCGGCGCCAGCAGGCTGTCCCAGCCGGCGGACGTCGTGATCTGGAAGAGGCACAGCATCGCGCCGCCGAACGTCTCGAAATTAAACATGTCGTTGATGCCGCCCTGATGCTGCAGGTAGCCGAAGTTGGACATGCCGAAGATGGAGAACATGTACATGACGAGGAAGAGGAGCAGGCCGATGTTGAAGAGCGCCGGCAGCGACATGAGCAGCGCCAGCAGCAGCGTGCGGATGCCCTGCGCGCCGCGGATCAGCCGCAGCACGCGCCCGATGCGAGCGAGGCGCACCACGCGGATCAGCGTCGGCTCGAAGAAGTATTTCTTCATGGTCTCGGCCAGAGCCATCCCTGAAAGCGGGAAAGCCCCCGGACACGTCAGAGCTGGGGGTCAAGGTAGAAGCGTTCACGTCGCGATCCCTGTCAGGTAATACTTGGTTTTGCCTACGAATTCTACCAAACACTTCGAGGCCGAGCTGAAAGACAACGATGTCCAGAAGCTGACCATCGTGCTTCAAAGAATCGCAAGGAAGGACGTCAGAGCTGCGTGTGCTCGCGGAATAGAAACCCGTCGCGGCCTTCGCGCGACATCCGCCAGCTTTGAGTGCGAGAATGTCCCCCAAGAAGGTATCGATGAAATGTGCTGTGAAACGTACGGTCGTATTTGGATTCAGCGCAGATTCAAAAATCTCCAGCTTAAAGCTTGCGTTGCTCTACGTTTAAAATCAAGAAAGTCCCTGATGATGCTAGCTGTAATGCCAGCGAAACGTCGGTGCCATCTTTTGAGGTAAGTGATGCATGTGCTCATTCGTTTGCTCCGGTATATCGACTGGTGGTTGATAGGCCAAGGAGACCTTCAACTAAGATTCAAAAGTACAACTTCCAGATTGTTATTCGGATGCTCTGCTGCTGATGCCAGAATGTGTACCCTGTGCTCATATAAAATGTTGCTTCTTTGCCAAAATGTATATTGTATGCACGGTAAAACATCCTAATGACATTTGATAATGTTATCGAATGGTTATTCCAAGTAAATCATAATGTAAATTGCGGTTTTGTTTTTTGTGCCAGTGCGCAACCAGGTTGCAGTTTTTTTGTCTTCCCTCCAGGTATGAATTGAATCTAATAATTAATTTAAATCATCACATTGCTCAGAATGCAAAATGAGACAAGCAACATTTCAACTGCTTTCAAAAAGTTGCTTAGCAGCGCACATTACAACCACTGCGATTCCATTAGGAAATAAAGGGAAGCGATAAACTATTAAATTGCAAGAGATGTTGTTGACTTGGTGAAAATGCATGATGATCGGCCGGTACATTAGCACTGAGTGGGGATTATGAGGGCGATTAGATTATCCTCAAAACACAAGAGATGCTGGGAACCAGTAAAGGGATCTGGAGCTAGAAAGACACAGGACGGTCATTACTGCAATCCCCATTGCATTCGCGTTTTAACGTAATAATTGCAATAATTTAGAGCCATTTTGTCAATGCGCGCTGCCGGGTGATTAATTTCCCAAGATGTGTTCGTAATGCGAGTTATTTTGACGTCGTCGCCGTGCTGGTCAGTGTGGGTTGGTGGAGTCGGAGAATCTAGGTGGGCAGCCAGGACCGGTTAACAGGGATCGTACTCAGGGTTCATAGCAGTTATATAGAACTGCATTCCAGATAGCGTAAAATAAAGTGACAATGCAGGAGACTACACAACCAAAACTCAACCCATTTATTTAATCAGAAAACACATAGGGAAATAATGGTTGCTCTTCAGAGCTATTCTTTCGGGATAGTCGTGTCGAGCAATCTCCCTCTCTCCCTCGCAACGAGAGGGAGATCGCTCGACACGGCTATTCCAAAAGAACAGCTCTAAAGCGCAACCATCAATAATCGGGCCGTGAAAACCTACATCAATCCATAAGTAAATCGTTTTAACAACAATTGAATTAATTTCTCTAAATGTAAAGTGCACTTGTATTGTGTGTAACAATGAAGCTGATGATTTTGGAGCCTTCTCTGATTGTTCATCACAATTTACAACTGGAAGGCCTGTGAAAAAACAACTAAACGTAAACAGCTCCAAACACTCAATAGAGTGTATTGAGGTCAATCACTGTCAATTATGCAAGGGTATAACCTTACAAATTAATTGGAAGCCATCAAACAATCAAAGAGGAAAGGATACGTCAAATAATTAGGGATAATTCGCACACAGCTACTGCCGTGCGAACGGTGCCCATGCTCGTGCTCCACATTCTCTGTTCACCCAAGGCCAAGCAAATCAATTTCTCTGTCTGCAGCTTTTTCTTGGCAGTGCAACGTTGCGTCCCACCACATTAGGCCCAATCATCATGAATAATAAATCCTGCCACGGGAAAAAAAAAGCCTCAAAGCGGCCAACTGTCTCCTCACCCACAAAGGACATGATGATGACAACGATGTCAAAAATGTTCCAGGCAAACTTGAAGTAGTAATATCGCAGGGCGAAGAGCTTGAGCAGGCACTCGGTGCTGAAGAGCGCGATGAAGATGACATTGATATAGTAGAGGGCATTCTCCATGTCTTTACTCTGGTCGTCCGTCTCGATCATCATGACCAGCATGTTAAGGCAAATGAGCACCATGATGGTCATATCAAAGGCCTGGGTGCCCACCAGGTCATAGGCAAGAGCTTGTATCTTATTCTGCGTGCAAAATCGACACAGCGCAGCATACAATCATTCACGTGTTGCAAATTGTTTACGCTAGTTTTCTTTTTTATTCTCTGTCACAACAAGGGGTATTCCTGGTGATTGACCAGGTGTGAGTGTCACAAACCTAAGTGTAGTTTGAACTCTATGCTGGATAACACGCAAACAAAAAAATCTTACTTTTCGATGCTGAAATAATACCCAAAACAATCTGAGCTAGGAATAAAGAAATTCAAATTACGAAAGATAATAAATGCATAGGTTAAATATCAAGCACAAAATCAGCTGTTATGTTTTAATTATCAACCCTCTGCGGGGAAAACATAGCCGTCATTGTGAAACGTTTTGATAAATTGAGTACATCTTTAAAAACAAAGCATCAAGCGGATGCAGAAAACGCCTCGTCGATTCAGCCCGGTAAGCTAGTGGAGTTCAGTAAATACAACGGAGTTCAATCACTGGTATTTCCCTGTAAACGAGCCGCACGTTTAGCGTTGGCGCCTGCTAATGAAAGACGAGCGGCTGCTTGCTGCCAAGCGTTACTTGGCCGGCCCTGCCCAGTCTCGGGGAACACCAGATGCGTCATCTTTACTACAAACCTAAAGTCCTATTTGCAAATGACTCGTGGTGACAAAGTGACACAACAGCTTTTGACACGAATACAAGTAAATAACTGAAACGTTTGTTTCAATATGTATTGTTCTAAAAAATATGTTTTCATGGAAATGTAACAGGGATGTATATTGTAAAGGGATGTCTGGTCCACCCTCCTTGGACTGCCGCCGCCGCGACCCTCGCCAGGACAAGCGGTTTATAAAATGGATGAATGCAAATGTAACAGTTTAAAGTATAAAGCTTTACTTGGAACTGCAGCCTCAGGAGCAGAGTGCAAATTGCATGCCAGAGGAAACACCAGAGACTAAGACACCAGTGATCCTCCCGGTGTCTCAGCTAATTTACCACTTCACCAGACACCCACAGAGTGCTCTTGAGTTGTGACAGCACATGCCTATTGCACACCTACCACTAGCCTATCACTGTACGGCTGCAGCAAGAGAAAATTGTAATTTAATAGAAACATTTGTTTTTGTCTTTTAACGTTAGACCATAGCAAAGTATTCCAGAAGAGCTGTATTTGTCTCAGGTGAGGCCCCATTAGATTTGTAACCCAGAGGGATTACTAACCAATCATTTCCTCCTCCACAGTGTGATTTCCCATCGCAGTGTTTAGCTGTTGGAACAATCCTTAAAATGTTCATATTTTTTGTTATTTTGTCACTTATGTGCAATGCTGTATGCAAATTGTGATTTTTTAGTTTTTGCTTGATTAATTTGTTATTTTTACATATATATTTTTTGTAAATTCGCCTGTTTGTTGTGTCTCAGGAATCCTGTAAACAGCTTGCAAGCTCACTGGGTATTTTCCTGCTGTAATAACAAACATAAACATCTGATTTAGTCCTGGATCTAAACCCCCTTTTTATTAGAAAACTGCACAATAATTACATTCATCAAAAGCTAGTGCGTGATAGTCAGACGCCCACCCACAGTGTCACTGGGTTAAACACCGACATCAAAGGTCCTGGGGAGACTGGTACTTACATCCGGCCTAGGCACAGGTTTTTGTGGTTTCTTTGAGCGGAGTTTCTTCATAGCACTGTGGAATTTCCTCTGATCTTCCGTCAAGAATATATCTTCTCCTCCTACAGTGTACATGAAAATACATGGAGGTCGTGTTTTTCATTAATTATGCTTTGGCTGTGACAAGAACATGCATATCTGCCTATTGTGAGAGGTGGTGGTCTCAGTCCAATAAATAAAATGACAACAGAAATATGAATTGCTGACTTGTGAAAATAAAATGTAAAATATACAAGGTGCAATTATGTAAAATACAGTAGTGTGAATTGGTCCACTTCAAACTTAAAGCCTGAATGTAATATATTTTAAATTCAGCCTTGTGGGTTTAATGCTTGGATTAGTAAATACAAGTTTCCTCATATCATTTATTTAATTAACCATTCATGAAAAACTATGAGTAATAATAATGATAGCATTTATAGAGCGCCTTTCACCCGAGGGTCACAAAGCACTGCACAGGGCTGTGGAGAGAAGAATAGCTTAACCTTTCATAAAAATCCACGAATCTGGTGGGTCCAGAATGCAAGCAAAGCTAAACATGTTTCTTTAACATGTGGAAATGTGAATGCCGATGTTTGTAGCGCGAAAACAAAATATGGAGAGACCTATCTTTTTCTTTTGCTGGTTGAAGTTATCAATGATGACACCAATGAAAAGGTTGAGGATGAAAAATGCTCCAAAAATAATGAAGAAAACAAAGAAAGCGTAATAGTTTTTGTTTGCCTCAAATGTTGGCTGTATGTCGTACTGTTGGAAAGAAGACATTGAGACCAGGGTTATTAAACGTGCACTGCCACGGTATCACGTAACAAAAACACATACAAACGAATACACTGCACATTAAAACATTCACATTGTTAAGACTGATGGTTGCTCTTCAGAGCTGTTCTTTCTGGAAAGTCGTGTCGAGCGATCTCCATCTCTCCCTCGCGACGTTTGGCCTCCCACGTTGGAGGTATCATCGTTGCAAGGGAGAGATGGAGATCGCTCGACATGGCTATCCCGAAAGAACAGCTCTGCAGAGCAACGATGGAGACCTACGTCAATACATTGTTAAAAGCTTTCAAGTATCTTTCAGAATTATAATGCATGCGTATTAACTCGGGTTTAATGTCACTAAATATTTTCCAGGTTGCTATTAAAATTGAGACGGCACCCTTCTAGTAAGCACAGCCATGACTCGAGGTGGTGTGCTGACTAAGGACATATTTTCCGGGTCATTGACCTTGGCAAACCCAGCTGAACGTAAGTCTTAGTACTACCATATATCCATCCATCAATCCATTTTCAGAAACCGCTTAATCCTGTACAGGGTCGCGGTGAGCCGGAGCCTATCCCGGCAGACACAGGGCGCAAGGCAGGGGTATACCGAGGATGGGACGCCAGCCCATCGCAGGACACCTGGGGCAATGTACTCAGTAGGCCAATTAACTTGGCAGCATGTCTTTAGACGGTGGGAGGAAACCGGAGTGCCCGGTCATGGGGAGAACATGCAAACTCCACACAGAAAGGCCCCCGAGCCGGGATTCGAACCCGGGACCCTTCTTGCTGTGAGGCGGCAGTGCTACCCACTACGCCATATATGCATAAAGATTAAACGAATGTAGTTTCAGCATCAACTGGTCATTGCTAGTTGGTTCGGTCATGAAGCAAAACTGATCAGAGAGGTTGTTTCAGGTGCCAACGCTGGGCCAAACGTTCTTTAATTCGCAAATAGGCACAAGATATATTAAAATGACTTATC
The DNA here is from genome assembly GCA_036362915.1 of Geotria australis. Lineage (NCBI taxonomy): Eukaryota > Metazoa > Chordata > Hyperoartia > Petromyzontiformes > Geotriidae > Geotria > Geotria australis. Next base: position 5,538,509 of record JAZEWU010000005.1, read on the forward strand.
AGGCCATTGGAATCCACTGCAGCGTACATGATGTCCATCCATCCCTTGAAAGTAGCCTACATACGCGAGGACACACACACACACAAACGTAAACACCACGATAAGCTGATCAGATGCTTTCACGCCACATCAAGGTAGGAGCGTTCACGTCGCGATCCCTGTCAAGAAAACCTGCAAATTCTACCAAACACTTCGATGCCGAGCTTCTTCTTCTTTGCGATTCTTCGAAGCACGATGGCTAGCTTCTGGACATCGTCGTCTTTCTGAAAGACAACGATGTCCAGAAGCTAACCACGATGGCTAGCTTCTGGACATCGTCGTCTTTCTGAAAGACAACGATGTCCAGAAGCTAACCATCGTGCTTCGAAGAATCGCAAAGAAGAAGAACAGGGCATTTCTCCTCTGCCGCCACAGCTGTCAGTATCCTCACGAGGGTGTAGAAATTATATCGAGAGATAATTAAATTTTAAAAGGACGAAAAAGACAACCTTGTGGTAATCCACACGCCTCGTTCTCTACATGTAAGCAGGTTCCAAAAATGCAAGTTCCATCTGATGTACTGTAAAGTCTGAGAAAACGTACCTCAGTTCCAGGCCACGCACAGAGCGGCCTGAGTAAATAACTGCAGTGCCTATTAGGGCTATGATTTACTATAGACACTGCCAAGCTATGGAGAGGGGAGTGAGCATGCCAGACATACACCATCAAATCCTAGGCGTGACTGTTGGCACGGCCATTAACACGGGGATGTTGAGTTTAATGCGTTTTCACTCTCATCCAATTCTCACCCGCCAACACACACATCACACGTCCCTACTTGCACTAACACACACTGCAACCACGTGTAAACGCGCCTTTTTAACCCCGGATACTTAAGAATGTCAAAGATCCCCCGTATAGCCTTAACACACTGTAGGGTTAAGCAGGCGCGTCGCAGCCGCGGGTGTTGCGGGTGTTGCGACACCCGCACTTTCACAGAAACGTGATTCTATCCCCCCCCCGCTTTTTCCTGAGGTAGTCTCATATCATATGTTGCGACACCCGCACTTTCACAGAAACATGATTCCATCACCCCCACTTTTTCCTGCAACACCCGCGGCTGAGACGCGCCTGGGTTCAAGTGCCGTTAGCGAGCACCTATGAAGGTCGACACGGTACACCAGAAGGTGAGTGACCAGCACCACGCCCGGCCGCCTTTCTCTCCTTAGTGACAAGGGTTTACACACCACACTGAGTACTCATTTGAGGCTGAGTCGACCTAGGGGAGGCCCATGACCGGTTCAGAGAATCCTCACTGAGCCGGGTTTGTAGCCCACCGCGCTAACCACTGAGTCACCGCTCCCCCCACACTTCTTCTCCTTTGCCATTCTTCGAAGCACGATGGTCAGCCTCCGGACATCGTTGTCTTTCAGCTCGGCCTCGAAGTGTTTGGTAGAATTCGCAGGCAACACCAAGTATTACCTGACAGGGATCGCGACGTGAACGAATCTACCTTGACCCCCCCCCTACCGTCTATCCCCCGCCACAGCACCCAGCCCTTAGCTCAGGAATCGAAGTCTATCCACCTGGCCAAAGGGAATTGCATATATTCAGTGTGGCCTATGCCACGTGCCCACGGCCACTCAAAGTGGAGCAGCTCACAGCGGCCTTGCCAAGACAAACTGGCACATACTTAAATATTCTGGCCTGCTTTGAGTGGCCTGCACAGGGGAACTGCAATAATTCACCCACACCACCCTCACAAACAGCTGTTCTGTCGTGAGGTCAATTCGGAAGAGAGGGGCCTGGGCAGTAGCGTTTCTCATAAGGTCGACTTCAGTGTTGCGTTGTTGCTCGAAAGATATTTGGTCAGGGCAGCCAGAGCCGGATTAAGATTTTGTAGGCCCCCCCTGGGCTACACGTATCGTAAAGTAATATTTTTAAACGGCAAAAAAAAGTTAAAGAAAAATTAAACTTGTATGTTTACCATCCATTTTCAGAAACCGCTTAATCCTGTACAGGGTCGCGGTGAGCCGGGGCCTATCCCGGCAGACACAGGGCGCAAGGCTGGGATATACCCAGGAAGGGACGCCAGTTGCATCGCAGGGCATTGTATGTTTATTACAAATATATATATATACAGTATATTAACTGAACCCTTTTTTGAAGAGATATTTTAGGGTACTTATACTTTGATTCAGCCATTCACAAATGAAATAACTTTTCACTTAATCTCTGGAGGCGCTCCAGCTGGCGGAGGCTCCTGGGCTGCAGCCCCTAAAGCCCATGCCTTAATCCGGCACTGAGGACAGCACAACGTAACCCAAGAATACTTAACACTTGCTCTCTTCAATCCGATTAGCAAGGGCGGGAGAGGGACAGAGCGAGTTGCCGGCCAAATTAACGGATCCGCGCGGCTCTTGAAGCGTTTGCACAACAAACGACCGGTGGTGCGTCACCGTTCCTAAAACACAGCCTGCGCCGCTCACGTCTACTTTTCCAACGGTCGTGGTAAACACTGCGGGAGGCAGTCATGAGAAAACGTGACTAGATACACAGCAAAAAAAAGAATAAAAAAAAATGCGCTTTCGTGCATCGTACATCGGACTTGAGAGTGACCCTCCTCCAACTGGCATGGGAATGCCCCCTGCTGAAGACCTCCCTCCTGGCTCAGAAGCACCATGGATTC
>JAZEWU010000005.1:5570544-5582015 GCA_036362915.1 Geotria australis
CTTCCGATCTGCGTCTGCTCGGGAACATCTGTTCCTTCCTTGCTTGTTGTAGAATTATTATTATTTTTTCTGCTGTCTTTATGTCCTATGTCCTATAATGTATCGCTATTGCTCGACTCTCAGTTGATCTGTCTTGATGTTATTGACATGCCGTTCTCTCCACAGCCCTGTGCAGTGCTTTCTGACCCTCGGGTGAAAGGCGCTCTATACATGCTATTATTATTATTAGTTTGCATGTTCTCCCCGCGTCGGCGTGGGTTTTTGCTGACTTGTCCTCCGGTTTCCTCCCACAGTCCAAAGACACACTGCCTAAGTTAATTCGCCCGACTATATTGTCCCCGGCGCCCTGTGATGGACTGTCATCCCACCCTGGGCATAGCCCTGCCTTGTGCCCTCCATCTGGCGGGGTTTTCTCCGGCTCCCCGCGACCGTCCACAAGATGAAGTCTGTACTGATAGCGAATAAATGAAGGAAAATGGCGCAGTGCGCTAACCGCTCCGCCACCGCTCGCTAGTTACCTCGCAAATGTCAAGGAATCAACCCGTGCAATCGCTGTAAGATTTCAGCAAAGGAGCTTGCGAAGTGCTTTGCGCGAATGTGAAGTTAGAAACTGCCGCCCTTAATGTTTAAAGCCAAATATCCGAAAAGCCCAAATGTCAACAAACCGTACGATCTATCGTCCTGCGACCTTGTTAAGAACCCTCGGGCTTCCAGTCAGCCTCCGTCTGTCAGGTTCCTCTCGTCCGTACAGCACGCGCCGCGTTCTCCGTAAAACAAGACGCGCGTATTTACCCTGTATTACAAGATTAGCAGAAACAAGCACAAAAGTTTTGCTGGCTGGATGGCTTCCTGCTGGGCTGGCGCGCAGGCACACCGGCGTGAGACTGGTTCGTGCCGACAACACGGCTCCCCAATATTGTCATAACTCATTCTGATCGAATTATAAAATGGGCCATGTCCCATCCTTCCTTCTTTCTCTGCCTTTTGTCTATCCATATCCCGTGTCCCTATGTCTCCCACTCCCTCCCTGTCTCCCTCCGTGTTTGTCTTCAAGGAAGTGACGGCCATCTTCGGGGACGCTGGCAGATTTTTGCCGCTCTTAAGATTGCCAGTTTCACGACCTTTCAGTATATTCGAAGCAGCCTTAACCATTTAATTTTTTTGTTCCTTTGGTTTTTTATTTATTTACTTTGCATTGTTGACATGCCGTTCTCTTTGCGGCCCTTGTGCAGCGCTTTGTGACCCTCGGGTGAAAGGCGCTATATAAAACGGTATTATTATATATATAACACGTTTCGGGGTAATTTTTACTTTCCGAAGCCTTTGATAATCTGGAGAGTAGGGTAACTCTGTTTGCTTCACCCAAAAAAACACACTCGTATGCTTGTCCAATGCAATGAATCGTCACGATTTGGAGTCGTGATTCTCTGCAAGGCACACTTTTTTTCTAGTCTCATTGTCGTGTCATTCGTACTCTCTCATTTGTGTGTATATTTTATACAGTATTGTGTCCTCCATTAGCCTAAAAGCCCTACATTTAATAACACCCACGGTCTCTCAGAGAGACGAATAATAATATTAATAAGACAATTTATAACGCGTCGCGCAAATTCCACGCCTGATCATGGACCAGACACGGATACGGAGGCGCGAGGTTACATCAAAGAGTGGGGGGAAGTCAGCCAGACGATCAGCCAGCGCCAACCCGCCAGACACTGCTTCCTACATATTATGATATTATCGGCCAATTAATGAAGGAGTCTTTTTTTAGTTGTGGGAAGAAACCCACCCTCACCAGGACAAGCGGTTTAGAAAACGTATGGATGGATGGGAAGAAACCGCAAAACCGACGCGGAACAACGGGAGAACACAGGCGGAGAACACACCAACTCCACACAGAAAGGCGCCCGAGGTGGGGATCGAACAGTCTCAGGCAGGACATACTTTCCGTGAGGGGCAGATGTTACCACTGCGCCACCCTGCCGCATAGAGTCACACAGACACCCACTGACTTTAATGCGTTGCCAGGGTCGGGTGGCCGGATCAACGGCGCTCTCTGTGCCACGCGGCGCCACGCAGCCCACCCAGCCTCCCCCAGAGAGGAGATCTGGCGTCGCTCAGACACCGTGCGTTATCCCCACACGTTGCCGTTCCACTCCAATTATCAATTTGCCCACCTGCGCACATTATCACCTGAAACTGGAAACCCCGTGGAGGACTAAGTGGCCCTCGTCTAGCAGGTGTCTCCAGCACCAGAGCCCTCCTGGATCTACGCGCACAAAAAAATTAACTCGACACGTCTGTCAATAACGCTGTGACCTTAAAAGAATATATTGTGTACAGTGTATGCACTAGCAGAGCTGCTTCTGCCACCGCGCTCAGTTTAATAATAATTTTACATTTATAACGCGTGGCACATATTTATTCAATGTCGAAGGTATTCATTCGACGACAGAACGACTCAGAGGCGTAGCGAGGAAAGAGCAGAGAGGCGGAGGAGGCAGCCAGGCGGATTGCCGGCGCCAGATTGCCACACACTGCTTCCTATATATTATAATGTTGTCAGCCAACTAATTAATTAATAAGTGTTTTTTTGAAGTTGTGGGAGGAAACCGGAGAACCTGGAGGAAACCCACGCAGAACAGGGGGAGAACACACAAACCCCACACGGAAAGGCGCCCAAGGCAGGAATCGAACCGCCTCGGGGGCAAGATAATTATTTCTGTGAGGCGCAGATGTTACCACTGCGCCACCCTGCCACCCACTAATAATAATAGCATTTATAGAGCGCCTTTCACCCGAGGGTCACAAAGCGCTGCACAGGGCTGCGGAGGGCTGGGGTTTTTTTTGTTATATACATCCGAGCTATGGAGAGAACGGCATGTCAACAACATGAAGACAGTTCAACTGAAAGTCAAACAATAGCGATAAATTATAGCACATAAATTCAGCAGAAAAAAATAATAATTCTACAAGGAAGGAACAAATGTTCCCGAGCAGACGCAGATCGGAAGAGAGCCAACATCCCGGCACGGCACCACTGAGCCCCTACTCATTGCCACGCGGCTTCCCAACACCCCTCTCTCACCATCTGGTTCCTGTAGAAGGGATCCAGGTCTTCCAGGGGCTCCGAGACGAGCTCTTTGGGAATATCTCCGTAGACGAACGGCAGCTTGCGCTCGGCCTGCAGAAACTTGAGCGGCTTGACTTCGTCCTCGCCGAAATCCAAGATGCTCTTGTCTCCCGACTCCTTGTAGGCCTTGTCCTCGGCGATCTGATCGGTGATTTCGACTAGCGAGTCCTTGGTGAGACGGCGGAAAAACCCGTCGGTCAGGGGCAGCGCCAGGGACGACGCCATGGCCCCGCGTGGCGTGTCTACCGCCCGACGCGCCCTGAGCCCAGCACGGGATGACAGCGGCTCGTCGGTCTGCTGCACCCCGGGAGACGGAGGAAGCCCTTACGACGACGGAGGGGACTCATTGGAGTCTCGGTTCAACCGTCAACTGGCGTGGCTCCTCGCTCGGCAGTCTGGCAGACCGAGGTGGCTAACTCGGGCCGCTCGCTCGCGTGATCTTCCCCCCCGAGTGAGATCGATCCACCGGCGGGGTAGCGGCGAGTCGCGAAAGTGCTCGGGGTCGTCGTTTGTCGCGGCCGCGCTACGAGCCGGGAGAGCGAGCCTCGTTTTCCATCGGTGAAGGAGACGGGGTTGCTTGGCTTACTGGTGACGGTGTCGCGTGTCTGTCAGCTGTAACGTAAAGGCAACGTGGAACTCTAAACCGACGCTGCCTTATGAGTGAAACTAATCAACACCGGGGCGGTAATTTCATCGAGAAGAAATGTAATATTTTTTAAGTTTTTTTTTTTTGCCGGATTGCTTCTAATCATTCGTGCCAAATTTCAGTTTACTCTCTCTTTCTCTTTCTGGAGCATCATTAAGATTTACTCCACTCGGTCAGTGACGATCGTACAGATACGCGTGTCTTTGTCTTTGTGTGTGTTGCACGCGGAATACACGAGCAAAAAAATCCTGGACGAATTCGCGCGCGGTGGGTTTGTGAAGCTAGGCTAAGGGGAAGGGCCTCTGGAAATGTTTCGTCTCGTTTTTCGGATGACTGCGTTGCGCTGCGTGTGGAGAGACGGTGGCGCGCGTGCGTGCGTGCGCGAGGTGTGTTTAATATTTTAAGTGTTCGAATCGTGAGACGGCCAAGCGCGCGGTTTAGCGCGCTCGTTCACGCGAAAATAATGTCACCATCGATGCCTCGCTTTGTAAGAGAGATCAATAAACCATGGGTGGAGGCCACCTGCCGTCGCCTGCGCTCTTTTTATATCTAGAAGAAGGGAACGAGAGAGGGAGAGAGAGCGAGCGGGGAAAAAAGGGGGAAACAACACGGCATTAAGAAACGTATAACGGTCACACCTGTGTGTGTGTGTGTGTACGTACTGTGATTTGTATACATCAGCGTGGACAGCCGTGATCAATCCACTGCAGGATGAATGCCTTCCCCTGAAGCCGTTGGCATCTCTCACAATCCGACCCTTTAATAATCCATGACCCTAAGGACCCTAAGGCTTGCGCATTAGCTGAATCCATCGCTCCATCTCGTTGGTGCTCACGCCCTCAAACGCGCTCCGTTCCTTGGCTGTCACTCAGTCACTTTCCTCATTCGTCAGCTATCAGCCCTTCACGCGGCTCATCCTGCTATTTGAATGGCGCCGTTGACCTGTGAACGTTCACCGACCCATGTTTGCGAATGGATAAAGGCCTCATCATAGTCCACCACGTCAGTCGGTGCGGTTTTAGGATGGCGAGCACAGACGTGAGAGCGTAGAAGTACAGGACAACAATTGATTTTGATGCCCTGCCCTCTGCTGCTGATAACGCTGCCATCTACACCAGCTGTTTTGACGCACGGAGATCGCAAATTCAAGCACTATCCATCCTCACAGCTGCTTAGCGTCATAGATCTGACGTGCGATTGAGTAGCAGGCTACAGCAATAAATAACGGCGTATTTAACCCGGAGAAGCACCGATTAAAATACCGCTAATACCGTTTAAACCAGAAATGTAATAGTATCTTCTGAGTACTGATGTAGGTTTTCACGGCTCGATTCACGACGGTTCCACATACAACCATAACGCCTGATGATGCTTCCAAACGTGGGAGCCGAAACGTCGCGAGGGAGAGATTGAGATCGCTCAGTGACACGGCTGTCCCGAAAGAACGCCTCTGAAGAGCAACCATCAGTATCCAATGTGGCTTCACTGACCTATGTCAAAAGACGGGGGTTTATTTGCTGTGAGGTTTATATTTTTACTTTTATCCTAAAATATTTATGCACTGTGCGGGGCTTGTTTACAGGCGAGGTCTCGGTGGTCGGAAACGCCTGGCTGAGTGCCATGTCTCCTGATCGTAACACTGAGTATGGCGATGATGACAACCTGAACAATAGGCGCCTTGTAAAACGCGGGTTGGGGCGGCACGGTGTCGCGCGTCGAGCATCGCTGCCGCCTCACAGCAAGAAGATCCCGGAGTTCGAGTCCCAGCTCGGGTGCTTTTCTGTCTGGAGTTTGCACGTTCTCCCCGTGTCTACGTGGGTTCTCACCGGGTACTCCGGTTTCCTCCCACAGTCTAAATACATGCCGCATAGGTTAATTGGCTGGCTGATTAAATACACCCCCCCACCCCGTCCCCGGTGCCCTGTTATGATGAACCAGCATTCCATCCCGGATATAGCCCAAGTTAGCTACTAACTTGCTTACCCCTGCCCGCTGGACAACTGTTAAAAAGACCTACGTACGGTAGCTCAACCGTTCCTTCCAGCTTCAATGCAAACTGTGCAGGAGGCTGAACGAGCAAATCGATATAAACACGGAGATCTGCACTCGTGGCCACGTCAGTGGCGAGTGATATCTGAGCCAGTCCTGATCCAGTCATCATCATCATCATCTCATTTTCTGAAACCGCTTAATCCTGTACAGGGTTTCTGGTGAGCCGGAGCCTATCCCGGCAGACACAAGGCACAAGGCAGGGGTATACCCAGGATTGGACGCCAGTCCATCACAGGGCACCGGGGGGCAATTTAATATTTGTTGGGAAAAAACGTTCCGAGCGATAGCATTAACACGTCTGCAGGAGCGAGGTGGCTTGGTCCTTCGCGGGTTGGCGAATGATGACGGCGATAAGGCGAGGCTTTCATCCAGCAGTGGATTGACCGTGGCTAATAACAGTAAACATGTTGTAAAATATCAAAACGGCGTCTTTTAGAAATCACGCAAATGAGACGTCACTAAGAGGTGCAACCAGCTTTGTAAGTGAGGTCTCTGTGCTCCGAACAAGGCAGGAATAGGCGCACGTGGTATCAATAAGGGAATTTGGAATTTGTGGAAATTAAAACAAATATCCAGGCAGCGCGGTGGCGCGGTGAGTAGCTCTGCCGCCTCACAGCAAGAAGGGCCCGGGTTCGAATCTCGGCTCGGGTGCCATTCTGTTCGGAGTTTGCATGTTCTCTCCCCGTGTCCGCGTGGGTTTTTGCCGGGCACTCAGGGTTTCCTCCCACAGTCCAAACACATGCTGCTGCATAGGTTAATTGGCCAGTCCATCACAGTGCCCTGGCGATGGACTGGCGTCCCATCCTGGATATAGCTCCTGCCTCGCGCCCTGTCTCTGCCGGGATGGGCTCCTGCTCACCGCGACCCTGTACACGATTACGCGGTTTCTGACAATGAGATGAGATGAGATTAATAATAGCACGACGGTGTATCGACTGTGATCCGGACACACTAGCCGAGATGAGACGAGGTGACTATCTACCTGGATCAATGATTGACCAGGCGCGGATTTGACCTCATCTTGATGTGTAAGGTAATATGAACATCATCCTGGCACGCTCCAAATGCTGGACGAATTTGAATCGTCATATCTCGTCTTTTCGTAACATTTACAAAAAGCTGATACGACTGACATTTGACATTTTAACCCACTGTCAAATAAGACAAACAGACAAAGATCCCCCGTATAGCCTTAACAGACTGTAGGTTCAAGTGCCGTTAGCGAGCACCTATGAAGGTGGACACGGCACACGAGGGGGTGGGTGCCCAGCACCACGCCCGGCAGCCTTTGTCTCCCTAGTGGCGATGTTTACACATCGCACTAGGTACTCATTTGAGGCTAAGTTGACCTAGGGGAGGGCCCAGGACCGGTTCAGAAAATCATCATTGCTGTTGGTGGCCGTGAACGGGAATCGAACTAGGGTGGCCAGGTTTGTAGCCCAGCGCGCTAACCACCGAGCTACTGCTCCCCATCGAATAAACTATCGGATAAACGGACAGAGAAACATCCCGGACAAATATACTGGTCAAGTGCGGTTGTCTACCTGGGTCGATAGAAAAACACAAAGGGAACGTGAACTTTCCTTCCCTGGCTCAGGGTCATCATCGCAAACGATCGCCCGTTTGCACAAAAGAAAAAAAAAAATCACCCGTATAGGCTCAACAGACTGTTGGGGCAAGTGCCGTTAGCGAGCCGCACCTATGAAGGCCGGCACGGCACACGAAGGAGGTCGATGGCCGGCACCACGCCCGACCGCCTTTGTTCAGTGGCGATGTTTACACCCCGCGCCTTCGCTGCTGAGTCGACCTACGCGGAGGTCCCAACACCGGTTCAGATACTCGTCGCTGGTTTCGGCCGGTGAGCGGGGAATCGAACGCGGCCCGCCAGGTTCGTAGCGCAGCGCGCTGAACCGCCATACAGTCCCGTACGTACTACCGCGCTCCGTACACTACCGTCCATTTGGACAGGCGTGAGACTGTGATTGCCAAATTGCGGGTAATTTTCAAACAATCAGATTTGGGGCTGTGTGACTCCGCCGGGACACTTTCTCTTTGTGAAAAGGACTGATGGCTTCTTTTCTTCGCGTTCCGTTTCGTGATTAAGCAACACGCGGCGTTGGGGGCTCTTAGGAGCCCCCGCTGAGCTGCCGCTGCATCCTTCTCGCCCCGCGGCGGCTCTTATTCCAGAAGCAACGCAGCTCACACCACGCAGCTGACGGGACCCAGCTCGGGGGTCGGTGCCATTTAGGAGATTATTTGAATGGATTAGGGCAGCACGGTGGCGTAGCGGTGAGTAGCGCTGCCGCCTCACAGTGAAAAGGTCCCGGATTTGTAACCCGGCTCGGGTGCCTTTCTGTGTGCGGAGTTTGCACGTTCTCTCTCCCGTGTCCGCGTAGGTTTTCGCCTGGCACTCCTGTTTACTCCCCACAGTACAAAGGACACGCTGCTACATAGGTTAATTAGCCTGCGGAGTAAATTGTCCCCCGGTTCCCTGTGATGGACTGGCGTCTCATCCTGGGTATGGCCCTGCCTTGCGCCCTGTGTCTGCCGGGATAGGCTCCGGCTCACCGCGACCTTGTATAGGATTCCGCGGTTTCTGACAATGGATGGATGGAATGGATTATATCGGGATGAACTCCCCACCTGCACCCGCGTTTTTATCGTTTAAACGGCAGCTCGTGTGCGCCAGCCAAATGCTCATCACAATCAGCCTTTGTCAATCAACTTGCTGCATTATCGTCTCCCCTTCAAGATAAGAACTCCGTTTCACTGGAACTGAAGTCCTCCTACGAATGTACCGCAGCTCGGAAAACCCCAACGGAATTGTTGCTATTTATGCAGCCAATTAAACACACTGCAGAAACAAGGTCACGTACGTATACGAGTATCTGGAAGCACCAAACCTTTACGTAATTAATCGGTGGTGCGTGTTTCACGGGCCGAAAAGATTTACGATACAGAAAAAATTCTAACATTCGGAGAATGAGGTCTTTCGAGATGCGGATACATATTAAACCAAGTGTTCGTATTATAGTACATATGACAAGAGCGCGTCACAAGTACTCACCAAGTCGCCGGTAGAATCCCAGCAACCGTTCCGCACCCTTAGATACTCCGTATAGAACATCCCGCGCGGCTGGTTGGAGGCGAGACGAATACGCGGTCACCACACAGACAACACACATACGTGTACTCACCCTGCGTACCCCCTCTCAGCCCCTACGCTGCCCGTACTCCAGCGGCGGGTTCAAACCCAGTCAACGCGAACAACCGAAATCGAAGCCGGTCTCGCCAGCCACAGCAAACGCGAGGGCCCTTATATCGGAGGCACGAGGCTCAGGGCCGACAACATTAGAGCGGCAACTAATGGAATAGGTTGGGTGTTCGGGTGGGGCTCGCTGGTGATGGTGGAGGGAGGTCGGTGGGTGGGGTGGTAAGAGGGGTGGCAGTAACAGATGGAAATTCGAGGAAGCACCCGGCTAGCGGATTCGCCAGCCTCTGCCGACTGACTGCGATACCGCAGACTTTGTCCGCCTTTGCTCGTCGCGAGAGAGTTTGTAATGGGCGGCGGCGGAGGAGACAGCGTGCGTTTTGCGCGCGGATGAAACGCGGAGTGGCGGAACTGTCTCTGGTTTTGGGGAGGGAGGATGCGTGGGGGTGGGTGGCTGGGTGGTGTCGGTGATTAGGAGACGCTTGAGCGAAGTGGGGAGGGAGTTGAAGGGAGGGGGTGAGTGAGAGCGCGACTTGTTTAATGGCGGTGGGAGGAGCTGACGGAGCCAAGTGGAGGCTTACGATCGGATCAGCCCCGACCGCGCGCGGCTGGCGTCAGATAACGGCAGCCGGAGCGAAACTGAGCACGGATGGAAGGCTGAGGATAACAGGTGTTACAGGCTCGTGTCGTGACATGGTTGATATGTTGATGAATGTACCTGTGTGGAGTAGAGTGATTTTTTGTTGTTGTTGGTTGATTTAAATTTAGTTATTTATGAATCCTGTATATTTGTTAAATATTGTCAGCAATTCGCATGTTTGTTGTGTCGCGGGAGTCTTGTAAAGAGCTTGCAAGCTCACTGCGTATTTTTTATGCTGTAATAATAAACATCAATCGATCTATCTAAAAACCTCTCACATATGCTTGGTGGAGTTTTTTTTCCCCCCGGATACTCCGGTTTCACCCCATAATCCAAAATACTAATTAACGGGATTGGTCAAGCATCCCAATTCAGGAAGCTATTGACAGAAAATACTGAGGCTATTTGAAGCTGTCCTGGACAAATACAGTGTAAGGTCGTTGCTTTTCAATAGCTGTTTTTCGGGATAGTCGTCTTCTTCTTTGCGATTCTTCGAAGCACGATGGTCAGCCTCTGGACATTGTTGTCTTTCAGCTCGGCCTCGAAGTGTTTGATAGAATTCGCAGGCAATACCAAGTATTTCCTGACAGGGATCGCGACGTGCCGTGCCGAGCGATCTCCCTCTCTCGACATGGCTGCCCCGCGCTCGACACGGCTACCCCGAAAGAACAGCTTATGAAAAGCAACCATCATGAATCGAGCCGTGAAAACCTACATCAATACAATACAGTACAGTGTATTCGTATTACTGTAGTAACACGCGTGTGGAGTGTCTGGAGCACGTGGGTTAAGGACATAATTCTTGTGATGTTTAACATATTATTGTATTTTTGAATCGCACCCGACCCCAAACCATTTCGGATCATACACATATATACACAGTACTTTACAAGTATATGACAGAGTGGTGCATTAATGGTTGGCACAGATGCTATCTGTGAGTCAATACAATAATCAATAATGATGATTGCTTTGTACGGATAAAATTACGTTATGTGGAAAGGTTTACGAAGATTGGGCGCGTTTAATTAAATTTGTATACATGTACAGGCCCGTTTACCAATCCACTGCTGGGTTGGGTCGTGGGTGTTTGTTTGACCATACTTCACCACGCTCGGCATTGCGAGTTTGATGAAGGCGGTGGGACGCGGGGAGCGTAGAAGTAGAGTACAACAACGGACCGTTCCGTGGGATATTGCGCCGTCGACCAAATCGCAAAGCGGCTGTCTCTCATCCAAGCACATATCGCGTGTTTGTTGCGTCGAATGAACCCCGTAAAGAGCTTGCAAGCTCGCTGGGTATTTTTCTGCTGTAATAGCAAACATCTATCTATCTATCTAAAGTATAAAATACGAAGTTTTTTTACCCTTACCGGCAATAACAACACAGTGTTGAGATGTTTAAACACCAAGTGAACACCTTTTTACAAAGGTTCCAACGTGCAGGTAGCCACATCTACTTGTGGCAAAAACCATGCAAAAATAAATGCTGTCTCAATGCATTGTCCTTCCAGCTTATTGGCCAACACACGACGGCTTTCTGTGTAGCCTAGACGGTGTAAAGCCAGTTTCCGCCACAAGGCAGACACTCTCAGGACAAAGCAAAGATCAACGCATCAGTAGCCCGGGAGAGTACATTAAGACTGCACTTTGGAACCTTTGTAAAAAGGTGTTCACTTCGAGGCCGAGCTGAAAGACAAACGATGTCCAGAGGCTGACCATCGTGCTTCGAAGAATCGCAAAGAAGACTTGGTGTTTAAACATCTCAACACTGTGTTCTTATTGCCAGT
>JAZEWU010000005.1:5629683-5671183 GCA_036362915.1 Geotria australis
AAATGGGAAACTGTAATTTAACACCGCGCTTCGAAGAATCGCAAAGAAGAAGAAGATTATACCCAGGATGGAACACCAGTCCATCACAGGGCACTGGGGGAAATCCAATCCGCAGGTCAATTAACCTATACAGCAGCATGTCATTGGACTGTGGGAAGAAACCGGAGTGCCCGGCGAAAGCCACACGCGGACACGGGGAGAACATGCACACTCAACATAGAAAGGCACCCTAGCCGGGATTCGAACCCTCGGTACTTCTTGCTGTAAGGCCACCGTGCCGCCCACGTTCACATCATAATGAGACAATGTGTTTGGCTGTATCGGGTGTAGGCACTGACTTTTTAAGTTACCCAATACAAACGTGCTTTATTACGGATATTGGCCACAAAAGTCTTCATGTCAAATTGATGAACAGATATTTAGGGTAGCGCGGTGTCGAAGTAAGTAGCACTGCCACCTCACAACAAGAAGGACCCAGGTTCGAATTCCGGCTCGGGTGGCTTTCTGTGAGGAATTTGTGAAGACTCTTAATCTTAAGCGTAATCTTGTCTATCATATCGTATCGTCAAACATATCGTGGCAACCCTCGCAGAACACAACATTGAACTAAACAAGATGGAGGGCACGGCTACACTCTGGTCGCTCATGCAACATTGAACTAAACAAGATGGATACACGGCTAAAACAGCGCCGGCAAAGTCCCAGACTGCCTCGCACCAGCCCGGGTGGCGCTCGCCATTGGTCCGCGGACGGTCACGTGTGCGGGTTCACCTCGCGAAGCCGGCGCGAGTAGCAGCAAGCGACGCCATGCAGCAGCAGCCGCGCTCCGCGCTCCGCCGGGTTCGACTCTTGGCCGGGGCCATGGCGGGGCCCCGTGCCGCCACCCGCCGCGTTCTCTGCACATCCTCAGGTACCCATGGGCCCGTATGCCACGGCGCCATGCGGCGGTGGCGAGACGTGGTGGGGGTTGGTGGTGGTGGTGGTAGTGAAGGTCGACGAGCCTTCGACACTTCACGTGGCCTCGGGGTGCATGTGGCCTGGCACAGGCGACGTGGTGACGTCACCGCCACTTAGTGGCGAAAGACGGTTGTTTTGTTTTGTTAGTGAAGGTGCGGGAAGCTTCGGGGCCGAGTCATGAATGCGCGGTCCCGGCTCCACAGTCGATGCGGTCTGGGTGTCGCGTCTCGAGTTGTCACTGTTTCAGCTTGAGCTGCCACGAGGGCTCTATAGAGTTGTTACAGAGTTGTCCTTTTAATTTAGGTGTTGAGCCTATCACGACCTGAGTTGTCAAGAGTCGTGTTGAACATGTGTGGAGTTGCGTGGACTGTCAAGAATCGTGTACAGCTTGTCTCGAGTGGCGATCTCTCCTTGTTGGGTTATCGCGGGAGCCGAATTGAAACGTGACTATGGTCGTGAGTCGTACCCCATGTTGTGAGCTCCACTGTTGTGCGCTCCGCCAGTGCCGTCCGCCAGCCAATCGACGCAGCACCTCGTGAGTCACGTGGCCAGGCAGCCGGTGCTGTGAGCACGTGGATGACCTTGGTGCTTTTCTGTAGTGGAGCTCATTGACGCGAGTGCGGCGGCGTAATGGCGGCATCTTGAATGGTGGAGCACACTGTGACAAGTAAGAACTCATTGAGACTAGTGGGGGTGTCCATGAGTAATCGAGTGGAACCCAATGAGGGAGTGGGGCAGAACATTGACAATCGAGGAGTTATTTTGAAACTAATCGGACTCATTGAAACAAGTGGAGCTCATTGAGACAGTAGCTCATGCGAGAAGATGTTTATTATTACAGCAGAAAATATCCAGTCGTGCAGTTAATGGACACTAGAGCTGATTGAGACTGGCGGAGCTCCTCGAGATGTGCTCATCAAATTCGTGCGTTATTTGCTTCAGCAGCCGAGCAGTAATGTATTACAATTGTTGAAACATTTTTAATAAAAGTGATAAGCGCAGGTATGCTGTAAAAATTATAAAATCGACGCAGGGCTGTGTTTGACAAGTTCTCAGAACCAGTCCTTTTATGCTGTGTTTAATGTCCTCACATAAGCGTCGAATTTTTTAGGGAACGCGTGCTGGGGGCGCGTGGGCTGCAACTCCCTGTGTTAAGCGTATTTATTTAGCTTTAATCTGTTGTACTTTTGTAATTTTTCATCTGTTCCTTTCTCTTTGGTTGGTGGTTTGTTTCTGTGTAACCTTTGGTGTTTGTTTTTGTTGTCTGCCATGCTCTTGTTTTTTTGTCTGTTTTGCGCGGCCTACTCCTGGCCCAGTTTGTGTAAGTCCTGCCTTGCCTAGACTCGTGTTGTTGCCCAGGTGTTGCGTGTAGAAGTTGTTGTGTTTTTGTTGTTGTGGGTAGCTGCGTTTTTTCTTTGCTGTTCTTGTGCTTCAATGTTGATTGTTTGATTTGGATTGGCGTTCTTTCCCCCTCGTGTCTGTCTCTCTGTCTTGCTGTCTGTGTCCCTATGTCTCCCCCTGCCGCTCACCCTCCCTGTCTCCCTCCGCTCTTAAGATTGCCAGTTTCACGACCTTTAAGTATATTCGAAGCAGCCCTAATCGTTTATTTTTTGTTGCTTTGGTTTTTATTAGTTTTTTGTCGTTGTTGACATACCGTTCTCTCCGCAGCCCTTGTGCAGCGCTTTGTGACCCTCGGGTGAAAGGCGCTCTATAAAATGCTATTATTATATTAGTATTGTACAGAACGTTCTAATCCGGTTCCTCCATTAAGTAACGAGGTGTAGCTAAACATTCTTGCCTATACCAGGTTCGTAAAACAATGAATTGGTTCAAACTACCGATAGATAATTGGAATGAAACAACCATGGCTTATCTATGCTGCGTTGTGCAATGTCCGTACAGAGGTGAAACACCAAAGCTGTAGTGGTGCCAACGTGCCCAAAACCGACGCTGGGCACCAGACCAATGCTGGTGGCTGCGAACCTTTTTTTTCATGCTTAGGATTTTCCCTGGTTCACTCTTGTCAAATTGAGATGAACATTTAATTGAAAGTGTAATGTGTAATTGTCTATTTAAACTTACATTTGTAGAAACATGTTCACTCGTGTGATTTGTTGTGTGTGGTAAACTCCTTTGCCTTCTCGGTTATAGAACACAATCATAAACCTTTATCGGAAACATACTCGTGGCGATAGCGACTTATCTTTCAGGCATCAAGCAGAGATGCTCCCCCCCCAGTGAACTGGTTAGGGATCTTCATTGTGCTGCCGGTTGTGTTACGTAATAGCACGTGGTGGGTTTCGTTGAATCGTAATAGTGCACTGGTTTCACGTGCTTAGGAAAACTTGCCTAGAAAGGGTCCTGGAAGGGATTAATCAACTTTGTCTTGCCAGGCATGCTGAAGAGCGACTATTTTAGGTCATATTTTTGTTAAGCCATGCGTGGTCCTGCACAGATCCCATATTACACCAGAAGTGTAGGACATTTCAGCAGGATCTACACACCTGCATAATTGAATTACTCTGGATTGTATTGTTTTGTGTTAATTATTTTAGCTTATTGGTTTGCATTGCACAACTTTAATGTGATCAAATTGGAAGTATATTGTTAATTGTGGTAAAAAAAATATATACTGCTTTTGCACAACTTGGTTTTATTAACAACTGCTCATTATTGTCTCGTGTCACCAGGGGAGACCATAGCTATTGGAGATGTATCCCGTAAGGTGAAGCGACCACAAAACCCAGAGTTGGTGCCTGTCAAGCACAGTGAGTGACAAGAATCTTATGTCTGTTCGTTTCTTTGCATATATTGTAACAATATAGACGAAACAAGAAACATTTATATGCATTTCTTATTTTAAGAATATCAAAAATATTCAATTCCAATAAACATGCTAAATATCCAAAGTGGTTTTAAGAAAATAAAATTCCTGATACTTTACAGCAAGGGTGTTGATGGAAATAGCTTAGGACTTTGTAAATAAGCAACCAAGAATACGTACAAGAAAGCTTGGTTTCCTGAATAATCCATTATTAAAATGAAAAGCTGTAAACACATCTTTAACCTTTTGTTGATTGCATGAGGGTGGTCAGTGTAAAGGATCTGGAGAAATGCTGATATTACAGTGAAACTGTTTCAGGCAATAATATATATTGTGATATGTACACCTCTTTGGGATGCATATTCCAAAGGATTTCAGGGTTTTGTCTCACATTTGTGCACATTTTACTATTTTTACTGCATTTGTTTTGTTTTTACTCCCTCCTACTCCAACATATCAATTCTTGGTCTTCCTCTTATAATTTTTCCCTTCCATTCTTCCTTCAATAATATCCTTTGTTAAACCATGCCATTGTGGAGTGTGTCCAATCCAGTTTTTCCTTCTTTTGAGGAATCCCATTATCATATTTATTTTGCGTTTATTTCAACCTATGCAATAATCTGACCTCGCAAGGTGTGGTGTGGCCGTTCGTGTTCTGTAGTTACAGGCTCATTGTCCCAATCCACCCTGGAGCACCTGCGTTGGCTTCTGCAGAAAGATGTTTTGGGACAGGATGTGTTCCTCATTGGGCCTCCAGGACCTCTACGCCGCTCAATCGCTATGCAGTACATGGTATACAGATTCATTGCTGCATGTTTTTGAAAATGAATTTAAACAATGGCCTGTTTTAAAACTGCACACATGCATAAAGTGCATGTACAGACAGGATTATATTTCTCTGTTTTCATATATAGCCATATATTTCGTTTCAACCGTGGAACTGGTTGTATCAAATGTTACCTTATACCTTTAAACGGTTTACCTTGTTACATCAAAAGCAAATTATATCTCTTTGAGATATATTTGTATTTTACCCGTACGAAAGTATGTCCAGGGGTATTTTAGAACAGTTTGAGATCACGAAAATTCACAACTTTACTTCTCAATTAACCTTAGCAAGTTTCTTCAAAAAGTTCGTAAATAACACACTGAAGACAACACTTTACTGCAAAGGCTACATTCTGGACTAGATGTCATCCAGTCACATGAAATATTTGACCTGGAGGTAAACAAATATTTTCCAAACTATCTAGTTTTACACTTTATTTTTACAGATTACCATTGGGATAGAAAAAGGCCAGATTGAAATCCAAATAAAATAGTTTATGCATCCCTTGGAATAATGATAATTATACTGACATTTTTGTATGTGCAGGAGCTGACAAAACGTGAGGTGGAGTACATTGCTTTGTCGCGGGACACGACAGAAGGTGACCTCAAGCAGCGGCGTGAGATTAAGGGCGGGAGCGCACACTACCTAGACCAGGTGAACTCACCCTCTGACACCCTTGGCCCAGACAAGCTTTCCTTGCAACAAGGCCTAAGTCCGCGCCCGGAGAAAATGCGTGCGTTACAAAAGTAGATTGTTATTATATTACCCTTTGCATCCATTGCCTTTACCTTGACGGTTGTTGAAGAATACCTGGCATTGTAAATAGATCCCAGTAAAATATTTTTTAAACAAGCATGTCTCTCTGTTGTATGTTATCTGTGCTTATATAAAATAAATTACATTGACGTTTGTCAACATGGTCGTCATCTGCTCTCTGTAGCCCACGTGCTGGGAGCACGTGGGCTACAGTTCCCTGTGTTAAGTGTATTTATTTAACTTTTATTTGTTATACATTTATCACTTTTCATCTGTTCCTTTCTCTTTAGTTAATAGTTTGTTTCTATGTAACTTTGGTGTTTGTTTTTGTTGTCTGCAAGGCTCTCATTGTTGTTTGTTTTTCGTCTCATTTACGCGGCCGACTCCTGGCCTAGTTTATGTAAGGCCTGCCTTGCCTAGACTCGCCTCGTGGTGTGGCCCAGGTGTCACGTGTAAAAGTTATGTTTTTATTGTTGTTATAAATAGCTGCGTTTTTTCTTTACTGTTGCGTGTGTCTATGTATATGTTCTTGTGCTTCAATGTTAATTGTTGAATTTAGATTGGCATTGTTTCCCCCTCATGTCTGTCTCTTTGTCTTCCTGTCTCTGTGTCCCTATGTATCCCCCTGTCGCTCAATCTCCCTCACTGTCTCCCTCCATGTTTGTCTTTAAGGAAGTGACGGCCATCTTAGGGGACGCTGGCAGATTTTTGCCGCTCTTCAGATTGCCAGTTTCACGACCTTTTTGTGTAATCGAATCAGCCTTAATAATTTAATTTTTGTTCCTTTGTTTTTTTATTAGTTTTTTTGTTTTTTACGTGCCGTTCTCTCCGTGGCCCTTGTGCACGCTTTGTGACCCTCGGGTGAAAGGCGCTCTATAAAATGCTATTATTATAATGAGCACGTCTCGATGAACAACCTTCATAGGCGTGTTTACAGTTGTATATGTTATTTGCCATTTTGTTTGTGTTTAGTGTGCTGTGCGAGCAGCTCTACTTGGACGGGTACTGGTGTTAGAAGGTGTGGAGCGAGCAGAGAGGAATGTGCTTCCAGTTCTCAATAACTTACTGGAGAATCGAGAGATGCAGCTGGAGGATGGACGGTTCCTCATGTCAGCACAGCGTTACGATAAGCTGCTACAGGTACAGCCACAGTGTCATTAATGCCTGAACTAATGAGTCTTTCGTGGAGTTAATTTAACATACTTCAAACCATTCACTTGCCCATTTCACCCACATCTCCTGCTATATTGGGTGTAATAATAATAATAATTCAATTTATATAGCGCCTTTCACCCGAGGGTCACAAAGCGCTGCACAAGGGCCGCGAAGAGGTCGGCATGTCAACAACGAAAGACAAAACAATAAAAACCAAAGCAACAGAAAATAAATGAATAAGGCTACTTTGAATATACTAAAAGGTTGTGAAACTGGCAATCTTAAGAGCGGCAACATTCTGCCAGCGTCCCCTAAGATGGCCAGGGACACAGAGACGGGAAGACAGAGAGACAGACACGAGGGGGAAACAACGCCAATCCAAATTAAACAATCAACATTGAAGCACAAGCACACGCAACAGCAAAATAAAACGCAGGCACCCACAACCACAAAACACAACTTCCATACGCGACACCACGAGGCGAGTTTAGGCAAGGCAGGACTGGGCCAGGAGAAGGCCGCGCAAAACAGACAACAAAAAACGAGCAATAAGAGCATGGCAGACAACAAAACAAACACCAAAGTTACACAGAAACAAACCACCAACCACAATGCACAGATATTATTTGGCCAAGTGGGTGATGGGGCAAGCCACGGAGTAATTATAGAAGGGAAATCTGGCACAGGATAGTACGCGTTGGCGAGATGTAGTGCCATCATTGGCTTTGAACGAGATGAAATCTTGATCTCACGACGTTTACAAAATCGGCATCCAACACAGATGCATCGTTTCACTGAAGATGGATCCTTGCTTTAATGTGCACGGTCCCTCGTGGTGTTTTCACAGGAGCACTCTGTGGAGCAGCTGGCTGCCTGGCGGGTCGAGCGGGTGAGCGAGGACTTCCGCGTGGTCGCGCTTGGTCTGCCTGTGCCGCGTTACCGTGGAAACCCGCTGGACCCACCCCTCCGCTCCCGCTTCCAGGCGCGCAACATCCCGCACCCACCCTTCAAGGTGCCCTATAATATTTGAGCAGTTTGAAATTAAACATGTGCACATCCGAATGGATTTATGTTTAACAAATCAAGTTTGGTTTGCATTTATACCATTTACGATTGTGATATCACGTTGAGATGAGCTTCTTTTATCTGGATTTCATTCAGACAGTGCTTAATATCTACTCATGTAAACTCTACAGTGAAAAAAGTGGACATTTATTTTATAGGCTTAGAATACTGTTACATTTTTTAATAGAATTAACTCGTAGCCTTTCATGACCAATGTTATCCATAGTGAAGCTCTGTTTGTGAGTTTAGGTCATGTGAAAAAGTGTGTAAGCGTAGTGTACCCGTCGATATGTTGGAACAACCGAGCGAGCACATACAACACTTACCTTAAAAGATGGTACCGACGTTTCGCGAAACGGTACACTACACTTACACACTTTTAAAAAATTACAATTGGTTACACTTTTTTGCAATTACAGTTTACATTCCTATGGGCAACATATTTGAGGAATGTAATAGCAATAACAACATTGATCACTGCCAACCAGTCATACAGTGTGACTACTTCTGAAGTAGCAGGGACATAGTGTCGATACAAATTAATCTCATTACATCTCATCAGAAACTGCTTAATCCTGTACAGGGTCGTGGCGAGCAGGGCCATACCCAGGACAGAACGCCAGTCCATCACAGAAAAATGAATTCTAACCGTAATATACACGTATAGGGATGTACAATGTATTTTGTTAATTAAAAATTTGACGTAAAAATGTCAAGCCTTGAGCAGATGCCCTTCTCACCTCGGTAATCATTTTAGTTTTTTCAACAACATAATACATTGTCTTTCAAGTCTTTAATCATTTTCACGCGTTATTGAATATATTTTGCAAGTTATTAAATACTTTCAGAAGTTATTAAATAATTATATTCTCACGACAGCCATCTTGATTTTATACACACATTTTAAGCGTATTTAAATGTTTGCCATTGCTGCAGTATATTAAATAGTTACTGTTATGAACTCTGCACACGCATTGTGTTAAAATTGTTTATGTACAAACGTTCATTTTGTACTGCTTGTCCACATAGGAGCAACTGGAGATGCTCTACGCAGCTGCACCAAACGTTCCTGCTGAAAAGTACGTTGTTTTTCTGAACAGTAATTGTTTTTTAATAATAATAATAGCTTTTATAGAGCGCCTTTCACCCGAGGGTCACAAAGCCCTGCACAAGGCTGTGGAGAGAACGGCATGTCAGTAACATCAGGACAGATAAACTGAGTCAAGCCATCACAATAAACCATTGGACATAGATCATAAAGACAGCAGAAAAATCAAAACAATAACAGTAGCAACCACAGAGAGCCTTCCATCCGAGGGCCACAAAGCGCCGCACAAGGCAGCGGAGAGAACGACAAAGCAACAGCGACTTCAGTTGTCCTCATTCCCTCCTTGGTACCCTCTTTTTATAGGGTTTAACGTGGCCTAATCCTTCATTTAAATCATTGTATAGTTGGTATTTCTACTTCCTCTTTTGGGAATTGTTTTTCTTGGTTTTAAATGCTCCTCCATTGCCTAACCTTCAGATTCCCTCTGGCCTGTCTCTTATTATAACTAAACCACCATTCTGCTTCCCTAAGTCTGTCTGTCTGGCCCCAGCTCATCATCTTACAACTGTCGTCTTTCTTGCTGTGTGCAGGCTGGCCCAGCTGCTGGGTTTTGCAACGACGATGCTGACGCCAGAAGGCGCGACGCTTGGCCTGCCTGACTTCCCCATGAGCAGCCTGCTGCCGCTCGCACGCATCCTCGTATGAGCACCACGCTAATCGAGCGCCATATGTTTATATATTTGATGTGCTTGACTATAAACTGGGATATATATTAGTGGTAACAATGATGAGACTTGTTTCCTGCAATATACACATACAGTGCTTTTCTCAAGCTACTGCCAGATGAGGCTGTCCCCATGGCGTGCGGTTTGTTGGGGCAATATGACCATATTTCACCATGCTGGTTAATGTGGAATGGTGGAGGCTAGGAACATTGGTATGGGTGCATAGGAAGTATTGTTCAACAATGTTATTAGCTGCACTGCCCACCAGGCATTCCTGCAACACGCCTAGAACCGGATGTACATGCTGTTAGCCCTCCGTCGAAGTACTCAACTAGTTGAGCTTCTGTGATCTTCCAGATTCAGGTTAATTGAGAGCTTTGGTCACATGCGTTTTTTTACTGTATCTTTTATAAAGCTATTCATGTGTTTTAAGAACAACTAATATTGTGTTATATGTGCAGCAGACTGATATATGGAGACAGTTTGGCCTGCCTTTTATAGGAGAACTTTATGTTTTTTGGTAGAATACTTTTTAAAGTAATTTTATGTTATTTGCTTTAGTATGTTCTGCTGTTGCTATTTAGGGTAGTTGAAGTGCTAATTATAATGTAATGGATGATGGTGTGTGTGGTCGCAGGCAGTTGTGCCGGAGTATAGTGCTGGGAAGTTGCTAGAGCAAGCGTTCCCATACTCTGCTCTCCTTGGGCTTGAAGGGAACCCAGCATTGCAGGACACACTTAAGGTACCAGCAATGCTATCTCAACCACTGAACATGGACCCTACTCTGAACTGCTACTGTTTGCATTGTCATTGTTCTCCATTTCTTAGCCATTACTGTTTAGACATTGAAATTTCATAATACACAAAATTATTCTAACAAATACTACGTTAATTTGGTTCGAAGGCTTTCATGACCGATAGTATACATAGTGTTTTAATGGTTTAGATCATGTGAAAAGGTTATGTAAGTGTGGTGTGACCGTTGATATGTTGGAAAAAACGACTGGACACACACTTACCTTTAAAAGTAGTGTTCAACGTTTTGCTGAAGGTTGCTTTCAGCTTAACCTTTTCAAATAATACGTAGCAAAATTAGGAATAAATCTATTATTTGAATAACCTTTGTTTCATTTGTGAACGGGGATTATTAATGAGTACTTATACCATCGTTTTTTTAATTATCACTTTAAATTTGTTCAGTAGAAATTAATTCCAAAACACTACAAAAACCTTGTCTTTTTATGTTAGGAAACCAAGTGCAATCTAGCTGTTTTAAATCCTTTTGTTAGGGGAGTTGGCAGGAGATAAAAATGGTTATTAAAAATGCAACTCTTATTGGCCACTTATTTTCTGGCAGAAATTTGAGCTGCTGGGTGGTGGTGCATCGGCTCAGCCACGGCACGTTGAGCATGTGAAGAGGAGTGAGGCTGTGAATGACAGCGACGCTCACTCAGCAGTCGTCACAGCTCTCTATGGGGACAAGAGAGTCTCCTTTAAGGTGCCCGACACATGCACGCTCATTCAAACTTCTCAGCAATACCACAAAATAAGCAATGATGCTACAGCTGTTGTGGCTCTTTGGCAAGTGTATAAGGTGTCTGTTTATGGGTTCCATATGAGTATAGGTGATGACTGGCGTGGAGGATTTGAAGAGACCAGGGGCATCAGGCGGTTATCACGAGACAGAGGCTCACGCTGGTCTGCTGGCAGACATGGTGCTGTCTCACATCACCTCTGACTTCTGCCTCCTTGGGGGAAAGGTATGCCCACTCTAACACCACAATACGATGTTTGATAAATAATTCACTGCCCATTTACTTGGCAGGCCTGGATTTGCTGAAATCTTATTTTTACTTGCCATTTTTTTAACTCTGCAGTATTGCAGGGGTGTAATATATGTTCATGCAAATAAATACACTTGTGCTGAATAGACAGCAGAGTTCAGGACATTTTTGTCAGAGGGGCACAGTTGTGAGTGTGTGAGTGTGATTAGATTCTATTGTCAGAATAAAAAATGATACCCATTGGTCATGTTGCAGTTGGACTGTTACTATATCAAGTATGTAAGGGAATACTTATTTCATCTGGAGATTTTGAAGGCTTCTGAATCCAAATCAGAGATGTTTAACAACTCAGTTTTAAGCACATCTCAAAGATTAGCTGCTCTGTTATGGGTTGTATTCACATGATATGATTTGAAAAAGTTGTCAAGCTTAAGTGTGATCTTGCAGTTTGTGTAACCCACTGCCTAGTTGTAGCCATATGCTCTGGCTTTAAATGCATTTTATTAGAGACCTCAATTTGAATGTAAACTCAGTCATAGGGTTACAATTAATGGGAGCAGTTATAAATGCTTGTTATAACAGATACAACTCGATTTTGAGAACATAGCCTGCTTTCATTATCATGTAAAAAATGGCATGCTCTTTGTGTTCAGTTTGTAAACTTGTGCTCTTAAGTTGTTTTGTTGCAGTTAATTTTCACTTGCTTTGTGTTTTCCCAGGGTTGTGGTAAAAGCATGCTAGCCCGAGCATTTGCTGACATGCTGGGATATCACATGGAGTCAGTCATGCTTTATCAGGTAAATATAAAATACGATGATAATTTAATGTGCGGTCAATCTCTGTGATCTTTTGTATATCTGGACAATGTGATTCATGTGATATGTGAATATACTTGCATTCTTGTGTATGTAATGTTGGTCATTTTAATGTGTTATCTCTCCGGATGGGTGGATCAGGGGTCAGAGCAGTGAGCCAGCAGCAAAGAGGGCCGTTAAGTTTAGTCATGGGTGCCTCTGGCTTGGCCTGTAATATGACTCAGCTCATGCTCTGGGCCGGTTCACTTACGCCAAAACCAAGCCAGAGCTGAGCCATGAGTAAGAATAAGGGCTTAAGACTTTGGGTTGAATTTAGGTAGCCCCCCATGACTAAACCAGATTCTGATGTGTCGTTGATGGTCCCAGGTTGGTCACCAGTGACTGCATAAAAAAAACACCTTAAATTTGGTTTACCTTTAATTCCATCAAATTCCAGCTCTGAGCATTAAAGTATTGCTTTGCCTGCCATGCAATAAGTGTTTCTCTGTAGCAGGGTATGTTGGAAATCGCTCCCAGGCCTTTGTCCATCAGTGTACTGACCATGACTGAAGACAGTGATAGCTTTAATGCACAAAGCCCACCAAAAACGCTAGGTTAAGCTCATTAAATGAGTACCTTATGCAGTGTGTAAACATCACCATTGAGGCGACAAAGGCGGCCTTGTGTGGTGCTAGCTGCACCACCCCTCGTGTGCTGCGTTGGCCTTTAAAGATGTTCGCTAACAGCACATGCCAAAACAGTCTGTTAGTACTATATGGAGAGCTTTGTCTTGACTTGCAAGGTACCGGCCTTATGAGCGATCTTGTTCTAGGCGTGTAACACATTCTTCTGACTTCTCTTGTTCGTGATGTTTTCTGCTGACATAACTGCTTTGACCTGGATTTCTTCCTGATGTCCTTTTGGGAATATTGCTGGCTGTCTGAAGTTTCGAAAGAATAAAAAAATCAGTTGGCCATGAAGCTGAATTAAGATATAAAAGCCTTGGTTTTTTGCAGACATAGTTTGCGCTCATGAAAGATACGGACCCGGTGCTTTCAGCATAGACGTACATAATACAAGATTGTTGCGATGTTGCATTCTGTAGGACATGACCGCCCGGGAGTTGCTGCAGCAGAGAGTGACGCTGGCGAACGGCGACACTGCGTGGCGGCCGTCCCCCGTGGTGATGGCGGCACGCGAGGGTAGCCTGCTCCTCCTCGACGGCGTGCACCGCGTCAACCCCGGCACGCTGGCGCTACTGCACCGGTAACTAACCACCCCGCAGGGCTCACGCCAATCCTTCCCTCAGTTTGTGTCCCCTATGGTGAAGTCTTGAGTGTGGAGGAAACCCATCGGTCTCGGTGGGAAAGGCATTGCCTGTATTTCGGAAACATTTTCAACACCTGTTGGATTTGTGTCGTAAATTATGGATGTGGCCATCGCATAGAAGAGTTGTGTAACTTACAAACAGGCCATCATTCTACCAGGGTCGGTAAAAGAACTACAACTTTATTGAAAGGTAACACAATGGTTATCTTGAAAACAGTTCGCCACTACAGGAATGTGAAATTTCCCCAGCTTGATAAGTACGGCCACCATAGGTGAACGTTGACCAAAACTCATTTTAATGAAGGGATACTGATTTTTTTTCACACTTTGTGGTAGAAAATAGTTGACAATACAGCATAAATATACATAATAATAATAATAATAATAATTCAATTTATATAGCGCCTTTCACCCGAGGGTCACAAAGCGCTGAGACTTACAGGTTAATCTAAACAATATGTGATATACTTTGCTTTTTTTTCTTAATAATCACAGTTTGCGGTAATTAACGTTTTATTATTTGTTAATGCATATCAGTAGTCCATCCATCCATCCATTTTCTAAACCGCTTGTCCTGGTGAGGGTCGCGGTGACAGCAGTCTAAGGAGAGTGGACCAGACCAGACATCCCATATCAGTAGTGTTGAATGTTATTGATGTTTGTTGTGTGCTCTGTATACGTTTGTCCTCATTTGGCAATATGTGGGTTGCAGGTTGGTGCATGACCGTGAGCTAACACTATATGATGGCTCACGTCTCATTGGTGCTGATCGCTATGAAGTCCTACAAAGAGAAACCGGTCTTAGCCCTGAGCAGCTCACAGAGAGGTACACTGCACATGTACACCTCTTATACTTAAAGCAAGTAGGCCTAATGAGTCCCATGATCGACAGGGCTGTTATGTTGGAGCCGGGGTAGGGCCAGTTAATGCTGGATTAATGTTTCTGCTTTGTTAATACATACATGCTTTGATCTCGGTACATCTTCATATGTGTTGTCTGAATAATCTTCCTACTATCTATTAGGTGTCGTATCAATGCATCTTTAATATCATATATCTCTTAGAAATATACATCTTTGCTATATTTCTAAACTGAATACGTTTCTATACTGTCTGTCATGAAATTACAACCTCTCACCCATCTGTTTCTTTTGTAAATATCTCTGTGATCTATTGCTATTTTTTATCTTCTAAATACATCTCCCATCTCTAATATTGTATGAACACATCTCTCTTCTAGATACATTGCATTCATATCTCACACCCATCTCATCAAAACACGTCTCCCCTTCATCTGGTTTGAGTTCTGCAGTTTCATTGTGCAAGATGTTGAACATTTGGGGAGAAGTAATATACCTGACATTCCCTCGGTGCGTTTCATTGTAGGGCTTTTCACATTATTGTATACTATGCATTGGTTTTAACAGGGGAGTGTTCCCAATCCACCCAGCATTCCGCGTGGTTGCTCTTGCGGAGCCGGCTGCTCCTGGCCCCGCTGCAGGCTCCATTGCAGGCAACCCTCAGCAGTGGCTGGGCCCTGAGGCGCTCTCCATGTTCCTGTACCACACCGTGCCACCGCTCACTCCTGCTCAAGAGATGGACATCATGCGTGCCATGGTAAGAGTGTGAGGTGAGCCTTGGTGCATCCCTGTTGAATTAACTGTCCTCACGTGATGTTGGCACTTTATTTCGTCGCTGTTACCTTGCTTCTCTACGTACTGCTTCGAGCTGTGCCGGGTAGCTCCAGTCCGTTTTTACATTTCCTCACTAACTTCCAGGAAGTTGTGTATCTGCTTTCAGGCAACAATGTAATACGACACGATTTAGTGCCCATTTTACAGAATCATTAAATGTTGCCTCTACAAACGTGTGTACATGTTTTTAAAGGATTCTAAGTTGAAATAGTAGTTAGAATTGTTAAAATAAGTTATCAAGTTGTAAAGGGTGAACTTTACTATCAGTGTACATTTGAAGTGAAATGTAGGTTTTGTTTGGTCATTGAAGGGAGTGTGGCTGTATTGTGCAGGTGCCAGGCCTCCCCCAGGATGCTGCACACCAGTTACTGCAGCTTGCACAGCGTCTGCGCAATGCCCGGGACCCAACTGTAAATCACACACAAGTACACTCATGCACACGCTCACACTCAACAGCTGCCATTACTATTGAGGGCATGTTATTGAGACAGGTCTTTTGAGTAATGATCCAGAGGTCAAAAACCAAAGGAAAGATATAAAATCAGATGAAGGTATACAGCAAGAGCAGACCTTGGTGGTTTGGTGTTTATGCAACATGTGCTTCTTCTTCTTTGCGATTCTTCGAAGCGCGATGGTTAAATTACAGTTCACGTCGCGATCCCTGTCAAGTAATACTTGGTATTACCTGCGAACTCTACCAAACACTTCGAAGCCAAGGAGCTGAAAGACAACATGTGCTCATTCAGGCCTAAGCAGAGATGGTGAAGTGGGCTTGCATCCACATGATTGCTTCAAATGTATAAATCAGATCCGAATTCCGACGTAAACATAACATTTGGTTTACATGTTTTAACAGTAATGTTTTCAAGACCAAAGGACCTTTTTGCCGTTGTACAAATAAAGTAGAAAATACGAGGTTTTACCCTTTCTGGCAATAAGAACACAATGTTTTCAAGTTTCCCATTCTTCACCAGTGTGAAAGACTTGATGATACTTAAGTATCTTCTCACACAGATGCGGTCCTTGGCTGCTTCATTGTCAACGCGCCAGCTGCTGAGAATATCCAGACGACTCGCGCGCTATGAGGGCGAGGATCTTCATGCTGCAATCCACAAGGCCTGCCTCTCCCGGTAGCACATCCATGACGTGCTTGTGTGTGTGTATTTGTTAATGTGTGCACTATGAAAGTGGCTATTTGTAAATGCATTTCATATACCGTAAAATCTCGACTATAAACTGCACTTTTTTCACCAGAAAGTCATCTTAAAATTAAGGTCCGTATTATACATAGTTGTAACTTTTTTGTCTCAAAATGTTGTATTTATAGCTAATTGTCAGTGGATATAATTGTCTATAAAACTTCTGGTAAAAATGTTCATAGTGCTTAATTCTTAAACGCAAAAGTCACCGTAATTTAATTATAAAATCCGTTTAATGCATCATTTTATTATTATTATTATCTTCAAACACAATGACGAATGCGTGTCTCCTATTGTACCGGCTGTAGGCCTAGTCATCGGCATTGGAACAGATGTTTTTTAAGATGACCAAATTTACCAAATTAGAAATTATAGGTGCGTATTATACATAGGTTTATACCGTTTATATTATGATGAAACTCAAAGTTTGGAGTATTATACATTGGTGTGTATTATAGTCGAGATTTTACGGTAAGGCATTTGCCTATTTTATTGTATTGCATTATTTTAGGAAATGGTAACTAGATTTGCTGCAACATGTAGCTTTTACTGAATTAAACTTCCATTAGTGGTAGTTTTCAAGTTAGTTCACACCATATTCGATTAACAGATTTCATGTGATAGGGTAAATAAAGTGTGGGTATTGCCACCTCTTTTAGGTGTCATGCCAGTCTGAAAAAGTAGGCCAATACTCCAGAAATATTCTGTAGAGCTTCCTCTGGTGTAGACCTGCCATCACTGGCGTGAGCAAGCGGGCCTGCAGCTTTATCCCTTTAATCTTTTATTTCAACACATTTTTGTCTGCCTGTTTTTCTGAAGGTTTCTTCCCAACTTGGCTCGTGCTGCCCTCCAAACGGCCATGCAGAATGCTGGTCTCGAGACCACTGGGAAGAATGATGAGCAAGCAGAAATTACAAGTTAGTGCCTGGGACATTGGATATATCATACACCTTCATCTCATTGGGTTGGTGGTGGTGCACGTCCTTAGTCCAGTGACAAGGAAGCTGAGTTTGTAAATCGTGCATGAAATATTTCTTTATTTTTAATTACAATGAGAGCTGTAATGAGTGAGACATGAGATACATGTAGGAAGCAGTGCGTATAAAACATGAAATCCAATTGAATTCAAGAAAATATTTTGATCCAATATTGATTTCTGCCAACAATAGCTAGCAGGTGCATTTAAAAAATGAGCTCTCGTGCAGTCGCCATGAATTTTGCAAATTATGGCTAGTGCATTTTGCTTTAACAAATGCTCACTTAGATCACTTATCTGCAAAATGTGAGAATCGTGTGTCTGCCTTCGCATTCACAGCTGAGATACAGGATGGTGTCCTGCGTATTGGAAACGTCACTGCCCCAGTGACAAGCACAGCTGTTCAAACAAAAGTGCCTGATATCCTCTTCTACGACAACCTACAGGTCAGAGCTCATCTCACCTCACACAGAGACATTTACAGCAAATGCGCAATGCTGTAGCACTGTGTACATCATCGTTGTACATAAAGAAGTATTTTAACTTTACAGGTAGAATCGAATGATAATGTTTTTCTTGTATAGGAACGCAACAATTCACTGTTGAAGAAATGTCTTAGTCACATCGGCTAGTGTCTCAAAATTAAATTATTGCCATCACATTTATACCGTGTCTTTATTGTCATCACCTGCCATAACATAGCACATGTTTTATGTCGAGGCGTTACGAGCTGATCAAGGAATACCCACAAATTGACTGGTCGTGTATTTACAGCACCTTCGTGTGATGGAGGATATGCTGAAGGACTTTAATCTGGGAGAACATCTGCTTCTTGTGGGGAATCAGGTAACATTCACAGAGACATTCATGTTATTATTTTATGGTCACTAAGTATTTTTAGCAAATTCAACGTAATTTCAATAATCTCTTAACTGACCGTGAATGAAGGAAGTTTAAAAAAATATATGGAGGGAACATTGGTGCGGTAGTATCACTCATTGTTCGGTCTGCTCAGTCCCCTGCATTCCATTTGCTGAGGAGACTTGTGCCTAGCCCTTGATATTCGGCCTGGCGCATCCTTCTGACACCATAATTAACTTTCTAATACCACGTGGCACCAATCTTATAAGCTATCCAAGGCAGTATTAGGCTATCATAGCTTGCCGAGCCCATACATTACAGTTTTGCACAACCTCTAAAAATGCTCCCTCTTTGGGAAGTGTCTTGTTAACACTGCTTTGTGTACGTGTGTGCAGGGCGTAGGGAAGAACAAGGTTGTCGACAGATTCTTGCAACTGCTGAACCGTCCTCGAGAATACTTGCAGCTGCACAGGTCGCTTTGACATTCATTATTTTATAGCTGAATTATGTTTGAATCTCGTGCATCGTTCCTCTAATTAACTGACTAAATTAGAAGTATATTTCTATAGTCACGTTTTTTTAGTCATTATTTATATTGTTATATATTTAGGACGGCAGTGGTATGACTTGTGTGTCATAACAAGAAGCACCGCGGTTTAATTTCTGCATTGGGTGCCTTCCTCTGTGCAATGTAACTGATATTGGACAAACATCCCAATGCTGAACAATGACAAGTACATTTCTCATTTGGGATTAGAAATATCAAAATGTCCATGAAAATCCTGTTCGTGATTTTCATGGACAGGATCTCAAGGCGCAGCCGGGGTATGGAGAGTGTCCAGTTTGGGGGTGTGGAGGTGGCATCGCTGCTGTTTGCAGATGACGTCGTTCTTCTCGCCTCATCCGATTGTGACCTCCGATGGGCACTCGAGCGTTTTGATGCTGAGTGTGAAGCGGCTGGGATGAGAGTCAGCACCTCCAAATCTGTGGCCATGGTCCTCTCACGGAAAAGAGTGGGTTGCCCTCTTCAGGTGAGGGGAGAGCAGTTGCCCTTAGTGGAGGAGTTTAAATATCTTGGGGTCTTGTTCACGAGTAATGGTAAGCGGGAACGTGAGGTTGGCTAGCGGATTGCAGCAGCGTCTGCAGTGAGGCGGGCACTGTACCGGTCCGTGGTAGTGAAGCGGGAGCTTGGTCCTAGGACAAAGCTCTCGGTTTACAGGTCAATCTACGTCCCTATTCTCACCTATGGTCATTCTTCTTCTTTGCGATTCTTCGAAGCGCGATGTTAAATTACAGTTTTCCATTTTCTTACACAGCCCCTTGCATTTTCATTGAACTCCGCAAGGTCTTTTGAGCTGCAGAGGTTGGGTAGTAGAACACAGACAAGGCAGTGTTCCATAGTATGGTCTGCTTCTCCACATTCACAGGTGGTTGGGCCGGTCATGTAGCCCCATCTGACCAAAGCATCTTTTGATCGTCCCGTTCTAGTTCTCAGGCGGTTGAGTGTCTTCCACTGAATCCATGGTGCATCTGAGCCAGGAGGGAAGTCTTCAGCAGGTGGGATTCCCATGCCAGTTGCAGGAGGGTCACTCTCAAGCTTTTCCGTCCAGAGCTGCAGTCTGGTTTCCCCTCGAGATGTTGTTAGGGGCTGCACATGGCTGAGGAAGCTTCTACTTTGGGTAACGACCGAAAGAATGAGATCGCGGATACAAGCGGCAGAAATGAGGTTTCTCCGCAGGGTTGCTGGGCTCACTCTCCGTGACAAAGTGAGGAGCACAGAAATCCGGGACAACCTCGGAGTAGAGTCGCTGCTTCTTCGGATTGAGAGGAGCCAGTTGAGGTGGTTCGGGCATCTGGTAAGGATGCCCCCCGGAAGGCTCCCTCGGGAGGTATTCCAGGCGCGGCCCACTGGGCGGAGACCTAGAGGCCGACCTAGGGCACGTTGGAGGGATTATATCCTTCGGCTTGCCTGGGAACGGCTGGGAATCCCCCAGAAAGAGCTGGAATCTGTTGCTGAGGAAAGGGATGTCTGGTCCACTCTCCTTGGACTGCTGTCACCGCGACCCTCACCAGGACAAGCGGTTTAGAAAATGGATATACTTCTTCTTCTTCTTTGCGATTCTTCAAAGCACGATGGGCAGCTTCTGGACATCGTTGTCTTTCAGCTTGGCTTCGAAGTGTTTGGTAGAATTCGCAGGCAACACCAAGTATTACCTGACAGGGGTCGCGACGTGAACGCTTCTACCTTGACCCCCTCGAATATACTGAAAGGTCGTGAAACTGGCAATCTTAAGAGCGGCAAAAATCTGCCAGCGTCCCCTAAGATGGCTGTCACTTCCTTAAAGACAAACACGGAGGGAGACAGGGAGGGAGGGTGAGCGACAGGGAGAGACATAGAGATGATGATTTAACTTGCTTACCCCTCACCGCTGGACAACTGTTAAAAAGAACTATAGATGTTTGGTTCCTTTCAGCTCAAATAAAAACTCACTGATTAACTTGACTATAAAAATGACGTAATTGTTCCATGCTCAATTTGTCTTGCTTGTCTTCTTACAGGGACACCACGGTGCAGAGCTTGACACTGCAGCCAACGCTGCGAGACGGAGTCATCGTGTATGAAGACTCCCCACTGGTAGATGGCAGCAGCACTCTATCCGCTGGTTTGCTCTGTGAAACTGGACCCTTTTAACAGTTGGCACCTGGGACCTATTCATGTGTAAATGTGGCAGTAAGGGAGCTGATTTAAGAATGTAATATGGAGGTCGGATATCGACTCTGCAACAACTATGAGATTTATCATCAACAGCATTGGCTGTGATGGCCTCTTGAGATTGACAATATATAACCGTGGCTGTACAGATGTTGAGCAGGCAGATAGGTGTGTATAGTATTGACTCCGGCACATTCCATTTTGATGCTGCTCACCAACACAAAACATTCTGCGTACAGGCTAAGAAGAGATGCGTGTCTTTGTCTTTGTCTGCCTCGGTCGTAGGTGCGTGCCGTGAAGCAGGGCTATGTGCTGGTGATCGATGAGGCAGACAAGGCTCCAGTAAACGTGACGTGCGTGCTCAAGGCGCTCGTGGAGAATGGAGAGATGCTTCTTGCTGACGGGCGCCGCATCTTGGCTGGTATTCACTGGAGCAGACATTGCCTGATGTGCGCGTCATCCTGTGGACCTGTTTACGCTAATATCCATTTACAGCAATTGTGTAAATGGGGTAGAGCTGAGGCATAGTGGTTCTGCGCAATGAGCCCCACCACCCAAGTTTGTTTCCTGCCAATGGCCAACACCAGTGGTGATTGAAATGTGAAACATTTCTGGGCTGTCTCTCTTTACGAACCTACACTGACCACTATGGTGACGTGAGGTCAAACAGTCCTCAGGACCTTCAGCAACAGAGTTGCACCATGGTATACTATTAACTTGACGTTTACGTCAACCTTATACATAGTCATCCATTGGTCCTATCTGTGAGAGTTTTTCGTTGTGTTTTAGTGTGATGATTGTTCATACTTATGTTTGTTAGTCCAAGCTTGAGTAAGTTATTTGGGAAGTAAGCTGTCAGAATGGATTTTGGTGGATATATTAAACACGATGGGTTTAAATGTAATCTTGCCTGTCTGGTGGGTTTGCAGACATTTCTGGTTGGAACGAGTGGGATGGCACTCGGTTCACTCGCTGTCTCCTCTCAAAAAAATACTTGTCTTAAAAAAAAGTCTAATTTATTCCATCTCTGCATATACATACCTCCTGTCTTCTATCCCATAATTCGAATATCTTCTGTCGTCTTGAATATATTGCGTCTGAATGCATCCATCATCCCTCTCACATCCGGTCGTAAATCTCAGGAATCCATCTGTCTTTCATCTATAATTTCCACCTTTCATCATGTCTTAATAATGTCGATATTGTAGGTTCCTTTTATTTTACAGTAGATGGCACACTTTGGTTAATAATAGCACTGTAGAGAAAATGCCATGTGGCTGCAGTAATTCAACGACCAATTATGTGCAGGCTTGCTCAGCAGTGAGCTCACTGACCCTTAGACCCCCAACTGCTCTAGCATGCGGGACAGAGTCCATGCATGTGTGTACCATGTGTGGCGGCATGCATACGTATTTGTGTGTACGCAAGAGTTGATTGTTTCTTTAAATCAAAAGAGTAAACATATTTAAAGCTAATTGAAGATGTTTAGAATAAGTTTACACTGCATATAAGATGTAGTAAAACTACAACGTGCAAAGAAACTAATGATTGATAATTATTCTCATCTGCATATTGTCAACTTCTGGAATGTTTTCAAATGTGCTGATGACTTGTTGCACGCTCGGGAATCCGTGGTCTGACATCACTAACCACCAGAGCTCACCCACCATGACCACAATATTTTACGACTAAGGGTAGTCGGCAGACACATTGATCCCCATTTCCTCTGAGGAACAATACAAACAAACCTTGGTATTATTTTGAAGCAAACTGTTATTTTAAAGATGTAAAATAGATTTGTCTTATAGGCCGGTGTGCTATGAACACGGTGACCTGAGCTCGAATCCTGCTGACGGCCAACATGGGTGATTATAATCTCAAATGAGTTCCTGGCTGCCCACCTCCTCGGATGCAAAACCAGCTTTCACTGGTGCTTGCAAATAGCACTTGCCCCAACAGTCTGTTGAGGTATTGTTTACTGGGTGTGTGTGATAAGTGCAGCCTCGGCATTTTGGATCAGCTGGAGCATGGAGAGTGATAATAATAATAATAATTCAATTTATATAGCGCCTTTCACCCGAGGGTCACAAAGCGCTGCACAAGGGCCGCGAAGAGGACGGCATGTCAACAACGAAAGACAAAACAATAAAAACCAAAGCAACAGAAAATAAATGATTAAGGCTACTTTGAATATACTAAAGGCATTGGGGAGAACAAAGAGCTCCAGTAGTTTAGTCGGGATGTGATTAAGGAATTCGTGTGTGTCTTGGGGGTAGTTGGGTTAAGGAGATGATGCATGTGTGTTAGCAAGCGCATGTGCACCCGCATGTACGTGTATTATAATAAATGTTGGTATGTACTGTACTGTAAATTAGTGTATAAATAGTAATGTATACCGGTGAGGTATATGTATGTATCTGTGCATATGGGTGCATGCGTTTACAGCCCCAGGCAAGGCAGTGGACCGGCCAGGGGTGGTCCCCATGCATCCCGACTTTCGCATGGTTGTTTTGGCCAACCGGCCTGGATTTCCATTTCTGGGAAATGATTTTTTCAGCGCAATGGGTGAGTCACACACCACAACTGGATGACTTATTATACTGGTAAAGTGCAGAGGAGATGCAACATTCATTTCAATAAATGTGTCTTTATTTCACTAGCAGGTTCACATTCTCTTTAAGGTTCAAAATTATTGTTCGAAATTCTGTCTGTTTTATGCATTTTATGGGATATATTAGTGTAGTGTAGATTATTACCGTAGTTTAATTAGAATGTATGTATACATTTTCGAGTTATTGTTTATCGATATATGCTTTCATGGCTTTAATAGCCCTTTCATAGGAGACACCACAATTGGAAGTCCCTCATTTAATAATAATAATTTAATAATAATAAAAAAGCAACTGGAAATAATTATGTTACATTTTAGGGGCTCTATTCTCATGTTGGAGGAATGTTCATGCTGAGCACAAGTTGCTTTGCAACACCAATTTTATACTCAAAAGAAGTAAGAAACTAGGTAGCAATCAAAGTGTGGCCAAAACATTTCTGCTGCTAAATATATTTGGCTCATCGACTAGAACTGGCACCAAAACCTGATAATCCTCGTATGTTTCAAGCAAAAGGTACCTTAATATGCCTTTGGCGCTTTATTTGCTGTTGCTTTGGTTTTTATTGTTTTTTTCATTCGTTGTTGACATGCCGTCCTCTTCGCGGCCCTTGTGCAGCGCTTTGTGACCCTCGGGTGAAAGGCGCTATATAAATTGATATTATTATTATTATTATTAAATCTGAGTGATTTTCACCGATTTCCCAGAATCCTAAATATTTCTCACTTGGACTCTTGAGTTTGGAAGTGGACAGTGAATCATAACAAATTCGTAAATATGGTATTGTTTCTTTGAGTGTGTAATAGCCACTAAATAATTAAGTGTCCTCAAATTGCATTATTTGGATCTGCACGTTTTTAACGGTCCATGGAATCCTAAGGTTCATCCATATTTCCATGGTTAGCACAATTAATCTGGAGTATTTTCATGGCATCTTGAGAACTATAAAAAATGTCCAAATTTGTACCTATTGACCTTAATCTTGAGTTAACAACTTTGTACTTTCCAGGGGACATATTTGCATGCCATGCGGTGGAGAACCCGTGCCGCTCCTCGGAGCTGGCCATGCTGCAGCGCTATGGGCCGCAGGTGCGGGCGAACTCTCTAGAGAAGCTCGCCGCCGCCTTTGGGGAGCTGCGGGGCCTGGCGGACGCCGGCCTGGCACCTTACCCTTACTCGACCCGCGAGCTAGTCAGTGTGGTCAAGCATCTGCAGGTGAGCCCAGGCCTACGTGACTCGCTTGATGAGCGTGTTGTTGGGTGTGTTTGTTCAAAGGGGTACCAGCAGGAGTTGGAGATGTGTTAGGATAAAAAGCAGATGAACTATTGCAGGAATCAACTCGGTCCAGCAGGTTACATAGGTGATCCTTAGGGTGTTGACGTCATGCGTAATTGCGTCATTGCCGTGTCTGCTGTCGAGCAAATGCCAAAGGGAAGACTACTAGTGCTGGTTTTGCCACATTTTTTGCAACACTTTCATCGAATTTGGCCAGGTTTCCCTGATAGAAACACATCTCTATACGAAAGTTGTGTTCATATTGTATCATCTTTGTGAGCTAATTTGTATCAGCTTTTGTGAGTTAATGAAAAGTGACATTTGTCACTTTTCATCTGTTCCTTTTCTGT
The DNA here is from genome assembly GCA_036362915.1 of Geotria australis. Lineage (NCBI taxonomy): Eukaryota > Metazoa > Chordata > Hyperoartia > Petromyzontiformes > Geotriidae > Geotria > Geotria australis. Next base: position 5,654,630 of record JAZEWU010000005.1, read on the forward strand.
TTGGTTGGTGGTTTGTTTCTGTGTAACTTTGGTGTTTGTTTTTGTTGTCTGCCATGCTCTTATTGCTCGTTTTTTGTTGTCTGTTTTGCGCGGCCTACTCCTGGCCCAGTCCTGCCTTGCCTAAACTCGCCTCGTGGTGTCGTGTGTGGTAGTTGTGTTTTTGTTGTTGAGGGTGCCTGCGTTTTTTGCTGTTGCGTGTGTTCTTGTGCTTCAATGTTGATTGTTTAATTTGGATTGGCGTTGTTTCCCCCTCGTGTCTGTCTCTCTGTCTTCCTGTCTCTGTGTCCCTGTGTCTCTCCCTGTCGCTCACCCTCCCTCCCTGTCTCCCTCCGTGTTTGTCTTCAAGGAAGTGACGGCCATCTTAGGGGACGCTGGCAGAATGTTGCCGCTCTTAAGATTACCAGTTTCACGACCTTTCAGTATATTCGAAGTAGCCTTAATCATTTATTTTCTGTTGCTTTGGTTTTTATTGTTTTTTATTTCGTTGTTGACATGCCGTCCTCTTCACGGCCCTTGTGCAGCGCTTTGTGACCCTCGGGTGAAAGGCGCTATATAAATTGAAATTATTATTATTACCCCTCCCCCATCTTTATCATAGCATTGTATATAGCGCCTTTCACCCGAGGGTCACAAAGCGCTGCACAAGGGCCGCAAATGTATTAACACTTTCAAGCTAATAAGTGTTAAATAGGAAAAAATAACTTTTCTCGTATTACAAAATAATTTTGCATTGTTTTGTGATATTGCATATCTTTATTGTGCGACGATAAAATATGGTTAGTCTTGTTGTGCACATGGCCTCATTTTAGGTTTTGTGAGGGATGATGTTGCTGTATGTACGTAACATACAGACGGTACAACGTTGCTGGAAAATATTAAGGTGTTTATTGGACGAGCACGGGATTCCTGCTGCCACACATTCTGCCAAAAAGTAATAGCTAAATGGTCACCACCTTAAAATTGTGCCAATTTTAATGAGTAACATACTAATCCTATAACTTGAAATTTGCTCATAGCAACAGTAGACGGCTTTGTGTTGATCAACTCTAACATGTGCCACTAATTTTATATTCGTGTTTCTCTGGAAGTATTCATAATATCTAATCGGTGATTTAATACACTAGTAGTGGTGGTTATCTTGACGTGTTTGTGTGTGTGCTATGCGTGTGTTGTGCTGAAGATGTTCCCAGAGGATGGGCTGTGGGGCGCTGTGCGCAGCGTCTTTGATTTTGATGCCTACAGCCCAGAGGCGCGTGACATGATCCTTTCCACGCTGCACAAGCATGGCATCCCTGCCGGCGCACACCCTTCCAACGTGCAGCTGGCCAAAGAGTAAGCTGAGATGAATGAGAGAAGAAATGCAATGTCAGACAGGACACTTTGAGTGAGTAACCATGGCATAAGCGTAAATAAGAGAGATCCCTTGTGGGAGCGGCATAGTGGCGCAGTTAATAGCGCCGTCGCCTCACAGCGAGAAGGATCTTGGGTTTGATTGCCAGCTCAGGTGCCTTTCTGTGTGGAGTTTGTGTCTGTGTGGATTTTCACCGGGTACTCCAGTTTCCTCCCACAGCTCAAACAACATGCTGCCTAGGTTAATTGACCTGCTGACTAAATTGCCCCAAGTTCCGTGTGATTGACTGGCTTGGCATCCTGTGTATAGCCCTCCCTGCCTTCTACCCTTTGTTTGCCTAGATAGGCTCCGGATCATTGCGACCCTGCACAGGATTAAGCTTTAATAATGAGTTAATTATACCTTATGATTAAACTATAATCTGTGGAAATTGAGTTGTGTGTTGATAGCACTGTGTTATCACACATGCTCGGCAAAAGTGTTACAATGTGTTGGTATAATTGTACTTTGTAAAATCCGCTGGGTTAGAGGAATAACACAATCCAGACATTTGCAAAGGTTGTCGGTCAAAAAAGTGGCTAATTACTTGAGAAACATTGTGAATGGAAAACAATCAGGTTTTTCTGCCATATGTTTATGCTCAATATGGTTGTGCTTTATCCCACACTAGAGTTTGCTTTCCGATAACACAGCATGGCGAGTGTAATGTTTAGTTTAAGTATGAAATGTACAAAATACCCTTTTGAAATAATCAATTCTAGTACATCATTGGCAAGGATAGCCCAACTAACACTCTTATGCATTTTTTTAAAAAGTCAAACATTGTAAATTGATGCCAAATGACCTAGTACAGGAAATACCATTGTTGTGCAATGTACTGGATGGTAATCTTGAAATAAATATGCACTTTTAATTCAAAGTAAAATAGCAAATCTTTTTTTTTCCCAACTTGTTTCAATCAGGTATCTTTGAGAAATATAAACCATGATAATATTATCCTATGATTTCATAAGAACAGATTGAAATGTACAGATGCATTTATTGTGCAGTGGTTTAGAAAAGACATACACTTGCTTTTCAAACTGTTCTTTCAGGATAGCTGTGTCGAGGGCTCCCTCAAAAAACAGAACTTCCAAAAAAACGTTTAAACACAACAACAAAAAAACAACCCCTGTTAACAGCTTGTGCCTGAGAGAAGAGTATGCATTAGAAAGACCACAAGGGGCAGAGGGGACAGCTGACCCCGGGGGGCATGAGCATCACACGCACATGAGCATGGGAGGAAAGGAGATGTGACTGGAATCATGGCAGTGCTGGCAGAGAGGTGGACTTCTTTTTTGATGTCAGAACAACACAGAGAGCTATAAATATGGCACAGCATACTCAGCTTCACCCAGATACACTCAGGACTCAGGACACCTGAGGATGCCCAAACGTGGGAGGTGAAATGTCGCAAAGGAGAGTGAGCACTCGACATAGTTATCCTGAAAGAACAGCTTTGAAAAGCAACCATCACTTGCTACAATTGTCTTCAATCAATATCGCTTATACCACCATGTTAATACTGTACTTCCATTGAGCAAGGTGCTGGTCAACATCTGGCATACCTCATTGAGGTCTGGCCAACACATGGTCACCCACAGCGGCTTGAGAGGAACCTTGTGGCTTAAAGATTCTACTCTCCTGCATTCTTCAAGTTCATAAGTACCTTTTAACCCTAGATGCAACGTGACCCATATATAAATTGCCTAAGCATGCAATTTTACTGCCTTAAGCCTTGTTAACGAACGTAAGCTTCTCACGTTGACTTTCATGTGGTGCTGTAGTCTGTCAATGGCATTACACTCTTAACCTGACAATCCAGTACAACACCAAACCCTACATGTACCTACAGGAAGCTGGCCAGGATAAAGTGTAGTTTGCTTTATAGTTTTAATGATGTGGGTATCTCTCATTGTACCAAAAACATAGCCTTTACAAGGTCCATCACCATAATGTACAAGTGAGTTGGAAATCCATAGCATTTAAGTGTAGCACAGAACAATAGTTGTGAACAATAGTTGTGATTTTCTGTACTGAACAGTTTTAAAGTAAACTGTATACTTAACAAATTTGGTTCGAAGGCTTTCATGACCGATAGTATCCATAGTGTTTTTAAGAGTATAGATCATGTGAAAAGGTTATGCAAGTGTGGTGTGACCGTCGATATGTTGGAAAAAACGACTGGACAAACACCTTTAAAAGTAGTTATCGACGTTTCGCTGAAGGTTGCTTTCAGCTTCATCATACTTAACACATAAAAAGCAAATCTAAAATGGTCGTTGAAAATTCAATAGATAATGTGTTATAAAAATATTCTTGCTTTAATATTAGGAAATGGAGTTTTTGACGTTCAGCTCAGTCCGTGAGATGATGCAAATGATGTAGTTATAAACACATGTATTTAATTTCAAAATTTCTATGGTGGCTGGATTTTCTGTCTTTAATGAATCCCTGTAATGATTTATGAAGGTCAAGGTACTGATATTGCACACTTGACATTTTACTCCCTCCATAGCCTTTCATAGTCAAGCGTATTATCTATAGGAGTCAATTATGAAGCAGGTTTCATTAAAGCTTAAGACTACCTTATCTCACTTGCTCATTATATTACAATATGCATGTCTTCACACAATGAGAAAACAATATACCAGAGATGATTGCTACCTCTAAGAGGTTGACAAGTGTAGTACTACAAGGGAAGGGTGCCTCCTTTACACTGAAAATATTGAATAGATCTTGCCATCTGAAATTAATGTTGCAGTTGTGTAAAATGGAAGAAAGCACTATATATACTAGAAAATATGTTGGTGTGACTGGTACACTAGTATTATCTGTTAAGTGTTGCTCGTTTCATGTCTGTTTTTTAGGCTTCCTTTACCTCTCCCAAAATTGATTGGACATTGGGAGATAGGTGGACAGGACAGTGGAAACCAGCCATGGAGGCAGTGTTCCACAGAGAAGAGAACTGTGTCTGTTTTGGTATGGGCGTGCACCCGCATATGTAATGTTAAACAGTGCACACATACTGTCCCCTTGTCTGTACACTGCTGATCCATGAGAACTCTGTGTACAATTCCTAGGCTGTAAATTAATCCTCATTCACCTAAAAGCCAATACTGAATCCCTTTGTACAATTAATGGGATTCTAGTGATGATTCCACAGTCGCCATGAGATTGCAAGCTTGGTAATCCTGCATAGAAAATACTGGAGAATCTGATCCCAGATGATGTAAAAACAGGGAAGGTTTTATCCTTTCTGGCAGTAATACAAGTGTTAAGATCTTCAAACACCAAATAGACAACTTTCACAATTAGTCCACAAATGGAATCCTTATTCTGGGCTGGGGACCAATTGGCTTCACGTATCACTGCTGTATTCTTGTTGTATTTTATCAGAGTTCTTGTGTTGTAGTCAGCATGCTGTAATTGCAGAGTTATTATTGTCTGTTTTTGAACACATGATGTTGCAGATAATGTAGTGAGCTTGTGTGAGAGCTGAAGTGTTTTGTTGCTGTTGTTGTTTGACTGCTTGTTGCATTGCAGGGTCCAGCGCTGCAGCCGGCACAGACCCTGGCTGGGGAGCGGGTGGATCCCCGGGGCCTGCACTTTTCCGAGGAGGAGGCGAGTTGGAGCCTCAAACTACATGAAACCAACATGGCGTGCGACATAGCTGTGAGCTTTACAGCCCCCGCAGGTGTGAACCAGATTTATGCACACATTTTCCTGATTTAATTTACTCGTTCTCTAATTCACAGGGCACTACATGTGCTCTTGTTGACTTTCCCATATGGGCCAGGACTACGTAACCTTAATACAAGCATCATTTGTAGGGTCGTTTATTGTTATATTTAGTTCCCAAATATTATAGTCGCAATAACACACGTTTATTCTCCGGTGTTAAATGTATTTTCATGAGGGAGCGCTATGGACTGTCATACACAGCATTTCCATTTGCATTATACATTGTGTGCAATGGTTGTGCGAGCAGATATGGAGGCTGACACGGTGTATGTGGCAACGTGCAACCCTGTGGGCCTGTACACGCTGCGACTGGGAGGTGGTGCTGAGCCCCTGCTGAAGCACGTCGATTTGGCTGAGGTTTTCCCGCGTGCTGGTGTATCCGTTTGGCAGTCCTTGGTCTCTGTGGCCCCTCTTGGGTCTCATCTGGGTGGCCAAGTGCTGATGCTTGAGAAAAAGGTAATGCCATCGTCCACAACACGTACGACATAACGTCTCTTAAATAAACTTTATTTCAAATTCATTGCAATGTTACCAAAAGTTTTGAGTGGTTTTAGATGACCAGAAGGGCTCAGTGGCACCAGAGGAGGATGAAAGTATGCCCCTGTTGTGTGTCTAAATTAACAAATGATAATGTTGCTATTTGTATTTCAATGCCCAGAAGCTGACCATCGTGCTTCGAAGAATCGCAAAGAAGAAGAATGATAAGGAAAAATAGCATATGGTCTACAGATAGAATATTAACAAACACATTTAATGTAATAAAAGAATATCAAGATGCATTAGAAATGTTTTATAAAAGGACGTATTTATCAAGTGTGACACAAAATGTATGCACCGTTTCGTATTGGTGGCCTGTATGATTTTTCTCCTTGACATATGACTGAATTGTTTGAAATATGTCATCTAGCATCTAGAAACTTCCTTTCAAGGGTGTCCTAGGTTGTCTCGTGTTTTGTGTTTACATTGCCCCGTTGCCCAAGCGTGAGAGATGCTGACGTGGTGGATGTGATGTTGCTGGGCTGGTGTGACAGAGCGGCCTGGTGTTGCTGCTCGCTCCAGAAGCGGGAACGGTGCACCGCCTGCTGCTGTGGCCCGAGGAGCAGGACTCTCCGCGCCTGCGAAGCACCAGATGGTGGTCCGGCAAGCAGGAACAGGCACAGGCAAGTGTCCACGTGACCGTGTGAAGCACATTCACCTGAGGAGGCAGACAGAACCTTGATTCACCTCCAGGGTGAAACTCAACCACTGCTGTGTGCAAAGTTAGCGGCAGCTGTTTTCCTATTCAGAGAAAAGTTAATAAAAAGGACTCTGCGCATATGATTGTCAGTAATTAATCTGATCAGTCGCGAACAAAGCTGCTTCAAAGTGATAATATTGTGAATATTCTATTTGCATCCTATTTTTAGGAGATGTATTGCATGGCGAAAGATTTCTCTCATGAAAATTGGATTGTGTTTTACAAAGAGAATGGGTAAGTCTTGTCTAATGTCAACATGCCTTAAACCAGAGGATGTTTACCACGTTGACACATAGATCTCTGAACTTTACTGAAGAGCGTAACATATAACATTCCAAGTATCCGTGGACACATGAACATTTTAATACCAACTGATAGTACAGTCATGCACCGCATAACGTCCGTTCGGGCAACGTCTGACCGCATATATGTCCGTGGTCCCACAGGGTTACAATAGAGTCTCAGAAATCCGGATCGGAGAACGGGACGTATCGGACGTAACCGGACGTAGCGAACGCAACAGCTTCCCGCACGCAACGTGTATCGCATGTCTCTTGTATACAAAGCGATTGCGCTGCCAGACGTATAATGGTACAGTACATATATAACCTATAATACATACGACTTGATAGTCATAATAAACGCCTATGTTATTGGCTTATGTATGCACTGTACTGTACATTATCGTTATTTTAACGTGAACTTTCCCTACTTACAAATAAAAAGTTTACTGTATAACAGTATAACAGATACATTTACTGAAATAGAGTACTGTATGTGTAGAGTAGCTTGGGTATTTAGTCAATACAGGTACACTACAGTATCCCATATTGCTTTGCAAAGTATATACAATGGTGTTCGCACAACGTCCATTATCACATAACGTCCTATTTCATAGAACGTATTATGGACGTTGAGCGACGCATGACTGTTAACTTATTGTGAACAATTCAGTGTGTGTGTGAGATGCAGTGGCCCAGCTACATTATATCTCACTTCATATGCTTATGAAATGTACATGTATAACAACGAAAAATGAGATCTCGACTACCTGAGTTTGATTCCCGTCATGGCCAACTATAACGGAAAATGATATCTGAACCAGTCTTGAACTGTCCTTTTACTGACCCATAAAGACCAGCATGGTGATGTATAGTCTAACAACTCCCATAACTGATACAGTGTGGGGAGGCCTTCATTCAGCAGTGGAATGATAACGTTTTGTAACTTATTATTACACGTGTTATAACTTAGAACAATGATGTACCAGTGTGTTTTTACTAATAATTATAACGTTTTAAATCAGCTTTCATATGATAGACTGAAATAACTTTTGACTTTTATTTGCCAAATATTTAAAATGGAAAATTGTTTGCATGTGGATTTGTGGCTGTGTGTGTCACAGGAATGTGCTGGACTTGCTGCATATTGACAAAGGAGTGGTAACATCCATCGCCCTCCCCATCAACATTTCATCCCTCTTTCTGGTCTCCCAGGACCACTGGCTGCTGGTGGAGAATAAATCTAACCAGTGAGTAACATGGATGATATATGATAATGAAGTAAATAAGGAACCTCATTGTTACAACAATAGCAGATGTCTGTCTTGTATGTGGCAGACAAGTTATATGCTGTAACCTGACTGTATGCAGACATTTCACATCCAACATAGTATACAGTATTGCTAGAAACAAATGTTAAAGTAACTGATTAGTTATGTCAATTTATAGCGTGTGTGATTGCATAATGTACTGATGTCATTTTCATGGCTCGATGCATGAGAATTGCTTTCCAAAGCCGTTCTTTTGGGATAGCCGTGTCAAGTGTTCATTTTCTCTCTTTCACGACGTTTTGCCTCAAATGTGAGAGGGGGAGCGCTCGACACGTCTCGATACGGCTATTCCAAAAGAACAGCTTTGGAAAGCAATTTTGATTGCATAATGGCCACAGTTGATCATCAGGTTCCAAAAGGGTCACACAGGTAGTGTTATTGATGAATGTGTTATGCTTTTTTTCTTCTGTGTACTCAAGTCAGCAAGTCGTATTATGATGGCAGTTTTTTTCTCGGACAAATATTCATAAATTTACAGCAGTCATGCATAGATTTACCCTTGCAAGCAACATCTGCCCATTCACATTGTTTATATAGTATGCTCTATCCAAGCAAGACCACCTTCTAACAGTAGGGATGGTAAAAGCATTACTTGACAAGTTCCATTGTAAGCCAACATCAAATAACATTTACACAAAATAAAGCAAATAATCTGTTCATATTGCGTTGGCAGTGGTGCACGAGCACAAATAACACAGATAACAGAAAACCAGCGAAACATAGCAGGCTTTGATAATTTCAGTGTCTTATGTGTTTTGGATTCAGATTGACTTCACTGTATATGTTTGCATTCATGTTCATGGACCCATGCTCACGTGCAACCACCTTCATCTCAATCTGTAGGAAGTTCCTGCTGGTACGTCATGGCTCCGGCGCGACAGGAAAGGAGGCAGTCTACCAGCTGAAACCCATCTCAGAGGAGCCTGTCAGCCTGGGATTCGGCATGCTCACCAGTAAGACAAGCACTCAAGTAAACCAATCACGGGTTTTATAATGTTTATTTTCTATGGATGTGAAACATTGGTCTTCAAAACTAAACTGCTGATTTTAATTCCCAAAATTATTTAGGACTCTGGGCAATGTGGGCTGTACCAGCTATGTAGACCAACAACAAAGTCGTTCTCTCGTCGAATGAGCACCTTCGACAGTGAATGAAATGTGTGCGTTATAATTGTAAAATTATTATTATAGATGTGTGTGCAGCAGGTTTTGCCGGGCGTGGTGCTGGTCACCCACCCCCTCGTGTGCCGTGTCGACCTTCATAGGTGCTCGCTAACAGCACTTGTCCCTACAGTCTGTTCAGGCTATATAGGGGATCTTTGTCTTTGTCTTTGTCATTTAGCACAGTGTGAGATAGTAAATACATTTGTATTTTGCAGTAATAAGAGCTGAATATAGAATTATAAAATATTTTCTAATTCAATATTTGCTTCTACGAATATTTGAAATGCAGGTTTAAGGAACATATAAAACCCCCTTTAAATAAACATATATAAATTAGAATAATGTGAAAAAACATAAAATAGTACTTTGCATAGTGTGAGATGTAGACTAACATTATATTTCAATTAATTCTTGATTATGTAGGGTAACCGTGGAGAGGTGTGGCTTGAATAAAACATACAATCCAAAACAGATGTAAACTATGCTGAAAACCATTTTAATTGTTTCTAAAGACATTGTTTATAAAGTTATTTGTGTACAGTAGTGAGCTTATGTGGGCACGGAGTCAAAAATAAGAAACAGCCAATAATTAAAGCAGTCTCTTCTTTGCGATTCTTCGAAGCGCGATGTTAAATTACAGTTTCCCATTTTCTTACACAGCCCCTTGCATTTTCATTGAACTCCGCAAGGTCTTTTGAGCTGCAGAGGTTGGGTAGTAGAGCACAGACAAGGCAGTGTGCAGATAATGTTCTTTTTCCCCAACCAATCCGAACATTTAGTGCTAACTGTACCTATAATTCTGCACGTAAATGTGTTTATATGAAAATTCTATATACACATTGCGTATATTAAACATGTCATTACCATGAACACAATGTTAAAAACATGTCAATGCATAGTGAGGCTGTGTACACAAAAGAAAACACACAAACACAAATAAACACACACCCACCCACTACTTCCATTATTCTATTCCCTTGGTTCACCTGGAAGACCCTGCTCCATGTCCTCAACCTCCTCCCGTTCTCCCACCCTTCTTCCCATGTTGATCTATGCCTCCCCCCCAGCGGAAAAAAGGAAATTCATGTTAAAATGGGCGAATTAAAGTAAAACAAAACATGCTTTTATTTAAAGTAAAGTTTACTACAGTTACTAAAGTTGTCATTCTATATGTTGACTAGTATGGCCACAAAGCATTAGATTTGATTGTAGCGGAATTAGTGTATCGATAATAGTGCAATGACCATTATTGTTATTCGTGCATTTGTTCTAGCTATATCGGTGATTAGTCTAAAAACCTTGCAGCCACTAATAACTGTAGTATAAACACATTTCTAATGGTTGTCATTTGAATCCTTCCATCAGACAGGAGCTCAGCTAGGCCGGTGTCTGTGTCCTGCGAGGAGCTTCCGGCTGAAAACCTGAGCGCGGCTCTGGGAGAACGGGTGACCTGTCCTAATCGCCTCCTGACTGACCAGTCCACCTACGCCACACTCCTCCTGGGATTTCCCGAGCTCACGGTAAGAATCTAACGTATTTTTCACTGAGCAAACAACAAATACAGCTTGGTACTATTTACTGGAGGAAACATAGCTCAGCGGTAACATGACCACCGCTTGTTGCAGAGGTTGGTGGTTTGAATTTGGCAGGCCACCCCTGGTTAATTATGTGGATGTCAACCATAAAATAGGCCATTGTGTGCTAGGTCTTGCTCCACAGTTACTTTTGTTTAATACGGCAACTGTCGAGCAACGCAAGTGTTTAACTAAGGCAGGTGTTTAGCTAATAAACCAACAGTAATCATGACATGTGTCTATCATTATACATACAGAACATTTTGTTTTCTGGGTATATGCAAGTTTCATGAAATGTGCTTATTGCATTTGTGGAAACTGATGACCACCTAAACTACCCTGTGTGTGTTGGACAGTCCCCCATTGAGGTTCATGCTTGGAGTCGGGAGGACGATATTTCGTCTGCCCTCCCTCAAAGCAGCTGCAGATTTTTACCAGCGACCAATCAGATTGTCCGGGCCCTACCAGCTGACCTTGCCCCCACAAGCAAGCTCTATGCGCCAGGTATGCATGCGTTGTCAAAGGATGCACCGCTTGAGAACCTGATTGTGACCGTTGGTAGTGAGCTGCATTTAACACATTTTAAGTAAAAGCAAATGACACTCAAATAGCTACATTAGATACATAAAGAACAGTGACATTCTTAGGGTTAATATCCCAGTACTTTTGGTTTTTCCTGACAATAATTGAAAAAGGAAACTTTGGTCAAACCAGCTGTGGCCAATATACCAAGCATTGTGATCCATTTTGGTGCATCTGAACAGCTATGACCTGACCAACAATTACGACTAGAGTATACAGTACTCACGCCATATTTTCGTAGAAGTTATTCATTTTTAAACCTATAAACTGCATAGTTAAGCTCTGTTTATGAGTTTAGGTCATGTGGAGGCTTCTTATGAAAGCCTTCGAGTTAAATATAAACTGCAGTTGGGGATTGTGAATTCCCATCAGTCACAACAACATTTTTTGTGTGCTTATGTTCGTGTTCATAACTAATTGTTGTGGATTGCGACTCACGTAATAACCATCGCTGGATCAGACCTATGCATGTGCCCTGCTCATTTGTCATAGGTGTTACAAATGTATATGTAGTATTGTTTAGTTGCTCGAAACCTGCGAATTAAATCTGATAAAAAGGATTTGTTATTTAATTCTAGATTTGTGAATATTGGCTAATTTACAGTCTGTGTTGTACAGAGACAAAGCGCCCGAGTTGTGCTGGCTATCTGGAAATCACAGACCTCAGCTCTAAGAAGGTCAAGTATATCCCCGTGCCAAGGTAATTCCCAAACACGTATTTTTTTGTCTATAGAGTAGTGTATGTAGTCCTATTGGGGATATCATATTGTAAAATTGGGGGCGGCACGGTGGCGTAGCGGGTAGCGCTTCCGCCTCACAGCAAGAAGGTCCCGGGTTCGAATCTCGGCTCGGGGTGCCTTTCTGTGTTGAGTTTGCATGTTCTCCCCGTGTCCGCGTGGGTTTTCGCCGGGCACTCCGGTTTCCTCCCACCGTCCAAAGACATGCTGCCAGGTTAATTGGCGTACTGACTAAATTTCCCCAGGCGCCTTGCGATGGACTGGCGTCCCATCCTTGGTGTTCCCCTGCCTTGCACCCTGTGTCTGCCGGGATAGGCTCCGGCTCACCGCGACCCTGTATTGGATTAAGCGGTTTCTGAAAATGGATGGATGGATATTGTAAAATTGTTACAAGAATTACCAGTTTACCAAAGTAATGTTCACAATCACAAGACCATCATTTAAAATCACGGTTGTTCAAGCAAGTCTTCTTACCGATTCTTCGAAGCAGCGCGATGGTCAAATTACAGTTTCCCATTTTCTTACACAGCCCCTTGCATTTTCATTGAACTCCGCAAGGTCTTTTGAGCTGCAGAGGTTCGGTAGTAGAGCACAGACAAGGCAGTGTTCCATAGTATGGTCTGCTTCTACACATTCGCAGGTGGTTGGGCCGGTCTTGTAGATCATTGTGATCTTCAAGCAAGTGAGAATGTATTGACAAGTGGTCTTAGTCATAAAGCATTTTTGCCATGTATTAGCAACTTTCCTAAGTCCAAATTGTATTGTTTATTTGTACAATGCAATACATTGGGTCCCATGATTTTTTTCAACCATTACGAACCCACGTTTGCTCATGTCTAGTGAAACTTACTCAAGTTAATGCTCTGACAAGCAGATCGACGGACTGACAATGTTTGTTATGTCTGTGTGTATGCAGTTCTGAATCCATTTCGCCCTACACGTCATGGCTATCTCGAGTTTCAGATGCCGGATTCCTATTTGCCGTAGCTGGAAAGGAACGTCTGGTTACTGTAGATACAGGGGGACGTGTTCGTCTCTGGGAGATTGGATTGGCCAGTTTGGAACGCTCTTTACTTGAGTGGAGAAATATGATTGGCCGAGGAGAGAACTCTCCCTTGCAGGTAAAACAACATTTGTAAAACTTTCCTCGTTCATACAGGTGACACCTGATATATTTTACTTGTCTTTACACCATCAGAGGTAAAAAAATAATAAGAGCTCAAAGCACTTCTAATGTGCAGTTATGCAAGAGCACCACCATCTTTGATCACATGATACATCTGCCATCTTGTTGTAAAACGTGAAAAAAAATGCTGTATTACACACAAGTGCCAAGTTCAATTATGCCTTTTTATTGCAATATTTACAAACATTAGTTCAATTTTTACATAATTATAAACTAAGTTCACTGATAAAGCTGCATATAATGCATACACTTTCTTAAATAACTGTTGTGAATAAGCCAAAAGAATACTTATTTTTATCGTTGTAATTTTACACTAATAAGTGTAAACCTGATGATATTTGGCCATCTTCGTAGGTAACCGTGCAGAGAGACAGTGGAGAAGATGTTTCTGCCCCCAAGCATGGCCGTACTGACCCAAGCAATGACCCCCACGTTGGTGGCAACACATGGGCTGGAGGAACAGGTGAAATATCCTACACCTGTTTAATACTCCTCACATGGCTGCATATCTATGCCATCATTTCACAAAAAATGGATACAAAATTACGTAGGTTAGTTTATCCGAAACTTTATTGCATATTGCTGTTTACAAATGTACTGATGATTTCATGTGGTTAATGAAGGGAAACTATTCAAGATGCAGTAATTTAGCCAATTAATTGATTTGTCGTGAATATTCGTGAATTACCAATGCACCCACTCCCTTCCAATTTATATTTTGAGGAGTGCAAAGTTATATGGTCCAAGGTTTTGTGTTCATAGCTGCAGCCAATTTAATATACCGATTGTCTTACACTGTTGCATAACAGGCGTGTGGTTTCCCTGTGTGAGCAGGTGGCAGGGACACTGCAGGCTTGGGCGGAAAGGGAGGTCCCTACAGGTTGGATGCTGGACACACTGTCCACCAGGTATCTATAACATAATAATTTCCAGCTGTTCCTGAAATAAGACAAGACACGTCTTAGATTTATGGAGCATGTATGCAAGTCAATTTGCTTATATGCCCTGCAAAGATAGTTGTTCGCATGTGGGACATTCGGTTTTGTGACTTGGAACACCTCGTATATGTACATGGACGATAATAATAATAGCATTTATATATCGCCTTTCACCCGAGGGTCACAAAGCGCTGCACAAAGCTGCAGAGAGAACGACATGTCAACAACGACAGAGCACGGAAAATCAGCAACAATTTTTTTGGGTTTTTTTTTATAATCCGAGCTGTGGAGAGAACGGCATAACAACAGGTCACCAAAGAGAAATAAATTTGCCAATGCATTCAGGAATTACAAATAGCCATCAGTGACTGCTGAACATGGCCTGTATTGAAGGAATGTAAAACTAGAGTTTGTATGACTTGCTGTATTGGAAGAACTGTAAAAGTGATTTTTATATGACCTGTACCATTGATAGAGTATTATTGTTTATTCATTGCGTACTTCAGTAAGAAAGACTACTGCTGTCAAGCAAACGTTGGTAACTACTATTTATATTGCAGTGGTCCACTTAATTAGTTCTTATTGTTAAGGTATTACCTTTTGTATTCACGATATACATTTGAAATAAATAGTGTACACAGAGACCTTGAATGTAACCGTTATCCTGAGAAAAATATGATGATCCTTGAAAGTGGCGTGACTTGTCACTGATACCTCTGCTTCCCAGGTGTCCCAGGCAGAAAAGGACGCTGTCCCTGAGGAGGTGAAACGGGCAGCACGTGAGTTGGCCGAGAAAGCCTTCAAGGAAAGGTAACAACATCCTGTTGCTCATTTATATTTCTTGTGACCCTCGGGTGAAAGGCGCTATATAAATTGAATTATTATTATTATTAATGTGTTGTTGACAACAAATATCTTCAAGTTTTTGGAAATTATCTTAGAATATAGCAAGGTCAAACCTGGAGAGGTGGCAATTATGATCTTTACCTCTGCAAATGCCCTGTCGTGTGTCCTTAAGGCAGAAGATAAGTCAAGTTCACTTTGTGATGCATCCATGCATCAAGTCATCTATTAACATTTCTTCTTAAGCTCATGGTACATGCATCCAATTGTGTGTATAAGAATCGTATGTGTTGCATATAGTGGGTTCTCTTAATGTTTCCACCCACTAGAGGCCACAATATTAAAAAATTATTGATGCTTGAATCGCAACCCTGAATCATGACAGATTCATGACACCCTAGTCTTTATTTAGATCTAACCCAGTCAGAATTTGAACACAAAATAAAATATTCCAGAGGGGTATACAGTGCTCAGCTGTGACCACTGAAAGCAGTGGTGTATTTAGCATCATGCTGCGAGGTGACCCTGTGGAATCTCACATATTCCGTCTGGCAGACTTGGCAGATTTCCTTACCGGCATTAGAATTCCACTTACCAATGTGCAATGATGTGAGGTTCTATAAAGTATTTGTTGAATTCGTTTTTAGCCGAGCTTTATGTCTGGAACACGTTGGTCAATAATGTATGGACACCTTAAAGGAAATCATATTTTACAACGTGAAACACAAGAGAGCAACTTACATGGATTTTCTCGCCCCTCAATGGTGTAGTTGGATTTTTTACAAAAAAGAAAATGCTAAAAGGTTGAATTGCTGTAGCTGTAAATGACACCTTGTGAATGTGTCTGTAGTAATGCTTATACAACTTCACTTTAAACTCCTTGACCAGCCTGCCCTTTTCTATTGTATGACATTGGAAAAACAACCCGGTTTGTAATACTGAAAATCAATTTGATGACATCTGGAGTCACCTGATAGATAACATGTGTACCTAATGTAAAGTGTGTATTGGCCATGACCAGTGTCAAAGTCCTCTTCATCTCTGTATAGCCTCTGCCTACACATAGGAGATTTTGAATTTGCTAATATTCTGTTGATGTCTGTTATGTGGATTTGCATGTGAGATGCGTGCAGGTTACGAGAGATTGGAATGAGTGAATACGATGCCGCCACGTATGAGCGGTTCCTGGGGGCAGTACGGAGCCAGGTGCAAGCCCTACGCATAATCCTCGACAGCCTTGAGGTATTCCAGTTAGATCGATGCATGCTTCAGATAACATGAATTATAATGAAAATGGTGATAACAAATAATTATGAAATTATTGCTTTGGTAATAATAATAATGTTACATTTATAACGTGCACATATTCATTCAATGTCGAAGATATTCATTCGACTAGAGAAGGACTAAGACTTATGGCTACGAATAATAATAATAGCATTTAATAGCGCCTTTTGGGGATCAAGGTAGAGGCGTTCACGTCGCGATCCCTGTCAAGTAATACCTGGTATTACCTGCGAACTCTACCAAACACTTCGACGCCAAGG
>JAZEWU010000005.1:5672739-5683264 GCA_036362915.1 Geotria australis
AATGAAAATGCAAGGGGCTGTGTAAGAAAATGGGAAACTGTAATTTAACATCGCGCTTCGAAGAATCGCAAAGAAGAAGAATAGCGCCTTTCACCCGAGGGTCACAAAGCGGGGATGGTGCAGTGGCACAGTGGAGCGATGATTAGCATTTCTGCACAATGAACCAAGTTAGGAGTTAAATTTCAGGCTACAGTTAAAATTAGTGGTGAGTGATATCTGCATAATTTCTCCTCCCCCCCTTTATGGTGAGGTATGGTCAAATAACATTAAAAACAAGGTGGGAAATTCAAAAGTCAGCTCTCAATCAGCAGGCTGTGAGTTTGATTCCTATTCATAGTAAATGTAGGCATTAACAGCAGATTAGTAGTGCCACAACGGACTTGATCTGGAAAAACATTTCTGACTTGTTTTAACAATGGCATATTGTTGGTCGATGGATGGCAAATTTCCAGGCCAAAGGGAAGGAGCGACAGTGGTTGCGCCACCAAACAACAGGAGAGCTGGACGACGCAAAGTTAATCGACGGCCTTACGGGCGAACGGGCCGTGTACCGACGCCGCGGAGACCAAGACCCCGAGGTAAATCGGGTGGGACTTAGGCCTCGAGGTGTATAGAGGGCTCAGGCTGTGAACTTAAACAGCCTGGGTTAGTGGGTAGGAAAACACATTTGTAGGAAATTTCAGTTTTGTTAGATTTGTGCTGTAAATTAGAAAATGTACAATTGAATCAGTCCAGTTAAGAAGTGTTCCCTGTAAAACGGGCATCTCCTTAATTTTATGATACCGCAAGAGGTAGTTCATACATAATATAACTGTACAGGTCCACAATGGTGAATCAGACGCAATGGCCAAAATAACATGCAAAATTTATAAACAATTCTATCTCAGGAAAAACGTTTAAAATGTACATGTCAGTCCCAAGATAGTACTAGCTGGATGGTAGCAGTATGAGGTGGGTGGGTGACTGTAAAGTCAGAGCTGTGAGCTGGCATCCCTCAGATCCTAGATTGGAATATGGCCAGCTACCCATTATTAACCTGAGTTCCCAAATGTAGCGATTGGATGGTCAGCCCATTCACCAAGGATTGCACGTAGAACTGTTATGTTAAATTTGGTTTTGCATTTGATTTGGCTAAATTCCAGTTCTGCGAGTTAAAAAGTATCAGCTTGACTGTCGTGCAAAAATTTCATCATAGAGTATATGGGCAAGTATGTCCTGTGAAAACACTGTTCAGCAGCTGTTCGCTGATATACGGAGCACACAGTCCTGCAAACGCTCAATTGGCTCTTTGTCGCGTGGCATGATGCCCATGGCACAGTTGGACTTGAGCAGATGGGGGAACCGAAGAATAAAAATAAATGGCAGCATTAATTCTCGTCCAAATAAAATTGACAGTAAAAATTACTGAACAAAATACATTTGTTTTAAAAGTCTACTAGCTACAGTACATTACCATCTTATTAGTCAGTCCAAATAAGATTAACTGTTATTACAGAATCATATACCATAAAATCTCCACTATAATACCCACCTATGTATAATATGCACCCAAAACATTGAGTTTCATTATAATCTAAAAAGTTATAATCCTATGTATAATACGCACCGATAATTTCAAATTTGGTAAATATGGTCATCTTCTTCTTCTTTGCGATTCTTCGAAGCACGATGGTCAGCCTCTGGACATCGTTGTCTCTCAGCTCGGCCTCGAAGTGTTTGGTAGAATTCGCAGGCAATACCAAGTATTTACCTGACAGGGATCGCGATGGTCATGATAAAACAAAATGTTCCTATGCCGACATCGCTAAGCCTATAGCCGTAATTGGTAGCACGATAGGAACCAATAGACATATCAAAGGCCCCGGTATCCGTTTTAGGAGAATTACATTTAGTTTGTATTTGACCTTGTGGTATTTGTTTCGCTGCACACAGTTGGGCTCACCGCTGGTCAAGCCAAAGCGCCTGCGTGTGCTGCTCGACGTCTCGGGCTCCATGTATCGCTTCAATGGCCAGGACGGGAGACTCGAGCGTGCCATGGAGGCAGCCTGCCTCATCATGGAGGCCTTGCAGGGTTACGAGGGCAAAGTCTCGGTGAGTTGCATGTTGGTGGGCAGCATGCCAGGCCTAAAAAAACTTTTTTCATAATATTAACATCGGGTGGGGGCAACATGTAGCAGATTCTGTATTGAAATTGGAACAGTTTAGGTATTTGACAAGATGTTAATTTGCGCTTGCAGGTGTGAGTCAGAAATTTTGTTGCAGGCTTCTTGATAGGCAGTTTTAGAATATTATATTTGAGGCAATAGTGGAGATGGCGATCAACATGGGAAGTTACAAAAGCATTAATTAAGGTCTTGGCATCAGGTGGGTTGGAACATTGCAGACGGCAGTGATATTACACAGATGAATAAAGGTAAAAAAAATCCTGCAAGGGTAAGAAATAGCACTGGATAAAAGAGGCAACCAAGCTTATGGACAACATTAGCAAGAGTATACAACTAAGATTTACTTATAATAATATAAACAATTACGTAAAGATGATGTTCAGTGGGCGTATTTATTCTATATAAGAGACAGTTGGTTATTCCATATGATAAAAAAAACCATCAAAACAGAAGAATAGTGTAATGCATTCCTTTGGTCTGTCACTGTTCATATCTTTCTCTTTCAGTATGACATTGTTGGCCATTCTGGTGATGGTTTTGACATCGAGTTGGTACCAACCCACAAGCCTCCCAAAAACAACAAGCAGCGATTGGCAATCCTAAAGGTATGACATGTTCTGAAATATCATTTTTATATCATAAGTGTTCTGCCAGGATAGGCTCCAGCTCACCACGACCCTGTACAGGATTAAGCGGTTTCTGACAATGGATGGATAACATACTACACTACAGCTTTACACATTTACCAAATGTATCCATGCCAGTGTAATTTATCTAAATAACATATGTAAATAACGGCATGGCGGCGCGGCGAGTAGCGCTGCCACCTCACAGCAAGACACCCGGGTTCGATTCCCAGCTCGGGTGTCTTGCTGTGTGTGCCCGCCGGTTTCCTCTCACAGTCCAAAGACATGCTACTGCATAGGTTAATTGGCCTGCTGACAAAATTGTCCCGAGTGCCCTGTGATGGACTGGCGTTTCATCTGGGGTATAGCCCTGCCGGGATAGGCTCTGGCTCAGTGCAACCAATGAATTAACATATGTAAATGTAAGAGAAGTGTGTGTAGTTTATTTATTGATTACTAGGCAAGTAAAGTAGGATTGTTGCAGGTTCGTGGGACTAAAGCTTTAAATTTACTGACAAAGAAAATAAATCATAGTGCAATATATATATATATATCCCTTTAACTGTTATAATAATAATTGCGTTTTATATAGCGCCTTTCACCCGAGGGTCACAAAGCGCTGCACAAGGGCCGCGAAGAGAACGGCATGTCAACAATGAAAAGTAATGCTGGATGCACTATCCCCTTGTGTGTTCGTGTGGTTCTGGTCTTCAGCAGTGTAAAGGGGGTGAGCAGTGTTTTCACGTCGTGTTAAGGTGCTTGTGGAGTGTATGTGTACTGCTCATCCACAAGGGTTTACGTGAGTTAAAGGTGTGTGGCTGTACTATTGTTTATTAGTTGTAAGTTGCATATTTGTAAATGGAAAAAATGTTTATGCACGTGTTTTTGAGTAATTTATTTAGTGCAATAGTTTGTTGGTAAACGTGTGCATGTAAAATGTTTCTTAGTATGAAAAAAATAATCCATCCACTGAAACCGCTTAATCCCGTACAGGGTCGCGGTGAGCCGGAGCCTATCCCGGAAAAAATAATCGATGTTGTAATCATTTTAGAAGTGAATGTTATTTATTGTATTTGAGGATGTTGGAATTAAATGTGCAACTTTCTGACCACCACCTTTGCCCGTAGTCCCATGTCCATGTCTTGACGTAAAACACTTGTGTCTTTGGACTCTGTCCATCTTTCTCTTGTCCGGAACCAGGGGTTGTCTCACGCGAGATTCGAACCCATGTCCTCTGGCACACAGCCTTCGCATTACAAGCCTGAGAGCTCTACCACTGACCCACTACAGCTTGTCTGAAAGTTCTCTGTTTCTCTGGGCCCCAAGTAATCCCGAAATGGGGTGATAGTTTATTTTTCAAAAATGTTGGTTCCATCCACCAGAGGGCAGAGTAGGTTTTCCTCTAAAGTTATATTGCTCAACGGCATTCGGCATCCTATCAGTATAATGATCATTCTATTTATCACGGCGTTTGGCACACGTCACTCATGAGAGCTTACCTTGCCGATTTTTATTTGGGGATTAAAATAATCCACAGGCGGGATTTGAACCCACGGTCCTCCTGCAGTCAAATCTCTGGAACGGGGCCGTACCGGTTGAGCCACACGAGCAGCCACGTTAGAGATGTGCTCGTTGGTATATATAAAGAGGCCCTTCATTGCACGCAGTAGTAATAGCTCCTGCTGTCCAATTTCGGGATTACTTGGGGCCCAGAGAAACAGAGAACTTTCAGACAAGCTGTAGTGGCTCAGTGGTAGAGCTCTCAGGCTTGTAATGCGAAGGCTGTGTGCCAGAGAACATGGGTTCGAATCTCGCGTGAGACAACCCCCCGGTTCCGGACAAGAGAAAGATGGACAGAGTCCAAAGACACAAGTAAACGTCAGGACATGGGACTACGGGCAAGGGTGGTGGTCAGAAAGTTGTACATTTAATTCCAACATCTTCAAATACAATAAATAACATTAACTTCTGAAATGATTACAACATCGATTATTTTTTTCATACTAAGAAACATTTTACATGCACACGATTACCAACAAACTATTGCACTAAATAAACTACTCAAAAACATGTGCATAATTTTTTTCCATTTACAAATATGCAACTTACAACTAATAAACAATATTACAGCCACACACCTTTAACTAACAGACCCTTGTGGATGACCAGTGCACCAAACAACCTTAACTCCACAAGCACCATGACCTTTATACGATTATAAAGGTCATGGTGCTGTTATACGATTTCTTCACCCAGAATACAAAAGATTATGTATTTTCAAATAATAACACGTGTTAAAACTATGTATTCCTTCTTAGACGATGCACGCACACTCCCAGTTTTGCGCGAGTGGCGATTACACCGTGGAGGGTGCTCTAGCATCGGCCGCGACTCTGGCGCAAGAGGACGCGGACGAGCGCTTCCTCGTGCTCTTCAGTGACGCCAACCTGGAACGCTACGGAGTTCCAGCAGCAAGTCTCGCACGTGCTCTTACCAGCGAACCCTCTGTGCACGCATTTGTTGTGTTCATCGGTTCGCTGGGGGACCAGGCCGCAAGGTAACGGGGAGTGCTAGTATTGTAGAAGATTTTGCTCATGCACTCTTGTGGTAGCCACGCAACAAGTATGGACATGAAATTTACATGTTTTGATATCATGGTGAGGCAACCTGCACACATTATAGCACCATGCCATCAACCACAAACATCGCCCCACCAGGATACAATGCCCTTCTTTGCCCCAGACCATCGGGTGGCAGAGGCGGTCTCACACTAATCCACAACAACAGCTTACACATCACGCCGCAGACCTGCGGAACAGCATCAGTCACCCTCGTCCTCAGCACGACACGCATCAACATCGTACTCCTTTACCGCCCTCCTGACACAAACCGCTCTACATTTTACGCCAACCTCGCAGGCAGACATCTGCAACCACTTGCGAGCACTCAATACAACATTTATTACCGCAGGAGACTTCAACTGCCCGGGACAAACAGAAACGGAAATTGACACTCGTCTCAGCACGCTTCTCTCCGACTACAGCCTGCACTCACTCAACACTGGTCCAACCTGACTGAGCAGGGCTCCTCCGCGCCTCCGAATCAACGGGTGCAACGCGCCCGGAGAACTATGCGCGCGTTACAAAAGTAGATTATTATTATTATAGATATTGACGTGTTCTGCTCCCCACCCTTTGTTGGCAGGTTACAGCGCATGCTTCCAGCTGGCCGTTCCTTTGTGGCCATGGACACCAAATTAATCCCACAGATCCTGCAGCAGATCTTCACGACGACTCTTCTCTCATCCCTCTGATCTTACCAACCATTATTGTCAAGAACACACCTCTTACAGCCACTATACATTAACGTGTCTAAAATTAGATGTATGCAATGCTAAATTTGACTCATTGACAGAAATTCAATGCTAGCAGTGAGCATAACCAGCTCTATGAACACTGATACAGTGAGACTAAACTGCGTTGATATAGATGGCACTTTTTGCTGTTAAGAAAAAATGATGCTGAGAATTGCCTTCTTACAGGTAGAGGAGCACATGGATCGGTGAACAGCAAATTAGATATGTTCACTTCCGTTAGGACCATTAGCTAGAAGGGATGAAAGCAGAAGGCTGATAACTGGGAGTTAAAAAAAAAAGAGAACCTACTGGAGAGAATGACTATCACGTAGTTATAATTCTGACAACTTTGGACAGTGGCATCATATAACCATGAGGAATGATGGTAGCTAGGGGAATTCCGCATTTGGCAGTATATAGAATATGGCTGATGAAAAACGTATAACTGTTTCGTGCCCCAAAAACGTATTGCCTTTATAATAGTTAAATCATGCGACGTTTGCCATGAATGTGTGTATTACATTATAAATAATTCCGCAAGGTATTTTTATGCAGGTGCTTGGCTTGAATTGCCAATGTAAATTGTATTAATCCAAACTGTAGCACTAAAAAATGTGGGGGTATATAACTATACTCTTGAAGGTTAAAACAATTGAAGCCAACCATTATTGTTATAGGATATATATCATGGAAGTGGTGATTTAGCTTGTGGTTGCAATTCGGATTGAAGCATTGCCCTCTGCTGCTAATGTACAATATTGTTGGACAAATAATGCAAACAAATTACTTCATGCAAGTTCATAATTCTGCACTGCTTTGAGTGACAGAATGATACTTTGTTAAGTGTAGATATGCAAAATATATTGTCTTGGAATAAGTGCATTATTGCATTGTGTGAACATGTGTTTACATGTGGTTATATTTAGAAAAATATTAAATGATTAATGAAACGCAATAAAGTTCATGTCAGTTAAACCCACGCGAGCATCCATAACCTGTTTAAATTAACGGGACAGCCCTGCAATTTGTTGCTCATGATGGCCGACAGCCTCCCCTACAGAGAACTCTAGACCAGGGGTTCTCAACCTATTGTACATGAAGGTCGTATCCACGGACCACTAGGTGGCACTCTCGGCCCACTGATGGATCGCAACCCACCGCTGTGATGCATATTACAGTACGTCCTTTGCTACTGACTAACCCGGTATAAAAACCGGTTACCGATTTGCCGAGAAAATAAAATAATATACAGCTGCAAACATCGTTTACCTTTTGAATCTAGAAGCACCAGTTGGATTCCATTTTCCGGTGCGGCATTTGAAACATGGAAACGTTTCTTGAATTCCGACCACCCACCCACTCTCTCCTTACGGTAGCAGTGCGCATGGGTTTTTACCCCAGTCGATGGACAGATCGCGCCTCGTGGGGATTATTTTATGAAGTAATACGCCGCTACGCATTGACCTGATGCCATAATCCATCCATCCATTGTCAGAAACCGCTTAGTCGCGGTGAGCCGGAGCCTATCCCGATAGACAGGGCACAAGGCAGGACTATACCCAGGATGGTACGCCAGTCCATCACAGGGCACCGGGGACAATTTAGTCCGCAGGCCAATTAACCTGTGCAGCGGCATGTCTTTGGACGGTGGGAGGAAACCGGAGTGCCCGGCGAAAACCCACGCGGACACGGGGAGAACATGCAAACTTCACACAGAAAGGCACTCGAGCCGGGATTCGAAACAGGGAATTCTTGCTAGGGACAGGTCCTCTGAAAATAATCCCTGGGCTGAGTCCGACCACAGTGTCCTTTCGAGTGTCCATTTGTCTAGAAATACATTAAACGCTTAACACAGGCACAACTGACAGCCACGTGCAATAGTACAATGTCATGGCCCATAACAAACACATCGCCCACCCCTTCCTGGATTTACCATGCCTCTTCAAAGACACTGGAGGTATCACCATCAATCGAAACAATATCAACAGGATCTCCTTCACCAATGGAAGATTAAAGACACAAGCCGCCTAGACCCAACTTGGGTGGGCGAAGTGCTTACGGCACACATTGCTACGTAAATGATTACCTATTAATTGCACTTGATTAAAACAATGCACAATTAATGTTATTGAATAGCACAATAGATAACTCAATACTTTTCAGGACCTCTTTGGAGACACAATTATCAATGTCTAATTTGTGTTTGCGCTCCACCATCCGTCACAGCTGCAATACTGCAATTTGTCCGCGAAGTGGCGCACCACTGGCCGTGCGCAGTGTTATGGAATATACAAAAAACCTAAGTACATAGGTAGCACGTACATAAGTCATCTTCAATAGCATAGGTGTCTGTATTTTTCCAATAAAACTGCATGACAAATCCTAGCCCACCTTTGTGATTGACGTACTCTTTTTTTATGACTCGAAGACAAGCCCGTCTTATGGACGAGGTGAGTCTTACCAGTCATCCCCTCTCTCACCCACCCCTCACCCTCTCTCTAACATGAATTTCTCCCCGTACCGTTGCTATCCCTCACTGTCATGTGATGTCCAAATTCTAAGCCAGTGGTTAACCTTCACTGCAGCCTTGCACCCCTTTGGTTCTCAAAATATGTTCTCGCACCCATTCTTAATAAACATATAATTACAACATATAGATAATCCATCCATCATCAGAAACCGCTTAATCCTGTACAGGGTCGCGGCGATCCGAAGCCTATCCCGGCAGACACAGGGCGCACGGCAGGGCTCTACCCAGCATGGGATGCCAGTCCATCACAGGGCACCGGGGGCAATTTAGTCCACAGGCCAATTAACCTATGAACCAGGATGTCTTTGGACTGTGGGAAGAAACCGGAGTGCCCGGCGATAAATACAAAAAATCTGGCATGTCTCGCACCCCCACGGGGCGTGTGCACCCCAGGTGAAGAACCACTGTTCTAAGCACACACCAACCACGTGTATTTGCGCACCTTTCAGGGTTTGTTCCATTATTTGCGAATGCCAGGGTATATAATTCGCGCCATAACAGGTAATATACGGGGATTAATTTCGTTTTACTTAAGGCACAAAGGTGTGAATGCAAGCCGATTGTGGCTTTTCCTAATTAAGCAAATTTGTTTACGCTCTTGCCCACCTCTATTCCATCATTTTGGTCCCGGTTGACCTTATCTAGTTACTGCTAGGGTAAAACCCACTCTACTGCGCTTTCCATCGCACGTTTCGCCTCCCACGTTGGAAGCAACATCAGACGTTCATGAATCGAGCCGTGAAAACCTACATCAATACAATGGCACTAATATTATACCAGGTTAAGAAGCCTGAAAAGTGGGGCTCAAGATAAAGGAGCAGAAACAAGTCGTGTACAACTAGTTCATGAAATAGCCAAACAGCCTGTTGGACCCTCTCAGATTAAATACATAAAATGTAATTCCAAAGGACACTATAGTACTGGAAAACACATCGATAAACACACGTGCGCAAAAGCACACGCAGTAACAGCCAGAAAAGCACAGCACACGGAGAAAAATAAACATCAAGCGTGTTCCTCCTCCCGCCGTCCTCCGCTATGCCCCAGTTTCTCCCACCCACGCGCCCATTACTCATCGAAAACAACAGGCCGAAGATTCCCAATTCCTCATTCTATTGCACTCAATTCAATCGCATCCATGACTGAACAAGCATACGTCCTGAACTAACGTTGTAAGACACAGGGAATTACACAGGTGTGTGCTTTAGCCGGAGCAGGGTACATACCTTTTGAAGTAGAGTGACGAGGCTTCCAGGCTTGTTTGAAGTTCTGGGAAGGAGGGAGAGCACGTGTGAGTCTCACCAAGCTGCTAGAGAGACAATTTGGCCGCTGTCTGAGGCTCTGGGGCGCTTTGCAGCGCCAACTGTGTACAGTGAAACTTTTGGCAACAAAATTAAGATAATTCCCTGCGCTGTACGGTCGTTTCGCCAGTGAATAGACGTGACTGTCTTTACACGCAGCGCCTCGATCAAACATGGCCAGTCACGCGCGTCATTGTTCTGTGGAGGATGGGGGGGGAAAGGTGCAAGCCAGTCGTTAACGAGGCCACCTGCCGACCCAGAGGGCTCAGTACAGGCAGTTTCCGGGTTACTTACGTACTGACCTCCGTAAAGCCTATTATTTCAAAAAAATCGAGTTACTTACAATGATTCTGCTGTATGCTTTGATCTCCACATACCGCCTCCCATTCCCATCACCAAGCGCCATATTCAATTTCGAAACCTCAGCGCCCTCACTCCAGACATATTTGCCTTAGCCCACTCTGCCCCTGATGCGACAGAAGAAACTTACAACAATGTGCTATTAAGCTTACGTGAAGATTTGGCCCCTTTAAAATCACGTTATATCT
>JAZEWU010000005.1:5684920-5700493 GCA_036362915.1 Geotria australis
TAGGGGACATTTGTTCCCTCCTTGCTTGTTGTAGAATTATTATTAGTTTCCCTGTTGCATTTTCTTTTGTTCTTTGTCTTATAATTCGTTGCTATCGTTTGACTTTCAGTTTTCTGTCTCCCCGTTGTTGTTGTGCCGTTCTCTCCACAGCTCGAAAAAAGAAAAAAAAACCCAAAAAAATTTATTGCTGATTTTCCGTGCTCTGTCGTTGTTGACATGTCGTTTTCTCTGCAGATTTGTGCAGCGCTTTGTGACCCTCGGGTGAAAGGCACTATATAAATGCTATTATTATTTATTAACGAACGGGCAGACTACTTTGCGTGACGCTCAAAACAATGCGCGTTTTCAGCGGTTCGTCGGCCCGAGGGAGAACAACGCCACTGTGTCGTCACTAAGACAAACGTTTTGACTAATTGCCGCTGGATGTGAACCGTACGGAAACTGTTCCGACTTACATACACACTCGACTTACAGACAGACTTAAAAACGGAACTCGTTCGTAACCCGGGGACTGCCTGTAATTGCAGCTGCATGCACAAACATGTCCCCGTTTTGACAGCATGAGCAGTGCCGCTGCTGAGCGGGTCTGGGCTTCTCCGCTTGTCCCGCTTCACTCGTCTGGCGAGCAGCCAACTGGCTCCACGCAGCCAGAAACTTGCGTGTGTGAGCGGCAGCCGAGAGAGAGAGTGAGAGAGAGCGAGCGAGTGAGAGAGAGGGGGCGAGTGAGAGCTGCAACTCTCCAGCAACGCGCGAGAGTTGTGCAGCTGCTGGGAGAGGGTTGTGACGCGCCACGTCGCCCGTGCGCATCCAATGGTCAGCGACGGAGCAAAAGAAAAAAAACTACGGGAACGAAAACACTCTCAGTCAGTCACACACACACGACCCCAGGCAGCGCAGACGAGAACGCGTTATAAAAGTGGATGTAGGAGGGAACAGTAAAGGAGGAGCCTGTGGTAAGTCCGAAGGGGAAATAGGCCGCGTGGGGGTGAGAGTTTGAGTTCTGGGGGTCGAGAGCTCTGGATTCTGGGCTGGGGAGATGGACGCTGCCCGGGCCCTGGTTCTCGTCGCCCTGCTCCTCCTCACGCTGCTCGCCCGCTGCTCCACGGCTCCAGGTGAGAGGCACCGAACTCCGTGTCGGGGTTGCCCCCCACCATGTCCAGCACCCACCGATGCATTCGCAGTGCACGGAAAGTGGGGCAGCGAGGCGCGCACAATGCTGTCAAGGGGTGCTGCCGCCCCGTGGGGACCACACGGGAACAGATTTGTTTCCTCCGAGCGTGAGCTTTCTCGCGTATCTTTTACTAAACAACAACAATTCTCGCAAAACGTCGTTGTTATTATTAGGGAAAGATAACGGGCCCGGGCAATGGGCCGCCTTCAGAGTGCTCTTAAACGGCCAGAGTGAAGGAGGTCCTTTGAAGTGCGTGTTGTTGTTGAACGCGACTTGTTGAAGCGCGGGTTGCCACCCTCTCCCGCACACGGCTTCACAAAGCTGGGTCTGTCCCGGTTCCCCACCTCTCGGCACAGCTTAATTCACACACAAAGAAGCGTGCCACTCGATCGGCACTACGCAAAAGGGCTCAGGTTAACAGGTTTCGTCAGATAACTGTAATCTGTGCGCTCGAATAAAACACGATACGATTAAGAGTGTCTCCATTTACATTTCACGCTCGGGACATTGAATGTTGCTCCCCCCCCCATCCTAGTAACCTTCCCTCCCACATAAAATTAGGAGCCCGGGTACTCCCCCGCCCCCCATTAAAGGCAAGACGTAATGAATGGCAGCGGGCAGCGGAGAGGAATGTGGGTTGCAGATGGGGGCATTATGGAGGAGTATCCGTGGGGGAGGGGCTCTGATCTACACATGGCCGGGCTGCACGGCGGCAGGAGCTCCTCTCAAATGTCCGCTCCATAGGCGGTGCGCGGGACACCTCTGTCTCCAAGGAATACGCGTGCTTGGGCAGAACACATCGCCAGTAGGGATGATGATGGTTTTCGAATTCGATTCGATTCTTCGAAGCGTGATGGTTATACGAGAGTTTCCCATTGAAACAAGTTCTTCTTTAGTTGCAGACAGCCCTTCAACGTTTATAGATATAATAGTCAGTGCTGGCCTTAAAGGTGGCGGGCATTGGCCTCTCTTCTTGCTCCAGACTGAGGGGTTTCTGGCATCTGTTGAGCTTCTGGACATCGTTGTCTTTCAGCTCGGCTTCGAAGTGTTTGGTAGAAATTGCAGGTAATATCAAGTATTACGCGACAGGGATCGCGACGTGAACGCTTCTACCTTGATCCCCATGATGATGGTGATGATGGTCGATACGAGCCGCAGAACGCGCCGAGTGTTGAACGCAAATCCATACAAACGCAGACGAGTTTTACTCTCCAGGAGCAAGGATGTAGATGACAGTGGCCGGGCTGTCGTGGGTGTAGAGGTGCAAGGAGGATGATAATTATTAAGTGGTTGCACGTTTTCCCCCACAACACGCGCGACCTGCCACAGATCGACATATTTGGTCTACCCACCCATTTAGACTACTTGGTGGACAGAGGTGGAGGAATTTGGAAACTTTACCATTGTTTCAAACAGCACAGTACCCGACCTAAGGGCGATATTGTTCCTAGCGTGTAACGCGTTCGTCTGACATCATGATGAAGGCGGACGAGTGATGAAGAGGGTTGATGGTACTAGTGCAAAAGTGGGAATTTAAAGCTGGAATAGTGATACCGTTTCAGAAGGGTAATGAATAAGTGGGAAGTAAAGCTGAAATAAAGCATAAACGCCTTGGTGTTGTGCAGATGAAATTAAAGCTTATGACGGATTCTACTCTGGTACCCTCAGTTGCAGATATGTACATAAAAAAAACATTTGCTCTGTTATATATAGATGATTGCACCGAGCGATTGAAGTGGCTGACGACTTTTGGATTCCCAATCGACTAAAATAATCATCAACGACTTTCATTGTGGTGTTCTGAACAGTGGAAACCCCCTATAAGCCTTTTTCCCAACTATTTTGAAATTATATCAAATTGATAATAAGGAAGAGGTGGTAGTGGTAACTATAATATGGGAGGCCGAGCTGAAAGACAACGATGTCCAGAGGCTGACCATCGTGCTTCGAAGAATCGCAAAGAAGAAGACTGAAAATAAGCAATACATTTCTACTATACTTCCAATACTGGTTTTACAAGAAAATGATGTCCTAACGTACAAACCAGCTGATATGAATCGTCTTGAGTGCTTTGTTTTAAAACATAATAATTTTGCATCCACAGGAGAGGAATCTTCAGATATATTTGCAATCGAAGTGCCGGGCGTGGGTGGCTGCCTGGTGGGAGATTCCTCAGGGCTGGGCTTGCTAGGGACCTGTAACTCATCCTTGCCTGCTCAGCAGTGGAAATGGGTGTCTCGTCAGCGACTATTCCATTTGGGGACGTCTCGCTGTCTCGGGGTGGCTTCTCCTGTACAACCGACTAGCAGTAGTCAGAGTGCAGCACCCACCTTGAAAACACCGAAAATATCCACTGAAGATGATCAGGTGACATGAATGCTCAGCAAACCTTATTGCTTCTTCGGAGTGAATGAGGCTCGTCTATAAATATGGAGTGCTCTTGCCAACGATATTTGATAATACCACAGCTGCTCCTTTGGGATAGCCATGGTGAGGAAACCGTCTCGCTCCTTCGTGATGTTCTACTTCCCACGGTGGAGGCATCTGAAGGCCCTGAAGGTGCCGTGAAGATGCCTCTAACGTGGGAGGTGAAACGTCGCAAAGGAGAGAGGAGGAACACTTGCCACAGCTATCCTGATATAGGAACTCTTAAGAGCAATTCTCATACATTGAGCCGTGAAAACCTACATGAATATAACGCCACAGCATTTGCTTAATAAGCTTTACTTGCTGATGACACTCAATAGGTCAAAACCAGTCCAGAGTTTTGCTTGTTTAAATAATGCCTACTGCTTAATATTGTTGTGGAAATTCCACAGGCTGATTGACTAAAAATGCTTGATTTTTGTGAATGGAAGTAATTTTAATTATTCCTATCTGACGCTCAACGTTAATGAGTTATAAGCGTGGCTACTAAAGAGCCCTCTCATCTTCAGCATGATCAGTGGTGTGGCCTTACGCGAGCTAACTGTGTCTAGACTCCACGGCTATGTGTCCTGCAGGCTGCGGCTCAGCACAAGCATGTGGTTTATGGAGACACGCGGCAGTCTACTGCAAAACAGCACAATGACGCCACTGTGATGTTACCTTCACCATCACATGTTGTTTCTCCACCTCTGAGTGTAGTCAGGATGAGTTATAAAAACAAAAATGTGTTGCTTACTCATTCAAATTACAACACATCTTGGTTTGCTATGAACAAAGGATAAAATATTAAATGCGTTTGCACGAACAGTATCCACAAAATCATCAGTAAATTAAACAAGCTTGATGTATGCTCAGATACTTGAATGGAACTCCTATGCCTAGGAACAGGGTAACCCGGGTGGGGCGTGGAAATGGCCAATTTGCCTTGGGGCCCACACGAAGCGAGGGCCCCACAATGAGCCTCTTTTTTGTCACTAATTTATAAGGGGGGCCTCAGCGACAATTTTTTCCCCGGGTCTCTAGCTCTAGGTCTTCAGGAGTCTCTGGGCAGCTCTGTCTAGGGAGAGATAGACATGCTCAGTGTATGATACGTTTAAGTGTGTGACAACTCTTACATTCTGCACTTGTATGTGACGTGTGCTAGAAGGCCGTGCAGCCTGGGTTATATGAATGCGATGTGGACGAGATGCAGCTGCGTTGGGCATGTGGAGATGACGAGGAGCTCCTAATTCCACACAGAGGGAAGCTGAGTCTGCAGGGAACCGCTGGTGCCACGGCTCCATTTCAGCTGCACCCTAAGAACGGAACAAGACTGCTGATACATGGCACTCAGGATAACCTGTGCCTACGTCCCTACCGTGGTCAGAGTACACCTCTCGGTGTTTATACTGCATCCCTTTCACCTCTTCTTTCGTAATTGTACACGCTGTTATTTTGATCTCTGATCCTCCGCTTCCTCCGATACAGAAATATACACTATCCAGGGAAATTCTCATGGTCGGCCATGCGCGATCCCATTCAAGTATGACCACCGGTGGTATCACTCCTGCACGGGGGATGGCCGCGACGATTGGCACCTATGGTGTGCCACATCAGCCGACTATGGCACCGATGAGCTTTGGGGCTTCTGTCCTGTCAAGCGTGAGTAAACACCCTTTCTCTACACTAATTACACTCAAATTACAAATAACAGGGCCACCAGGCCACTCATTTCTGCCTTTTAGTGGGCATTACTAGGTGATTTGTGTCGACTTTCCATCCACTTTTCAAGTAGTGCACATGATAACAGTGACTTACAGCCCAAATAGTCTCGACTGCCTTGTGACCTCATCATGGCCATGACCAGCTCCTTGCTAAAGCTGTTTTAAGTTTAAAAAACCAATTACATTCAAATGCTGTTAGTCACGTTAAAAGTTATTATATTAAAGTGGTGTGTTCTAAAAAAAATGCATTTCAATCCCCAAAAAAACTATGTGTTTGATACGGTGCAACCATTTATATCAAGTCATGAATAGTATTCCAAATCCTCTCCCCCATGTATACGTTTTCTTCCGGATAATTTTTCCAAAATATTCAAAAGAATTATGTATGTCATTCAAATTACTCCTTTCAAAACACAACGGCGATTTTTTCAGTTATTGCAAAGATTCGTGAAATGAGAATCTGAACCTAAAAGCAGAAATTAGATGTGTAAATGTATAGAAATCTGACATGTAAGGAAGAACTTGGTTACATTTGTGTGGCTTTTAATTTACACAGGGTGATAACGTCAACATTTCGTGCATAGTGTAGACTGTAGACTGTAGAGTAAGACAATAAATGAAAATGTCTGCCAATATTTTACTTCTATGAAAATATAGTCTGTGAACATGACAACAGCGGTGATGCTACTGTGTTGTTTTTCTCCCGTATTATGGACCTTTGAATTATATTTGGGAGTATTTCCAGAATGTTATTTGTGGCAGCTGTGGTTGTCCTGCTATAATGACCACATAGCAAGGTTTATCACAACTTGCGGTTGCTTTTTAAATGTTGCCTCAGTATTTTAGACAGGAGAGTCTCACCAGAGTGCTGTTGCTGTAAAATCTAAGTATAAGCCCCTTTCATGTCATATGGTGCAAACAACAACAGCATCGAGCCGTGAAATACACTATAATAACTCTAACGTTCATTGTTTTGTTTAGCTCTCTAGTATCATCTAATAAATATATTCAACCGCTTCAAATTAATGTCTGTGTAATTCTTTTAACCAAGTTCAGTGGTTTTGTACTGCACCTTGATATTTTCACTTATTGGTAGACGATTATGTGACATTTTATCATTGACAGATTTCTGGATTCTCAAGGTAGCCTGTTTGTGCATAGTGTATCGTGTTAGTGCATTAGATACAATACTTGTGCGTATGGGTTATAATCAATTGCTTTTGCAGTTCCGGACTGCAGCGTGTTCTGGGACACGGATCCCGTGACCCGCAACTGCTACCAGTTCAATGTGCACGCCGTGCTGTCGTGGCACGAGGCCCGCACGAGCTGCCTCCAGCAGGGCTCCGACCTCCTCAGCATCACAGAGATGCACGAGCAGACCTACATCGCTGGTAACCGCCGTTCACAGTGCCAAGCACTCCGCACCCTGGCGCCTGCTTAGTTTACAGGTTATATTTAACTGCTTTGGTCTTAATGCCACTGCTGTGTCTGAATAAGCCCGAACATTTGCTATCGTGCGCTCTGTATAAATCCATCACGCATAGTTTAACTCTTTGGAATAATACTGTTCTAGGTCTCTCGCAATACTCAGCTGGCTCAGGCTCAAGGATGGATATCCATAGAAAACACGTTCCTTAAGTACACTTTATACACAGGTCTTCCCATGAAACGTTCATTTTAAAGGGTAGTAAAACAATGAACTAACATTCAATATATGGGTACCTTTTTGCCAGTATACAGATGACGTAAAAAGATACAAGGTTTGACCCTTTCTGGAAAACACATTCACTTTCTTTGCGATTGTCAGTACCAATTATTCTCATTGCAACTCTACTTAAAATTCCCATTGCCTTCCTTTTTCATGCACAATTCACGCCCCAGTTCTTAACTAGCGAGTTTCAAAAAGACGTTTCCAGAACAGAATGAACCAGTTTATTATCTACAAGAGAACACATATAAAGTTAAAAAACACAAAAATAAGTTAATGCTTAACTTTTGGCCATGATCCTGTATAAAGAAGTAAATACATATTATTTTCATATTTGTTTTAAATTGGTGGAAAGGAATGAGATACTCTCAGTACCAAGTAAAGGAATTCCATATATGTGCAGCTAAACAAATTAAGCATTTTTCCACAATATGATATGCCTGTACAATTATTGGAAATATCAATCCAATTTTACATATAGTGTCGTACCCACGCCATATAATAATAATAGCGTTTTATATAGCGCCTTTCACCCGAGGGTCACAAATCGCTGCACAAGGGCCACGAAGAGAACGGCATATCAACGATGAAAAATAAATAAAAACCAAAGGAACAAAAAACATTACATTATTAAGGCTGCTTCGAATATACTGAAAGGTCTTTACAGTGTGCTAACTCCTGATTTTCATAACCCATTGGCACTGTGCTAATGTAGTGATTGCTGTATCGTGTCAGTGCAACATTTTGTCACACATGCCGACATTCTCCGGAACAAAATGTGTCTATACGTATTGCCTTGCATTCACTGTCATCTCCCCTCAATCACCCTACTGCTGTGTGCAGGCTTTCTGAATGGTTTTGGAGCCATCATGTGGATTGGACTCAATGACTTGGACTCAGATGGTGGCTGGCAGTGGTCGGATGGCTCTCCGCTAAAGCTCCTGAACTGGGACCAAGGTGCACGCAGTCGCGTCTGTTTCATATTTCCGCTTCCTAGCTACATCAGTTCGGTTTGACAGTGCATTCACGCAATCACGTTGAAATGGGACAGATTCCAACTGGTCGCGTAGCATAGTTTTGCGTGCCCCATACCTCATACTGTGTGTATAAATTCTGTGCTCCGCAGGCCACCCTTCAGAAACCGATGGACAGAATTGTGCCCTGCTACGTGCCGAGTTTTTCAGCAAATGGCAAACCAAGGAGTGTGCAGCTGCACTGCCCTACGTTTGCAAGAAGCGCCTCAACATCACCTCTGTCCAGACACCTAATGGTGTGTGCCTTTTATTGCAAATTATCTGAATGCTCTTTCAAGTACAGTGTGGTAACCACAATGTGTAGAATATGATAAGGCATTTGACTCGAAGCCAAGCTGAAAGACAACGATGTCCAGAAGCTAGCCATCGTGCTTCGAAGAATCGCAAAGAAGAAGAAGACTCTGTGGAAATTGATGCGGTCATCTAATCTGTCACAAACCAAGGTCTAAATTACACATCAGAGTGATTAAACTTTTAATGGGAAATATATCAGAGGGAACAGCTTTCGCGCTTTTGGTTGATTTTGCGAGGTAACCGATTGTGTTGTTATTGCAGAGAGCTGGGAGAATCGACTGACAGTGTGCCCTCGCGGTTGGGTACCGTTCAATGGGAGCTGCTTTTGGCGCGATGTGGAGAAACGGACGTGGCAGGATGCGTTGGCGCGATGCCGGTTAGGAGGTGGCGACCTTTTGAGCCTGCACGGCCTGGCAGACGTCGACTTCCTAGTTCAACACGTGCTTAGCGGTAAAACGCATCCCATTGCCTTGTAAACTGAATACTTCACCATTGCAGATGCCAGCTCATCATCACTGGCGAGGTGTTACACCTGTACTGATGTACATTTTGATGGCTCCATCTATGAGAATTTTACAGTACACTTTTAACTGTCATCTAATATATTGGATTAGCAACTTTTAAATAAAAGATTATATAAAGTATCATCCCGTGGGTTTTCACCGGGCACTCCGGTTTCCTCCCACAGTGCAAAGACATGCTGCTGCATAGGTTAATTGGCTTGCAGACTAAATTGCTCTGTTGCCCTGTGATGGACTGGCGTCCCAACATGGGTATCGCCCTGCCTTGCAATCTGTTTCTGCCGGGTTAGGCTCCGGCTCACCGCAACCCTGTACAGGAATAAGCGGTTTCTGACAATGATGATGATGATCATCCCGTCTTCTTAGAATTCCAGTGCAAATGAATGTCACGATATAGAATTATCTTGAACATGTCAAAGAGTCAAAGAGTGCACACACTTCAACTTCACGAAAGATGAAATGTGTAAATGCTGGATGAGCAAGTCAGTCTGTCTCTTGCTGCTGCCGCTACTGCTGCAGATGGGGAAGAGGTGTGGTTGGGCCTGAATGACCTCAAGACGAAGATGGTGTTTGAATGGTCTGACTTCACGCCGGTCACCTTCACGTTCTGGCATCCTCGCCATCCAACCAGCCGCCCAGGAGAGGGTTGTGTCTCTCTCTGGGGCAAGGTATCTCAACTGTTTGTGAACGTCCTTGTGTAATATACTGACTTTACTTTTACCTCTT
Organism: Geotria australis; assembly: GCA_036362915.1. Lineage (NCBI taxonomy): Eukaryota > Metazoa > Chordata > Hyperoartia > Petromyzontiformes > Geotriidae > Geotria > Geotria australis. The sequence continues at coordinate 5,694,505 of JAZEWU010000005.1, forward strand.
GGTTATCTGCGTGGGGAACATTGTGTGGTGAGCAGTGTGGTAAAGCGTTGGTCAAACAACCCATCCAGCAGTGTATTGACAGATTGCTGTCGATGATTGTAACTAGTTATTACCAAAAGGATTAGTCCCTCAGGCTGCTTTGGCTATTGAGACAGGCACTACTCTTATCCAGGTTTGCTGTCTTTAGAGAATTTTTACTGTCTTTTATATTTAAGTAATACAACTGATTAACCTACAGCCTTTCTCAATCCCCTTCATTTAAAGTGTGTGCATGGTAGTCCAGTGGCATGCTGGCTGCAACAACGCAAACATCAGTTTTTGCTATTTTGAGCCTCCTCAAGGGCAAACCAGCCTGAAATGTGTAACCTGCTGTGTTGTGCAATTTGGAAATAAGCGTTGGTGGATTCCCACAGAAAAAAGTTTGAATTGGTGGATGCAGCAACAGCAGTACCCTCATCACTATTATTATGGTCATCTTCACTTATGATCATTCATACTCTTATTTTTACGGTCCCCATCTTCATCAGTAGAACCAGCCTTTGTGGTCATCATCCTCATCAACCCTATCTTCACATACATCAGAACCGCTTTCCATCAATAGTCATATTTTTTAGAAGTTAAGTCACCTTTGACGTTACGCTACGTGGAGCGTAACGGTAGACTCGTACACATGCTATCGTATGTGCGCGTTCGTGTGTGTATGTGAGTTAAACAGAGCCTGATTGGTCAGCTCGATTCATTTGGAGGGAGAGCACACTCATAACACACAGGCACACACGCATCCAATTCCCCTAAGACATTCTCCCAGCTGCCGCTCGTTTGCAGGATGTTTTCGCAGGATGTTTTTGCAGAATGGAGCCAAACAGTGCTGCGTGAATCTGGTCCCTTGTCGTTAGTGAGATGTCTCAGCAGAGATGTGCTGTAGCACTGTTAACGGTAGGAGTGATTATGGAACAACATAGTAAAAACCTGTGGAATTCTACATGACCTCTTTCTCATGCTTAACATTGAGAAATTGATTGAAAACACCTCACCTTGAAAAATATACATGTCTATAATATATTTTCAAAGTGAACACTCACCTTGATAACAATTGCATTCAACAAAAATATAAAGTCAGGACTGAAACATATGTGGCCATAGTCTAGCATTAAAATAAATTTCCATATATCTTAAATATTTTCAAGCAAAAGAACTTCTAACCCCCATTCCACCTAAAATCCAACTTTCTAGAGACAGGTGAGCTTCATTATTGACAGATGAGTTAGGCTATCACAGCACATGATCAGCTACATTATTAGACATTAGAGAGCGAGGCATTACTTCTCATTATGACTGCTTTTTAACTTCACTAACATAATATTACGTGGTGGAATTCAGTATGTATTTTAGAACAAAGACCGAACATACAAATGTACAGTAATACGACAATGGGATGAGGTAACGATTTTAGGGAAGGGATCTCCCTTTTAAAAGTATACAGGACCACGTAAAATAACAATTTAAATTAATTAGTTCCATTACCATAAGGCGAATACACAGATGCATTTGCTGTAATAAGTGTTTTTAACATACCAGGGTCTGAATGTTTGATTTAGTGCAACGTCTATAATTATACCGCAACATATTATCATGGGTGGAAGGGTGGTGCAGTGGTAACATCTGCACCTTATGGAAAAAAAGTCCTACCCAAGGCAGTTAGATTCCCACCTCGGGCACCTTACATTGGCCTTATAACATAATAATATATCGGAAGCAGTTAGCTCCGGCTGACGGCCTGGCTGACTTCCCTCTCTCTGCGGTTTCCTCGCACCTCCGTATCCATGTCTCGCCCATGACCAGGCGTGGAATTTGCACTCGGTATAAATTGTACTATTACTATTCATTATTATTGCTGCTCTATGTTTTAATAATAATAATAATAATAGCGTTTTATATAGCGCCTTTCACCCGAGGGTCACAAAGCGCTGCACAAGGGCCGCAAAGAGAACGGCATGTCAACAATGAACCACTCGGCCAGTGGAATGTGTTGGATGTGGTGACTATATATTTGCTATTTTTCTCAAAATTGTGCTTGGCAGGAAGGTCGTTGGAAAGATGGACCATGCGATGCCAAGAAGGCTTCTGTGTGCCGGGCACTGGGAAGATTGTCAGAGGCCCAACCACCGGACTCAGAGGAGGGAGGCGCCACGGCAGAATGCCCCAAGGTACGCGATAACGAGAGGATTGTTTATGTTATGGTGGGTTTTCTTGTCATTTACGGATTTGAAAATGAGAGCTGCCTTCTCAAGGCAGGCAGGGGAGTCACTGCCCTTTTAACATTTTATACACAACAAATGGCAAGAAGACAAATAGACAATTATAAAAATCTAATTGTATATATGAATTGCATTACTTCTTCTTCTTTGCGATTCTTCGAAGCACGATGGTCAGCCTCTGGACATCGTTGTCTTTCAGCGCGGCCTCGAAGTGTTTGGTAGAATTCGCAGGCAATACCAATTATTACCTGACAGGGATCGCGACGTGAACGCTTCTACCTCGACCCCCATTGCATTACTTGAAGGGGTAACATCACTTTGCTCGTATTCTATATACATGTTAATATAATTAGAGTTAGTGTAAAGTTGACTCACATATTTTTATATTAATCATCTTGTTTTTGCCTGAAATTACTTTTTCCCTCACTTTTTGCAGCGTTGAAGTGTAACGTGCATCACACGAGGCAATAATCGCTTTCTGGGACAAATTGTTTGAGGGCAGAGGCATCTGTGATGGGTTTGTTAGTTAGAATAAAGTAATTGTTCAAATGTAACCGATTTGTAGTGAAGATGTAAGGCACCATTAAGTTATGAGTTGATTGGACTTGCAGTAAATGGGAGCCTTGGCGGTAGTTGGAATGAATCCACTGTGAGCTATGAGGCAATATGCCACTGATACAAAGGGTTTCCTTGGCCTAAGCCTTGTTGACATTCGAGTGCACTGTGGCTCACACAGACATCGTTGCTGAATTCTGTATTGGCACAGCTGGGGATCTGAGCGCCCCTGTGATGCAGAAAGGCATTATCATCTGCCAGGGCACGGCAGGCTTCTTTTGGAATAAAAATTGGGACAAAAAACAAATAAGGAGAGTCAGCAAAGGAGATACACTCTTTACCAGCCGATTTAAATTAATCGGCTGTAGAAGATATGTGCTTTGAATTGGAGAAGGAAACCACGGTATTTACAGCACAGTTTGTAATTGTATATCATTTAAAATGAACTACATCTCAAGAAGCGCTGCACAATAATAGAATGTGGTAAGTCAGGGGAAAGGAGAAATATTTGTTTTATAGAGAGAGGCGGTCAAAGGAAGAGACGAAAAGGGATTGTCTTGAACATTAAGGAGTCAACAACATGATTGGCTGGGGGAAGGCAGTTATAGGAAACTTTCGGAGGACACATTGATAGAAGGGATTATGGCCAATGGATGAGACGAGTTATAGACTTGCAGCGAAAGGAGGAACATGCCCAATAGGATGAGGTGGAGTCACGAGAACAGGTCATGTGTAGAAGTCGTGCGATTGTAGCATCGCAGGGCAGTGAGTGATGGCGACACTATGAGAAGGCCTTCATCCAATAGTAAATGGGTGCCTAGGGATTGTGATGAAATAGCTATGCCTCCCAGCATAAATAAATGGATGGCTCTTTTTTATCGGACGGCATGCCGAGACTAATAGAAACTGCTTAGGTTGGGTCTTTATAAAGGCAAATATTACATTTACTTTGGTCACTTTACATCTTAAATTGATTGTCACGGTTTTTCATACAGTGCCTCAATCTGTTTTACTTTATTTGGTATAGCTTACGCGGGTTGTAAGGCCTCACTGAGATGTTGTGCTTCCTTTGAAGGATCCGTATGGGCAGCAGAAGATCTAAAGGAGACGACTTTCTCCGATGCGTGTTTGGGTTATATCAGAAATCTCTAGCACAACAATGAAAAGCCTTACTGTAGTGCTACGGGGAGACGATATTTTGCCTGTCACACCTGTGAGGTTATACGTCGGTTAAAAACTGGGTTGTGATTCCTTAACATAGTTGAGACATTCACAAACTACTTTAAACATACATGCAACAATTGTGAGAGGTATAACCTTCCTACAAGGGGGACAGTTACTAAAATAAAAACATAACAGCGCATTCACATGGATCATAAGGTCTGCATGTGCAAGGGCAAAGGAGAAAATGTGCTCGTGAACATACGTGTTCATTCTCACAGTTAGATAGTGGCTAGGAACTTAACACAACCCAGATGTGCAAGCATGGTCATGAGTGCCCGCACTCCAAGAGTTTGTGAGAATAGCTTTGCTTGCTGAGGGGCAGTCTGGTGCAGTGTTGTGCGTGAATGTGCGTGAATGTGCATGGTGTTGCATCTTCACGCGCCCACCCCACCCCAGGCATGACCTGTATGGATTTAGAGCTGGGAAAATTCAATTTCCGTTTTGGATAATGTGCACAGAATATAGGGATGTGGAATTTCCATCACTGTCTTGAGGACATCAGTGGAGATGAGCACTGCCCCCTGTCCATTTGAGCTGTGAAACACTGATTTCAGGTTTACGCAAGTTTTGATATTCATATGTATTCACTAATGGTGGGTTCTCATGTTGCTTTTGTGTTTCGACGCGTTTGTAATATAGTTGTGTTTGTCACATGTAGGGGTGGGATTTCCACAATGGATTCTGCTACCTCATTGGGGAAGAGCTGACCGACTTCCAGAATGCGTGGACACGCTGTTCCGAGCTGCAGGCCATCTTGGTGTCTGTCACCAGCAGGTTACTTAAACCTTTCTGCAACCTCACTTGCTGTGCCTGTATATGTCTGTGTTACTGTCTCCTCACAGCCAACACAATGATATAACTGGGGCTGTCCTAACCTGACTCAGCTTAAAATGAGCATCTGGTGCGGTTGTGTAAACATCACCACAAGGAAGACAAAGGTCTGTTGAGGCATCGTGGCAATATTTATCTTGTCTGCGCCTGCCTATGGTTTATGTCGGCAATTCTTAACCAGTGGGTCGCGACCCATCAGCGGGCCGCGACCCAAAGGGGCCAAGAGGGACTTGAGGTGCAAAAGGTTGAGAACCCCTCGTTTATGCCATTTCGGTCCACCCTTATTGAAACTGAAATACCCAGTCCGCATGTGAATGTCATTGATGTGTTATTTGAAATAGTAAATATGTATGTCTGGAATGAACCCGGAATAATTATTTCATTAAAGATAACCTGGCACAAAATCAATGATTTACTAATTCATGGCAAACAGTCCACTTGGCAGGAGCAGTGCTGATGCAGCCTGTGTGCACGCTCTGCAGACTCTATACACACAGGAGCAGAAGCACATGTTTCTCTCCTCTGGATAAAATTAAACATCGTGGAATGTTGAGACCTGCTAACAAGTTAATATTTGGTATGAAGATGTTTTATATTCAAAGCATAAACGTCGCGGGATTCATATGCTTATAAGCGTTTCGAACTAGTTTTTACTGTGTTCTTCTTCTTCTTCTTTGCGATTCTTCGAAGCACGATGGTCAGCTTCTGGACATCGTTGTCTTTCAGCTCCTCGGCTTCGAAGTGTTTGGTAGAATTCGCAGGCAACACCAAGTATTACCTGACAGGGATCGCGACGTGAACGCTTCTAACATGACCCCCTTTACTGTGTTTAAGAGTGGGCACTAAACTGGAGGCTGTCATCTATAAGGCATTAAGTAGCTCTGTTACCCATGTCTGTCCCTCTGCTTCTGTCTCTCCTGCATCGGTAAAGTGCAAGTGACTCACCATATCACTTTACTAGAAACATGCATTTATTTATTTTATTTAGCGTCTGCGTTTGAGACCGGAATTCGTAGAGTTGCAGCTCTCAGAATTCTATCCACTGGTTGGATCATTAGGTTCCCCGGGGAGGGAGGGAGGGAGGGCGGGAGGCGGGGGCGAAGAGTTCTGGTGCGATGCGA
>JAZEWU010000005.1:5700575-5736776 GCA_036362915.1 Geotria australis
TTTTCGCTTGCAATAAGGGCCTCCAAGCTGAAATTTTGAGACATGCTGGTTTCTCGTGGCCCACGACGGTCCAATATTTGTGATCTAAAACAGGAGCGACGGTACATTTTACCAGGGTGTGGCTGTCACGCATAAGTACATATTTGTGCATTTTTAGTAGGTTGTGAACACTGGTATAAATCAGAAGTCTATATTATAGGATGTGGCCGACTCCTGAAAGAAAGGTGGTACTGTAGTTCCACTCTTGGCCCATGTACAACTTGCCACAATACAGACTAACCAAAAATATACCCCTGACCATGATGTGCATCATTCCTATTAGCAAATGGAATATCTGGCAATATATTCCATATGGCAATGGGCATAGTCAGAAACCATACACTGAATACATACACAGCATTTTTGAAAACCAAAATGCATATATAATTGTTGAAAGTCAAATGCAATTTTAATATTTTTTTTAGGGGTTTTTAATTATTATTTTTCAATATAAAGTCATCATCATCATTGTCAGAAACTGCTTAATCCTGCACAGGGTTGTGGTGAGCCGGAGCCTATCCCAGCAGACACAGGACGCAAGGCAGGGCTATACCCAGGCAATAAATAGTCGTTTTTTTATTTCATATTTAGAACTGTCTAGCATATATGTTTATTAAAATTAAAGGGGTTTTTTTAAAGGCATTTACAAGGTAATCCCAAAAAGACGCTCCAGTTTAAATCGCATAGCCTGTAAACTGGAGCCTTTTTGGGAATTGCCTGTCTTATGTTAATGTATACGATACATGTAATAATTTAATACTTAAGTTAAATGCATACGTTTGATTCTTGTCATTCTAATAGGGTGCTTCTTTTTACAATGCACGTGATTTTTCAAACACATTTTTCTCTAAATTCTATCGTTACAAAAAAAAGACAGCAGGATTAATAAGTAACTGTAGACTAGACAGGAATGTTTCTGATGTCTGTTTTTGCTTTTCCAGGTTTGAGCAGGCGTTTCTGAGCAGTCTCGTTGGGCCACGTGTTGGCGACTCATTTTGGACGTCTCTTCGAAACACGGGGGGCTCCAGTGGTTTCCGCTGGCTCGGTGGGGAGCACGTGACCTTCACCAACTGGAACCGCAACGAACCTGGTGTGTGCACACACCTGTCCTGCTGCCTCTTCTCATCACTGTGCGGTCACGATTTATGCCATCATCTTCTTCCGTACAGCTTATGAAGGGCATATATTCGAGACTTACTTGTTAGTGACTTAGCCATTCTATTGCTTTGCCTGAGAGTTACTGACCTGCAGACACATGACCTTCGCTCGTATATTCGGGGCCGTGCCAAGTTATACGCTCCCTGGTTTGGAGTTCGGAACCGAAGTTGCTCGCGGTACCCATTGATCCAGTAATTCTGATGGATAAGCATATTACTCATATAGACAATATACAATTTTCCCAAATCTCGCCCTCCCAACTAATATCTTCCTTTGATCACACTGGCCCCGATGACGATGGGTTTGCGGCCTTAATGAGCGCATGTGCGCGCGTGCCTATGTGCAGCTCACAGGGGCGAGTGCGTCGTCATGGTGACTGGGGTAGCAGCTGGCCTGTGGGAAGTGCACGACTGTGCCTCGTTCCGTGCCAAGCGCGTGTGCAAGAGAGCGAGCAAGACGTCTGGGACCGAGCAAGGGGGCTCCCCCACTCCGGAGCCCACTCCCAGCCTCACCGGGCAGTGCCCCCCTCGATGGGATTCCGTAGCCACCGTTCCGTACTGCTACAGGGTCGGTAGGCCACAGCACTCACCTGCCATTTCACCACCACGTGCATTGATACACGATACGAGCCAGCTAACACGATGGCTGTGATTATTTTGTAGGCGGATACTGCGTGTTATGATCAAGTTTTACAAAGAAAAAAACCAATATATATCCGCTGGTAATTTGATCTTTTTTTCCTGCCAAATATGATTAAAAAGCATCCTTCGGTCAACGCGTTATCTTTGATCTAAATGGTTTTGTCCATGTCATAGAAGGTAATATGCTGTTCTTTTCACACCTGAGCATTGTGCTTCTAGAGTTGGGTATGCGTACCGGCCACATATTGGCCGGTTTTAAACCATGCCTAGCATCTTAATTTGATGGTTTTCTGCAGTTGCTGCACTTTGCAGATCCAGGGAACATGAAGTCATGGGAGGAGGCAGAGGGGTTGTGCCGAGAGCTGGGGGCCACGCTGCTGAGCTTGAGGGACCCAGAGGAGGCTCACATCGTATCTGCGTACATCCGTGGCCTCCTGGGGTACATGGCGCACCACACTAACATCGTCGGAAATACGGCAGCAGACGGGCGTTCACTCACGTGTTGGAATTTACTACATACCACTGCAGATATCAAAGCATTGAAATACGAGATTAATTGTGTATGAATACTTCTAAATAATACCTATCTCTGCTAGAGCTATGCAGAGGAGCTTTTGGTTGCTGCAAATTAAAGAGGGACAGTATAAATGGAGTTTGGTGGCTTATTCTGTGTTAAACCAATACAATGTGATTGGCGTTGTGATAATCATAGACACAGGTACATGCTGTTGGGGACCGGTGTTGAGAATGTTGCTGCGTCGACGGAATGTATTGCAAAATTAAACGTGAAAATTAAGTCACATTTGTAGATATTATTTAAAGGCTATACCCAGGATAGGACGCCAATCCATCACATGGCACCGGGCGTAATTTAGTCGGCAGGTCAAATAGCCTATGCAGCAGCATGTATTTGGACTGTGGGAGGAAACTGGAGTGCCCGGCGAAAACCCACGCGGACACGGGGAGAACATGCAAACTCCACACAGAAAGGCACCCGAGCCGGGATTCGAACCCAGGTCCTTTTTCCTGTGAGGCGGCAAAGCTACTCACTGCGCCACAATGCCGCCATGCAATATTAACAATTGCCATCTTAATTACCACCATTATAATCTTCATAGTCATCATAATCTTCAGGTGTGGCTAGGACAGGTGGAGGACAGAGCAGTTGAGCAATGCTGTGGCTGCCTTGTGAAATTCCATCGTTTGTTAAATTGTGTGACTGTCGGCCCCACGAAGGGGAGGATACAGACATGCTTCCACCACATTAAGAAGTGGAATTTCCCGCATTGTAATCCAAACCTTGCCCCTGCAAGTCTCACATTTCTTGCTTCGCAAGATTTGTGGGGTTTGCCGCACTTACTTTTCCAATGGCCGTCGAGGCACATTTGCTTGAGCCACCACTGTGTCAACGGGCAAGCACTCCTTGGAATGTGCGGGAGCATTTATAAACTGTGCTGCTGACATAGACTCGCTTTCATCACCATTTACGCATATCTTCACGATGTCAATAGAGCTGAACAAACAGACCCTACCGTTGCCAAGCGGAGTTGTGCTGAGTTTTTTTTTAAGTTGTCGTGTGTAACCTCTCCCCGCCCCACTACTAAGCTCTCTCCACACTGTATTCCGCAGGGAATCTGGAGATCAAAATGAGCGGTGGTTCTGGATTGGACTGAATAGCCGCAACCCGGGACCTATCAAGTCGTGGAAATGGAGCGATGGCACTGCGGTAAGTGACCATCACGCAACCCAACCTCAATCACGTATAGATATTGTGTACACTAATGTTGATGCTAATCAGAAACATCTCATACATTCGTTTTCCGTTATTCAGTTGCAAACATTAACATAGCCTGGAAGCATTAAGTGGTGACCAAGTTACTGATGAAACAGGTGAACACAATATATTAACACGTCTGTAGAACTTGCTGCATGTTAGTCCTGTTCCCATTGCCTTTCGATCATTTTAACACTTAAATGTCAGACTTCCATGAACCTGCACCCAAACTCCAATCACAACCATATTATTACCTCCACTCTCCAGGCTGTTAAGTGTGTTCATTTGTGTTTACGTACAAATTTGAAGATTGAGTTTCTTGTGAAATGTAATCAGTATCTGGTTATTGAGTATTCAATATGTCAGAAGCGATGTAAAGTCGTTCTGTTTTACAAAATAATACATTCCAATTACTTCCTTACTTTTTCATTAATAAACGTGTATGAAGGTGGCCAGGATGGGTTTGAATCTGGGCGGCCGCCCCTGATGCGTACAAGTTCTGAAGCGGTTTGAGTTGATGATCTGATCTCAGTCTGGTTTTAAATAAATCACCACACCTAACTGCTTTCTCTGGCTTCAGCTGTCATTCTCAGATTTTGAGGAGGGACATGCGGAGGACGACGAGGCTGTGCGGGATTGCGCCGCGTTGGGTTCACGGGGAAAGCAGTGGCGCAAGTTGCGCTGCGACACGCGCCTCGAGTGGATTTGCAAGACTCCCAAAGGTTGGCTCTATTGCAGTGCCAACACGTGACACTGGCATGTACGTCACACCCTTTCCACGTATCCACGCTCAGCCACGTATACGAAGTAGCACTTCGTTTCTTAAAGACATTTGAAAAAAATCTGGATTCCAAAAAAATAACCACTGCAAAGTAGAAACGTTTGGGGAAAGGATAGATTGCAACGTATAAAGACCATAACAATGAAATACCCTCGTGAAAAAATGCTGCTGCAGTAAGTGATGCTGCCGCCTCACAACATGAAGGGCCTGGGTGTTCTCCCCATGGCCGCCTGGGTTTTCGCTGGGTACTTCTTCTTCTTTGCGATTCTTCAAAGCACGATGGGCAGCTTCTGGACATCGTTGTCTTTCAGCTTGGCTTCGAAGTGTTTGGTAGAATTCGCAGGCAATACCAAGTATTACCTGACAGGGATCGCGACGTGAACGCTTCTACCTTGACCCCCCGCTGGGTACTGCGGTTTCCTCTTACAGTCCAAAGACATGCTGCCTAGTTTAATTGGCCTGACTAAATTTCCCCCAGTGCCCCCTGATGGACTGGTGTCTCATCCTGGGTATAACCCTGCCTTGCTGGACCTCATTACAGTTGGAAAAAAAAACACACCACCCTGTATATTAGTCGTGGTAATGGCTTACTTAACAATCTTTAAACACGCCTATGTCCCCACTACTATTTCATCCTAGGAATACAAAACCAGATATATACACAACTTCAACACTGGGCACTGATTCCCGAGCAGGACCAATTTGGAATTGCATGAGGTAAACAATTTGGAAACTGCAGCTAATAATCAGTATAGGTAACATGTTTAGTCCTCACACGTGATTGATGTATATTTTGAATTGTATCTACAGGTTCCAAAGCAGACAAGGAAGAAATCCCACGTAAGTGCATATTTACTTGTTCCTTGTCTTTTTGTGGATACTTTCCTCAAGGTATCAGCACAATAACATTCTTCTTCTTTGCGATTCTTCGAAGCGCGATGTTAAATTACAGTTTCCCATTTTCTTACACAGCCCCTTGCATTTTCATTGAACTCCGCAAGGACAATAACATTGTAATGTGTATTACTTAACTGAATACGGCTCTCCAAGCCAACCCTAACTTTCCCTCCCCTTCTAACCACATTCTGGCTGCTTATCCTTTTGCCACTATTCACTCTCCTCCCACTGTGAGCAAATGTTGTTCTTATACAGTTGTACAAATATTACATTTGTGCAATACTTATATTTTGGCTGGCTCTATGCAAGTAGAGGCTTAGCAATTGTCCAGGTTTTGACTGGACAATTGCTAAGCCTCATAGTCTTTGACCGGACAGTTTTGTTTTTGATATGGCTGTACAGTGTCTATTCGATTTCTTCAACCAGACACCATAAGTCCAGTGTTTTGGCACACTGGAACCGTGCAAAGTGTGCCACGGAGCGTTGCTTGACGGAACATGGAGCAGAGTATTGTGCGCTGCGTTAAAAGTGAGACCACATAGTGGCATGGAGCCATGCTGATCGAACGGTTTATACGGCCCCAGAGTTTTCCCCATTTAAACAAAACGCCACTGTTTAATAATTGTCTAGAGAGTTTATAGGCGGATGGACTGACAACAATATTTATTTTCCTTTGGGGAATAGGAATGTTCTGTTCATTTCTGTATATTTAAGCGATAATCCACTACGATGGTGTATGATGCATATCTACAAATTGTATCGCAATGTTCCATCAGCCAGCCAGCTCCTCTCCTCACCGCCCTGCCCCTGTTTGCTTAATATGCCAATGTTTTATGTTGCATTACAGTGTTAATGATTATGAGCCTCTTATGTTTCTTTTTTCCTGACTATGTTAAAAATAAAAAATACAATTCATTTGTGAAGCTTGAGAACTGCAGGTTTTAGTGCAAACAAAAACTGCAGTTCCAAAGATACACTGCCGGTATAGTAAGATTTGTGAATTCTCTAGGCCTACCACTCGCCTTAATATAAACACAACTACTTGTTCTTTTTCAAAAACTGTACTTAAGGAAACAAACGTTTCATATTTCTAGCTAAATTGGGTATAAAAGTCACACATGTAATGAGCCCTAGGGACTTTTCCACCCTAAAAACAAGATAGAGACGCTCTGCCTCCTATGCGCAGACAGTTGTGTCTCTTGGCCAAGTTAGGCATTCTTAAGAGGAGGTGAGGGTCAGCTAAGGCGACACACCTGATTCGCGAAGGAAGAGTGTTTGGATTTTGCGAGACGCTCTGCTGACGGTAGCTTTCTAAGATAATAATTCAGCCCCATTTGTGAAAAAGTGTAGGTGCCACTTTGTCAGGAAAAATGGGTAGGGTTCCAGTCCGTTCGAAAGTCAGCATCCAATTCCGAGCTAGGACGATCCCGGCCCACGGAAAAAGCTGGTCAAATATGCTGTGATCCATCCAACATCCACACACTCGTGCGCATACATGTGTGCATCATCAGTGCCACTGCCTGCAGATTTAAAACTATGACTTCCCTGTTTATTAGAAACTACACAGCGCTAGTGTAGAAAACCTTCCTTTCGCGAATCACCAACGTTGACAACAAATATTCCACCAGTGATGGAAATTCCACGTTTCCACAGCAGGGCCAATTTATCGATGGAACAACCATCGGAGAATGTAAACAAAGTTGTACTTATTTTATTAACTCCAAAGGGATGATTGGCTAAGTTGACCCAAAACCAGGCTTTGAACCGATATCCCTCTGATAGGAAATTAAATCATTGACTCCTTATAAATTGATGCAGTCATCCAAGCTCTAAATGAAAACATTTAGAAACCATAAAACCATTTATAAATCTGAAACAGCTACAGTGATGTTGCAAGAAGAAAGTAACCACATATATATTAGAAGCGGATGTACACAATGAGACAGACTCTCCAAAATGAATCTCAGCAACATTATAAGGGATTTTTCTGAAAATTGGATTGGAGAAAAAAAATGCATAAACTTACATGAGGGAAACATTAACATCCTGCTAACATAGTTATCATGAGAGCCAGTGTGAATGTACTACAGAACTACAGGGATTGATTGAATAACTTGACAAAGGCTGTAAACTTTGGCGAAACAAAAGCCACGTATACTAAACGGTGAGGATTTTAATAAAGGTGAGGGCAAACTTTTAATTGATCATAGATTTATTTATGAGGCGATTAGTTGGATAGGAGTGACGTTCTCACATTTTCACCTGTGGGTGACACATTTAGTTGTGGCATTTTCTCTATCCTTTGGAGTTTTGGAGCAAAGGATTAATGGGGTTCATAGATAAGAGACTTGGAATAATCTAAACAAGATGTGATGAAGGCCTGGAGTAGGGTCTCACAGTGAAGGGGATAAGGAAATGGCTGTTGCCGGATATATTACACACATGGAGGCAGGAGGTCTGCCTCTAAGTAGATATGTGCAGACTGCCTTAAACGTGACTGCAGTTAGGGACTTAGGGATTAAGAATTATCATTGCTGTATTTGATATTATTAAATGTCAGTGTGTTATCGATTCACTCATATGTACAAGTATAACCAGGATGAGCTGGGAAGCAGGAGGAAATTATTAGGCCCATTATATTTTCATGGACAACACAATGAGGATATACGACCCATAGTTTGTGGTGCCTCAATCTTAGATCCTGTCGTTTATCAATTTTAATGAGTGCCGAGCTGAAAGACAATGATGATGTCCAGAGGCTGACCATCGTGCTTCGAAGAATCGCAAAGCAGAATGAGTGCACGTCGCTTGTGATGTGTACTGTATAACTTAAGCACAGTTCTCTTACACACTACATCGTGTAAATCATTTGTAACGTATTTTACATGTTCTCTTTGCAATAAGAGTATTTCAGTCCAACTCACGTTGCCCTTTTGGCCATTGTGCTGTTCCAGTTTGATGGAATGACAGCCTCGTCTGTGGAAAATCCGTCACATTCCATAGGTTTGAAGTCACGGAGTATCCATACTACACTCACAAGAGCTTATGCCACCGCTACTCATTCTTCATCAGTGGAATGAGACAAAGTGGGCATGATTAGGCCGAAGTTCTGGTAATACCTTGCAAAGAATGTAGAATATAGCAAAGGCTGGAAGTTTCTGCCGTTTGTTGGTGGCGAGGCTTGTGCGGGGAGATCTGAGTCAGTGTGGCGCCTCCAGTCAGCGCTGTCATGTGCGTGTTTGGCTCGACCATTCTGCAATTATTTTCATGGAATTTCCTTAATGAAATTTAAGCAGGTTTTTTGACCTGTTAAAAACAGGGTGAAAAGCAGCAGAATAGTGGCACTCATGCACTTGAATAAGTTGAATGTAATGATGTTATTTTGCTGTAGCGGCTGCTGTTGCTTGTATTGATGATACATATAGGCGCTTGACATACGTCACAGGGGGCAGAACCGGTGACCTAAGTTCGATTCTTCTCCATGGCTTACATCAGTGGCATCCATTTGAGGCCTCCTCTATGTCATAGATTATGAAAAGACTGGGGGTTGGTGGAACATCATCTTCGTCATTATCATCACCACCGCTGTTATTGTCATTTATCAACATAATTTCCATACCACTCAATCATTAACTTGATCATAATAATTACTATCGTACTGATGTAGGTTTTCACGGCTCAATTCATGATGGTTGCTCTTCAGAGCTGAAGCATCCAACGTGGGAGGCAAAACGTCACGTGGGAGATTACTCGACACGACTATCCAGAAAGAACAGCTCTGAAGCGCAACCGTCATAATTATTATCATTGCCATAAACTGTTGACATCATCTTTATAATTTGAGTCATGACCAGTGTCAATATTTTAGTCATTATTTTAACAACCACGAAGATATTTTTGGCTTCATGCTACAATTGTGGGCAGAGCAGCACACACACACTATTAGCATGTGTAAAAGGAAAGAGTGCGATTGGTTGGCTCGATGGATTGGCTGGGTGAACGTGCTGATGTAAGCACACGTGGCCCCGATTTCTCTCGGCACTCAATGCACAGTTTAGTGCACAATGGGGCCCCAACCCATTCCGCAAAGGGGTGGAAATTGGGGTAGAAATATGCGCATGCGTTTGACAGAATTGCACTTGCAGAATTTGCATCTATCGGTGAAACGTCGCAAACGCATGAAACCAAACTACAGCACATGAATCGGACCCCTTTGTTTCAGTGGGCTCTCTCTCCATGCTACTGTTGGTGCAGCATGCAGGTCTCATAGGAATACCTTTAAAACTGTAATAAACACGAATGCTGCCTTTCTGTGTGGAGTTTGCATGTTCTCCCCGTGTCCGTGTGGGTTTTTGCCGGGTACTCCGGTTTCCTCCCACAGTCCAAATACATGCTGCTGCATAGGTTAATTGGCCTGAGGACTAGATTGCCCCTGGTGCCCTGTGATGGACTGGCGTCCCATCCTAGGTATAGCCGTGCCTTGCGCCTTGTGTCTGCCGGGATAGGCTCCGGCTGACCGCGACCCTGTACACGATTAAGCGGTTTCTGATAATGGATGGATGGATAAACATGAATGCCACGAGATGTCATTGGACGAATTACTGTAAGTATTGTGTGTTGTGAGCTGCACTGTGCTGTAGTTATATTCCTCGGTTGGCCTATCGGTTAATTATATACTTTAATGAATGGCATATATCAATCTTTAATAAACGTCTGACCGTTTCCTCAAGCACATTCCATGCCACGTCGTGATCTCGCCTTACACAGGAAAAGTTGCTCGGCTCCACGCTCCATCAAGCACACTACTATGTACTGGGTTGTTAGCTCATGCCTTGCAGATGCCATTCAACCGAAACGCACTGTACTTATGATGTCCAGATAAAGGTGACAGACACTACAGTTCGATCAAGCCTGACCGTTCAGGAAAAACCTGGACGATTGGAAACCCTACTGTCACTTGTACACTTGCTATTTATTGTGATTGGCTGCAGTCAGTGTGTTCCCAGCTACATGTTAATCAGCTCTGCACAGCTTGTAAGCCTAGTACTCAATTGACAAGTAAGAATTAGGTAAGAATTATGAATTGGGGTAAGGGGCTAGTGGCTCATTGGTTCACACACTAAACTATGATCCTGGAGACCTAAGTTTAATTTCTGGCCATGGCTGCCAACAGTGACAAGCTGTATCTTAACTGGTGTGAAATTACCCCGTTATAACCACCCATACTGAGCAGCAAGATCAAATAACCCCCCATGACTGACACAGCACGGGTAGACATTCATCCAGGAGTGGATTGAACAAAGGGTTGTACATTTTTATATGGTTTTAAGACTCAATTACACATCACGCAATTGTTGCTTGTTATTTCATACTCAGCGTGTATGCGTTTGGCATAAACTACGTCTTGTTTTGTCTTTAGTCCAGCAAAGCTAAGTATATTGCACGATCATTGCTCCCGAATTAGAGCAGTTAATTGCTGATGAACACGCTACTGTGGAAGGGCAGAGTGTTCCACCGACCCTGCCGTCTACGACGCTCGTATCCCTACGCGCAGCAAGCTGAGAGCTGTGCTGTGCTTGTGTGCGGTGCAGTGAGCAGCGACACACAGTGGCTGCGTTACCAGGACGCCGAGTACCTGTTTGTGCAGCAGCCCTTGAGCTGGATCCACGCCCGCCTGTCGTGCACGCTGATGGGCGGCGAGCTGGCGTCCGTGCGTGACAGGGCCGAGTTCCTCTTCCTGTTACACACCATGCAAAAGGTAACCAAGAAGCATTTAAAAAGAATGTTATCTGACAGCCAAACATAACTTATATCTATTCGTTTCATACACACGTATACAAACAGCAGACTGATTGTTCACGAGTTACACCTTTAATGTTCGCATTCGGTATGCCCATCCGAGAGCTGTGAAAGTCAATCTTGTTAAACCCATGAATGAGACGCAAATTGGCGTTGCTGAAACATCCACTGGCAGACACCTGAGAGGAAGACGATGTTTCGGTGAATCTACGGTGCCCTTGGACGCCTAGGCCACCCCCGTGCCGTACTAGCAGCAACGATGCCTTCAACGTGGGAGGCGAAATGGAGGAACGCTCGACACGGCTATCCCAGAAATACAGCTCTTGAGAGCAAGTCTCCTATATGCTGCTAGGGGTACATGAAAAACAAAAGTTGGGAACCACTGACTGTAAGGCTATGCAAGGATCACTGCCCGTGCATGTGCGTGTGCCTGTATTTGTGTCTATGTACGTAACTGAGTTATTGACATGTCAATGTAATGTAACATTTGTAATTGTATATTATTTAATTATTTTCATCATGCCAGACAACTCCCATACCCAGAAGAGCTCTGGTCACATTATCATCCTGGGATGGAGAGGATGTTCCTGTAATGTACTTGTGCACATCTGTATACATTTCAGCTGTCCAAAGCCTCGCTGCAGCAGTGGTGGATTGGCCTCAGCATGCTGGATGGTGACAGTGAGCTTCAGTGAGTCCCTCATCCACCCACAATCAGGTTGGCTTTTGGCAGTGCAGGTTAAAATGTATTTTCATTTGGTTTTGTGTGCTTTTGACATCTTTATCCCAGCCCCTGCAGTGAGATTAAGACATTTATGTTCTTCTTCTTTGCGATTCTTCGAAGCACGATGGTCAGCCTCTGGACATCGTTGTCTTTCAGCTCGGCCTCGAAGTGTTTGGTAGAATTCGCAGGCAATACCAAGTATTACCTGACAGGGATCGCGACGTGAACGCTTCTACCTTGACCCCCGACATTTATGTTGTTTTAACCAGTATGCCACTTGAACTTTAAATAAACCCATTATCCCTCTGACTGAATATAATGGCTATCGTTTTGTAGACAGTCAATAGTGGATAATTTATGGAAATAATTACTTCTGGCAGGATTTCCACAACGACCAGAAAGTAGCATTCCTACTTGAGCTTGAAAATACAAATTAATGGAGCACAATTTGTACGTTGGAAGTCTCCATTTTTTCTAAAACATATTCTGGTTAATCTGAAAATTTGGCACTGTTGTACCTGGAAAAATGGCAAGGCTGATGATATTTCTTCTCCAAATCGCAGCTATATCTGGTGCGTAGTGATAGAGTGGGATGGCATAATGGCCTAAAACAGGGACGATATGAAATGTGCAAAATATTGCCATCGTGTGCCAAGAATGTTTCATTTTGGCAAATCATAAAATACTATCACAACGTGCAAAGCCATTTCTATATACATTTACGACATACCAACATATGCAGCTGCTATAAAAAAAAACTCCTCTTAAGGTTACAGTGGTGGAATAGCTGCATTCCACGGTAGTGGACCATGTTTCAGAAAGGTCAAGCAGGTGAAAATGTGTGGTGCAATTTTTTATTTGGCATCAGAGAAGCTTTGGGATAGAATCTCGCATGACTTGGCATGGTTCACTGTGCCCTCCTCGCACTCAGTCTAGCCGCCACGGGCACTTGCAGAATGTCGCAGTTATATCTGTAAAAACGTGGGTCATGGATTGTCAGGACTGTATGCATTTATGTGGTTCTATGTTGGCTCTGGCCCTCGCCCTGCACATTTTGGTTAATTTCACGGAATGTAGCCTTCGAGGAATGTGTTGTGGAAGAACACATTGGGATGCAAAATGGGGGAGACATTTTAGCACTTTTTGTTCAAGAAAAACGGGCATTCTAACAAAAGGCGTGAAAATACAGATTGTACACTTAAGGAACTTTATTTGTCTAGTTTTTGTGTAATATCCCTGTCACTGTGATTGACACATTGAAGGCTTTCCCATTGCTAAAAAGGACATGCAATAACATGTAGCTGTGCAGGGTACGTACAGTATTGCACACGGCATAACAGTATGAGCAATGCACATATGAAATCCTATATCCGAATCCCTGAAAACCACAAGGCCAGTTTCAAGAGTGATATAACCAAGGGCAGTTCCCCATTTGTCATGAATAGCATTTATCCTCATACTTGAAACAACATGACACAACTGGTACATAGACAGGTTTATGCCTGCGAATTTCTTTGCATACCAAGGAAGTAGGCAGTGATGTATATCTTTTATGTGTGGGTAGGTGGTCAGATGGTTCATTGTTGACGTTCATGGCATGGGCGGAAAGCAGGCCTAACGCGGCTCGCAAATTCCAGACCTGCGTCTACATGTCTGCCAACAAAGGTGAGACCGGCTGCTTTAACGTTGATTAAGCACGTATTCATTGCGTATCGGCTTTTGCAGGTAAAATTAATTTAAAACAATGACGCACCACGTCCGGTGTCGCTGCCCTTCAGGTGCTTAGATGACTGATAAAACTTAACAGAGTACTTGCCCTTCAGGCGATCTTGTTCCAAGCGTGCAATACTGTACGTTGTTCGGACGTCGGGCTGTATCCAGAATAGTGCTGAAGCAGTAGTGTAGTAGAATCAATTACACGGACCTCTGACTTCTACTATCAATAACAGTCTGTATTACCGAGGTCCACTAAGCTACACTCCATGGCCCCGGGCACCAGCTCCCTGAGCAGATTCCCGTTCCCCTTGAAATCCTGATGAGCCCGGTGAGCCGGCAGTCTAATTAGGAACGATGGCCTGTGCGTGGGCCACATTGCCCCGCGGGCCTCACAGCCTGCAACCAATTTCCCCTCATTCAATATCCGGTGGGCGGCACGGTGGCGGAGCGGTGAAGGGCGCTGCCGCCTCACAGCAAGAAGGTTCCGGGTTTGAATCCCGGCTCGGGTTGCCTGTCGTAAGATAATCATTTGAATAAACTGATTGTCTATATCAATCCATCCATTTTCTAAACTGCTTGTCCTGGTGAGGGTCGCGGTGGCAGCGAAATAATGTGTTTGAATGTAGATATGTACGCACCGAGGGTACCGGGTTCAAATCTGCCATAAGTACATATTATATCTGCACTACACCAAGGCTTTTATTTATTATTTCAGCTTTAGTTCCCACTTATTACAAAGACGCCACTATTTATCTGAAGGTAATCCCTCTGATTTAACTGCTATACGTCTGACACCACAACTCGCCTCGAGGTGAACTTTAACACTATTTCAGTAGGCCCGACCTACATCAACTCTCATTTGTTGGGGTTTAATATGGACCCTGATTGGTTATATCATCTCATTATCAGAAACCGCTTAATCCTGTACACTGTATAGGGTTGCGATGACCCGGAGCTTATATCGGCAGACGCAAGACGCAAGGCAGGACTATACCAAGGATAGGACGCCAGCCAGTCCATCATATGGCACCGGGGCAATTTAGTCAGCCGGCCAATTAATCTATGCAGCAGCGTGTCTTTCGACCGTGGGAGGAAACCGGAGTGCCCGGCGAAAACCCACGCGGACACGGTAACAACGTGCAAACCCCACACAGAAAGGCACCCGAGCCGAGAATCGAACCCGGGACCTTGCTGTGAGGCGGCAATTACCTCTTATTTACAGCACACAGAAAGCAATTGCCGGATGCATTGTCTAGAATATTTTGTATCCCTTTTAGGTAGTGTCGTTGACGAATGTGTTGAGATTTTGTTGTTATTTGTGCAGCCCTGCCAACTTAGCATCGCCAAACATTTATGTTGTTGACAAGAATGTTTTTTTTATGGTTCTCAGGCACTTGGGGGGACATGCGCTGTGGGATGAAGCTCCCAGCAGTGTGCAAGCGCTGGAATGTCACCATGGCGGTCCCAATGATTCCTCTCCACCCAGCCATGCCAGGCAGGGGGAACTGTCCTGACGGGTGGCATGTGTTTGGAGATAAGGTGACACACTCGTACGGCGTGCAACTGCGACCTTGTCAATGTAGCTGGTCCATTATTGTAAATTATTTTCAAAATTTTAAAATGGTTTTATTTAGACATTAACTTTTATAGCATTAAATGACTGAACAATATCTATAGGGTTAAACATCTGAGCATAATGGTATTTGGGATAGCGGTGTCCCTCGCACCTTTCTGTGTCGAAAAAGAGGAGGAATGCTCGATACGGATATTCCTAAAGAGCAGCCCTTCATGGCTTTTTTCATACCTCGAGCCATGAAAATGTACATCAACATAATTGTTTATATCTTGACTGGTCTGACGGCAATGTGTGCTTGGCGTGTGTTGTGTGGTCTAGTGCCTGGTATTTGTGGATGGGCCTGGGCAGGCCCGGACGTGGACGGGTGCTAAAGAGTACTGTGAGAGCCAGGATGCAACCCTGGCCACCATTGCAAACCATCTTGAGCAAGGTGCCTGTCTGTATGAGCGAGACAACCTCTGCACACCTGCTGACATTATTGAGGTCTTGCGTAATGCGCATGATAACATGTGTATGAGAAAATAATGTTTGCTCTTCAGAGCTGTTCTTTCGGGATAGCCGTGTCGAGTACTCTCCCTCGCGACGTTTTGCAAGGGAGAGAGGGAGAGCGCACGACACGGCTATCCCAAAAGAACAGCTCTGAAGAGCCACCATCATGCATCGAACAGTGAAAAACTACATTAGTACAGTTAGGACTAGGTCAAATGGTTGTCAAAGACAATCAGTACTGCATATAGACTAGCTATATACATTTACGCAATCAGAACTAGGGCAGAACATACAAATTCCACACACAAAGGAGCACAAGTAGGAAACTGGACCAAGGACCTTCTGGCTGCGAAGCGCAAGTGTTCCACCTGCACCATGTTTGTGGATGTGTTTACAGCATTTATCATCTTGAAAATGGCACCGGGAAAAGACAGCTACTGGGTGGGACTGCACACGCGTGCAAGCGTGGGCGCATTCACATGGCTGGAAGAACATAATATCACGTACACCAACTGGATGCACCCTGGTTGGGTCAAGAGAGACGGAGCTGATCAAGCGGTCAATGACAAGACTGACTTTGTATGTATCGTCCATGCATTGTGTGTTTTACATAGAGCTTGTGTTATATGCAGTGTTGTCACATTTTTTTGCAAATTGTGAGAAGTGAAGGCCAGTGACATATATAAGCATTTTTGAAAAAACACCCCCAGATTTAATGCTTAGGAGCACCATTATGTATGTGGATGCAAGGCTATCATTCCACTGAAAACGGGTGGAATAATGACTTCTTCAGCTACATAAATCTGTTTCCACATAAAGCATGCAAACATATGCGACAGGGAGCAAGGTGGGAAATTAGTTTGAAGTAACACCCAAAGGTTTGAATCCACATTGTCATTGTTATGTCGTGTTAGTTTTAATAGGTTTAAGTGATGGTTAATTATTGAACTTTTAATATTTTATTTTTTCCACTGAGCAGGACAGCACTGAGCACTTGGTATACAGTGGTATAGCATTAGCTAACAGTGCTTGACAATGTTGCAAATTGTTTACACGCATCCTGAAGTAAGATTATTCTTTATCACGGCTTTTATCTAATGCACCTGCAACTGATGACTTAGAAACTTAACTATGATGTCCAATGTCCTTACAGCGTTGTTGTGCTCTATGTTGATTGTGATGCAGGTGAGTTGCGTGCTCGTGTGGAATGGCCCTCCGCACCATTTCACCGGCAAGTGGGACAGCCGCAACTGTGTGCTGGAGGAGCACAGCTTTATCTGCCAAAAATACAAAGGTAGGAGTCAACCTTTATTTTATTCAAGTAGTATATTGTTTCAGTGCTATTTTTTTCAAATAACTTTTCTCACCCAGGATGTGTGTGTGAGAGGGTTGCCTATTTGCAGTCCATACGTGACATAAGCACGTGCTTTGGGAGCCTGGCCTGGCTTTGTGGATGGAGATTGAGCCGAATGTGGGCTGCACCCTACAGCACTGTTAATTGTTGTTCATGGCCCGATGACATGCCATGCACACTCTGCTCCCTGATAGAACCCAGTGCTCATGTTCTTTAAGTATTGGTCACAATTTACTTGCTCCCCTGGCTGCTGTGATTCCTTGACACCTGCACCCTTTAAGGTGGGCTTGTCAAACCAATGTTCTCAATAACTGTCATCAGCTGCCCTGAAGTCAAAGGCAACTCTTATCTTGACCTTAGGTACGCTGTCACAGTCGATCCCCGTTCCACTATGACAGCAGTTTTCGCGTGTGGGTGTGTACGTGTTTAGACCCAGCACTTCCATCTCCATCGCCGATCCCAGATCCACTCGCTGTGGACACACTGCATATGGATAACGTGACATACACGCTGGTGCTATATAGCCTGTCGTGGGCCGAGGCGGCTTGGCTGTGTGAGCGCCGTGACACGGTGCTGGCCAGCATCATGGACCCGCGACACCAGGCCTTCCTCACTCTCGTGCTCGATCGCGTGGCATCGCCACTGTGGATTGGCCTCTCCAGCTTCGATGTACGGAGTTGCACTACATCTCCATTATAAAATAGCCTGTATTGTGTATATGTGTGGTGTCATTATTTTATTGTAAACATAAATTATATAACAATATGCAATGCAGGCCCCCTTCTGTAAACAAGTCCTTGGACTCCTGGGTAGATAAGTAGTTATATTGCATAATTTATAATGATTCCAGTTCAGAAAATGTACTTTTGTGACTGTCAAGACTTTTGTTTGTCGTTAAAGTGTGTGCCTTCTACTGGCGTGTGCTCGACCATACGTGTGCTTTTGTATGTATGCAGTCAGACGGCTTAGGCTACGAATGGATGGCTGATGATCACGTTCCCTACACACACTGGATGCGAGGCGAGCCCCAGACAGTCGAGGGCTGTGTGTTTATCGATCGTGACAGCTGGTGGAAGGTGACAGGCTGCAAGACACTCCTCAAAGGTGCCATCTGCATGAGTCGACAAGGTAAGGTCTGCACTTACCTTGTTACGGTGTGATTCACGTTATGGGTGTGATTTATATTTCTGTCACAGTTCATTGTTGGTGCTACATGACAGATTTGCATCTGTGTTCCGAGGGTCCCTTGGGAAGTTTCCCAGGAGACAGTTTCCTGTGGGGGGGGTGCGCATTCGTGTCAGGCGACGTGATGGCGTAGGGGCCTGGCTGTGGCCAGTGAGATTTGTATGAAATGCAAAGCAAGCCATTTTGTGCAGTAAATAGGTCACTAAATTAACACAGGAATTAGGTACAGTCGTTCATCTATTGCCAGAATTCTGCTAAAGTATCAAGACAACCTCATGAATTGGACCCTCAGTGTTGAATATTCCAGTTAATAATTAAATCACAGCATTCTCTTTGCCAGTGTTATTGTAATGGAATAACCTCGATGGCTCTAATAGCCCACAATTTGTCATGGTTATTATTGCCAATGTAGAGCTTGTAGCTACATTTACTGGCACTTTGCTGAAATTAATGAATCAGGAAATGTGTATTGACCCTCTGGTACATTGAGAAAATTCTGCTTTGATTGAGCTCGAGTCTGACTTTGCACTATGGAAATGAGCTCAATTGCTATTTGAGTCATAGCAACCCAGATCCATTCTTAGGACTCAACCATTCAATTTGTACATTGTCATGTATGAGATGGTGCGTAATTATAGTAACAGGAAGAGAACTTGTAGATTAGAGAACATACGCAGCTTAATCACATCATTCACATTGATAAGACAGCAAGTGGGCTTGGGCAGACACGTGTCTAGAATGGATGATGGCCAACAGTCAAAAACTATAACGGAGTGGCAGCCAAGAAATTAAACGCGTCCAAGAGGATAGTAACCGAGGAGATGGAGCGATAAAATCTGTGATCATTACATTGCCGGATCATGAGAGATGGCAGTGGCTTGGCGAGGCCTTCATTCAGCAGTGAACTGAAAATGACAGATGATAATGATGATTAGTTTCCATCCAGGCTAAAGTGTGCACATTACCATGCTTGTAACATTTATATGCCGCAGAGCAGGGCAGTGTGTGTGCTGACTAGGAAGTGTAGATTATGTGGGACATGAGCTGTATTAAATTTGTGTATGTAATGTGGTTGCAACATTGCCATAAAATGTATCCGTGATGATAGCATTGTGGATATTGACAGTTATGACTGTATTCTGTTGTGCCATGCCCCTAGCAGAAGTTCCGGTTGACAGTGCCATCCAAGGGCAGTGCCCGCACTCCATAAATAGCTCGTCCTGGTTGCCTTTCCGGGGCAACTGCTACGCCTTTTACCCAAGGCACACCATGTACCAGGATGAGGCAGCATACTCCTGTGCCTCCATCCGTAAGCCACACTTCTAGGCAATGCATACATTCATGGAAACACTTTGTAGAAGTATTTTCTAGTTAAAGCACAAATGTATTTTTACCAATATCAAGAATCAGTGTTTCAGGTTTGTGGTGGATATGACAGCAAAAATAACGCAATATTTATTTCTTACATCACCACCACAACCACTGTGATCATCATCGCTGTCATCACCACCGCAACAGTCACTACCATAACAATTATTGCATCACAAATACCACCACCATAATCACTGCCATCACTACTACCGTGGTAAAACCCATGCAGATAGCAAGGAATGTCGTCACTGCTATTTGCACAGATCAATGGAAAAAGAGCTTCCACTAATATAGGCGTTATATTGATATTTTGATGCATTAAACCTAAGTTGACACTTGTAAAATGCATAAATCTAGGTAACAGAAAAATGCATTGAATATATTTTAGACCAAGGTTCATTGGCTCATTGTCATCAGCAAGAGTAAGATTTGAATTTAGAATCAGGCTTTAAACAGCTGTGGTGGAAATTCTACCTGCATTATGTTTCTGTCGTTGTCTGTAGAAAATATACAACCATATGCACTAGGCGTGTGTCATTTCCAGAGTTATATTTGAAGAGATAATAGTGTAATGGAATGATTCAGCATCTTCAGGAAAGTGTGTTTCTGACAATTAAGGGTTGGTGTCAGGTTTGTGTGGGTTATTTTTTACCACCATGTGCTTTTCCTGTGTGCATTCATATTCACATATGCTGACAAACACATAAATGTATTTCAGATCCAGAGGCCAAACCACTGTCTATTCAAGATGAGCAGGAGAATACCTTCGTGTGGGAAAACTTGCAGCCCTACCAACAGCACATATCAAGCATCTGGCTCGGCCTCAGCTATGACACTGATGGTACATAGACTCAACCGTCTAAATGTATTGTTGTAAAAGGGTTAACATGAGGAATAATGAAGACAGAAAATGTAGGGTTATATTGACTAATTGCTGTTATCATTCGTGGAAAGTTTTAATTATCACCAGCCATTTAGCCTTCTCTTTCACTCATACCCTAGAGTTACAGAAGCTTTTATAATACAAAAACAATTTCCAGCCCCTTGTCAATTCAAAACTGGATGAATGCCGTATCATGCCAGTAATTTGTGTTTTTAATCATACATTACTTATCGACGCTAGTCAGTGTGGCTTATGAAGCAGAGACCCAGGAGCAGTTCAAGTATAATTTGCCACTGATGTTATAGACATTAGCTTTACAGAGCAGTGCGAGGACCACAGTTTGACTGCTGGGATATATACATGCTTACGTGACCGATGGCGGAGATGGTAATCGTATAAGTAATGTTCTCCTCCCTTCACTGAAGTTGGTGACCTACGCTGGGAGGATGGCTCACAGCTCCGTTACACCAACTGGGCGCACGGCGAACCGAAGGCCCTCATGGATGAAAATGTGTGCGCGTGGATGGTGACGAATACTGGGAAGTGGGAGCTGGTCTCATGCACCACCCCCAGTCTTGGACTCGTATGCAAGATGCCTCGGGGTACGGTTGGTGTTTCGATTTTCCAGTGTATGGGTGCACAATTGTGTAATATGCAGTGAACAAATTACAGTGCTCGTAATTTAAAGTGATGCAGAGGTGACATTTTAGCAGCATTGGAAGCCTAGTGTGAAATATAAGAAAGAGTGGACAAGGGTTTGTGCGTAAAAAATAACAACCTATCGTTGTGGAGATGCTCACTGAGTTTATTTTGTTTTGGCAGTGAAAGATTCAGACGATGTCAGCCCACATATGAAAAGTAAGTTATTTTCACACATTGCAACTCACTATCGGCCTTGAGCTATTCACTGCTGGATAAAGACTCCTCCACATTGTTTCCATCCTTTCACGGCTCAATCCAACTCATTGCCGCACATGAGCTTATTTCATCACACCATCTCTTTGGTGGTCTCCATCTCAGGTTTGTTGCCTCTTTGCTACCTTTCCTTACAGCATTGTGTTCTGTCCAAGCCAACTTACTTTTTGAAGTCAATACGATATCTAACTCTCTTTCGGTGTTATTTCAAGCATAATCCTCTTTATACGTTTTTGTAAATTGTTTAACGGTAATTAATGGTTATAGAGCAGACTGGAATGCTATTTTGAAACTAAGTGTCTGGAGAGAAATTTCATTAATCATTGTATTAACTTCCCTAACATGATTCGACAATAGTCCAGAATGCAAGATTGCTGGTGGTTCTTAGCATTACCAAGTGGGCTTGTAGAAAGTAAACATTTGGTGCTGTTTATATAAAGTGCACAAACTGTGGTGGTAGGTATCCTTTTTTCTGATGAATTTTGCCCATAACCAGGCTGGTTTAGTTTGGACAATACGGAAGTTTTAATAAACTAAACAATGCAGTACCTGTTCAAACAAACGCAGCTAAACAAGTATACATATATATGAACAGACACGTGGACATGTGTGTACATTGAAATGGAAAAGCAAACCATGTGTTCTTGTTTGCGTGTCTCCGAAACAGTCAAGACTTACGGCTTCCTTGCGGACGTCCTGGGCCTTGTCCTCATGTTTCTGGGTGTGGTGGGGGCTTGTCTACTCATCTGCTGGATATATCGTAGCCGGCGACGCCGTCGCAACGAAGGCCGTAGGCTCCGGGGAGAATGTGCTAGTGACAATCGTGACACGAGGGAGGCACAGGGGTGTTCCACTTTCCAGAATGCACTATATACACGTGGAAGTGGTGGTAGCCGGGCTTTAGAGGGAAGTGGCAGTGATAGAAATCTACTGGTGAGCGAAATCGAAGTCAATGAAGCTATGGATTAGCTATGTGAACGTGCGTCTTTTTTGCTGTAGTTTCCTTTTATTATTTGTGCTCTGCTTCTTAACAGCTACAGCTGTAATAGGACTGGAAGTATATTTTCATCCTATAATAGGACAGCATACATCTTTAAAAAAGGCATAATCCTGTCTTGTGCTATCTGCAAGAATTGTTCATATAAATGGTACAGTTTCATATTTCACCGTCGTAAAGTTATAATGTGTTATCCTCTATAGGTATGAAAATATACAGGTTACACAAATACATTTTAGTGACCATAATCTAACACAAGTAATATGCATATCACATTGTTTTCTAACCCCCCATTCGCCTACATAGCTTGTCCTGCCTATTGTAATTGGATTTGGTAAGAGCCAAGCTTTGCATTGGTTTTTTCGTGGTTTGTTGTAAAGCAATTGATAAAAATAGAGGGAACATTAGAAAAACCTTAACTACTACAATCGATCATGTTTAAACTTTGCCATATTCCAGTTCATTTTATTGTGTGCCATAGCTTGATAATTATTATTTTACCAGGGGAGGTTTTATTTTTTTATCTTGTAGGTGATGGATATTCTCAAATGTGACATTTCAATTATAACCAGGCTTGTTCATGGGTTATTTTAGAAAACTGTCCCTTGCAGTACGATTCATGTACAATTTGGTTTTACACTTTTGCAGATTTCCATCAATGTGAAAATTACACGAAATTGCACCAATTTCATGTACAACAAGATTTTGGCCAAATTCACCAGGCAGAATGGATGGATCGCCATTCCACACAAAATCCGTGACCAATCATCGGTAGCAATGATTGTGATGATGAAAATGATGATGACAACAAATACAATTCGATTTTTTTCTGACCTGTTATTGCTACTATTTTAACAAAGGTCACGGTCGCCACAGAAATCGTGAATTTGAGTAAATTTTGTGAAATGTTGGAAATGGCTGTGGATCACTTCCTTTTCTGCATCATCTTCACTACTCTCATCACCAGCAGCAAATATCTGCAGCACCATTATAATTATTAAGATCATCGCAATCAGCACAATCGTCAAAATTGTTAGTATAATAGTCACCATCATCTTATTGTCCAGTGTGCTTCCCGTACAATTCCAGAGTAACTTAAAGGTGCTCAAATTATTCTGGTATTTTTTAAAACATTTTGCAGAATGCAGGCATCAGACACATTAAATATGATTGCATTGTTGTCAACATGTCTATGCTCCCTGCTTTCAATCCACACCGACCAACATTAAAGTATTGCAAAATCCTGACGTGCATGACATAGGGAGGTCCTTATCCAGCAGTGGATTGACACATACACGAGTTGTCACGTCGTACTAACATTTCCTGAACAAACCTCACCCCGCAGGTGTAATTTGTGGGATTCCGTGTTATGGACAAATGCTTCCGACAACTTTGGACCGTTCTGCATTGTGGTGTATGTGCAGTAGCGTAATAGGCTTTTTAAAGTGGGGAATCCTCATCTAATGAATTGCAAAATGTGGAATGTGGCCGACTTTCCACGAAAACAACTATTCTGCCAAAATAGCTCCACAAACGGGATCTATGGCGTTTTAGTCCTCACTACAGCATAAGCATCCTTGTGATTAACAACGAAAATTAACCATTGACTTGTGCATGCTGACCTAGTGATGGTTGCAGTAACTTCAAGGCTCAACAGCGTACTTATAATATAACATAAATGTGTTTTTGCAGTGAATATCGCACGTTTAAATAGTTTCACACACATACGTTTTTGGTTAAGCATTAGCATTTAGTGATGCTATAAAAAAATGTTTTGGGGCCTTCTGAATGGGAGTTTGCTTTAGGAATTGTATAGCTCATTTGGGTGCATTTTATTTTTGTAAACTAGATGTCCATAGTCTAGAGCTGATCTAAACAATCAAAATTACTTAAAAGAAGGTATATTGTAAAAATGTGTGACCAAGTCCTGTTTCATTCCAGTTAAAACAGGAAAACCTTGTGTGAAACATCCGCCATAATACAAAGTATGTTTGCAATGCCACTGTTAAAAAAGGTACAAGATTATGCAATGCAGTTTATATCAGGCGTGTCTAAATGCAAGGTATATATTGTTGAAATTGTTTTAAGTTACAAGCATGACATCGTGCACTAAAATATAAGGAGAAAGCCAATTATAAAATGTATAGGTCTGTTTCTTTTTTATAACAAAATGGTTTTTACGTTATTTTACAATTTCCAAAGACGTCTGAGAATGTGCAAGTGGTCACGATGAGATTTAAAATAAGTGATTTTCCCCCCAGTAATGTTAGGGTATATTTGCTTAATATGTATGACATTCAATATTTCACTTTAAAGATACGATTTTACATTCGGCATGAGAGGGATGTGATGCGTCTTTCTCTTTGGCAACTGGGTGATCTTCTTGAAATAACCAAAGATCAATTTAAAACATTGATTTTGCACATTTTGGTACCCACCTAATCAGTATTCTGACAATCTGGCTGTCCTCAAAGCAAGAAATAATGCATGTTTGACAACTGCAAAATTAACAAGTTGCACTTTACAACTATTAGCCTGCCAGTACTGTATATACTAAAAGGACGAGTTTACAACAAAGAGCCAATTTCAAGTAAAGATGTATATCCATACTTCTGAAACACTGAAGGAGTAAACACACAGTACAATGTTCTTTTCACATTGTACAGAAATAAGTGTGGCCGAGTGAGTCATGTGACTGTTGTTGTTGTGTGATCATAGCACAACTCTCATGGAAGTTGTTGAACACTAGTAAAAAAGTTATGTTACCATTGCATAGATTTACTTACAGAATATTATTCAAGTGTTAACAAAAAGCAGTCACTAGGGATGATGGTAAAATACCCAAAGTAGAGCAAAACTGGACAAGCCATCGGTTGTGCTGCATGGTCATTGCCACATTAGAATTACTCTTTAGAGCTGCTCTTTTGGGATATCTATGTTGAGCATTACTCCTCTTGGCGTCGAGATGACAAAGGCTACTAGCGATGAACGCCACCTCCTTCATGGACGACAACCCCCGGCCCAACGACTGAAGTCAAGAAGAAGCTTCCTCAGCCATGTGCAGCCCCTAACAACATCTCGAGGGGAAACCAGACTCCAGCTCTGGACGGAAAAGCTTGAGAGTGACCCTCCTGCAACTGGCATGGGAATCCGAACTGCTGAAGACTTCCCTCCTGGCTCAGATGCACCATGGATTCAGTGAAAGACACTCAACCGCCTGAGAACTAGAACGGGACGATCAAAAGATGCTTTGGTCAGATGGGGCTACAAGACCAGCCCAACCACCTGTGAATGTGGAGAAGCAGACCATACTATGGAACACTGCCTTGTCTGTGCTCTACTACCCAACCTCTGCAGCTCAAAAGACCTTGTGGAGTTCAATGAAAATGCAAGGGGCTGTGTAAGAAAATGGGAAACTGTAATTTAACATCGCGCTTCGAAGAATCGCAAAGAAGAAGATTACTCCTCTCTCCTTTGGGACATTTTGTCTCCCACGCTGGATGATGCTGCCTGATGATTAGCTTGATGACTCCAACGTGGGAGGCGAAACGGCACGGAGAGAGGAGTAACACTTGACACTGCTATCCCGAAAGAGCAGCTCTAAACAGCAATCATGCATCGAGCCGTTAAAAACTACATCAATATAGTACGACATGATGCATCATATGTTTTAAAATAACGAAGCATTTAAATGTATGCACTCGCTGATTTCTGGATTGCATAATGGAAATTTTGAACCGACAGGTACTTGGGAATAACTTCTCATCAAGTTTAGTATTAGTCTCATTGTCCCCACACACAATGTACACATGCAATGTCTGGATGCTACACTACTGACCTTTCAGGATATTCAAAACAGCCTTAATAATTGTTTTTTGTTCCTTTGGCTTTAATTTTTTTCATTGTTGACATGCCGTTCTCTTCGCGGTCCTTGTGCAGCGCTTTGTGACCCTCGGGTGGAAGGCGCTATATAAAACGCAATTATTGTTATTATTACTGTGCTGTGGCTCACTGTTACGGCTCATTGGGTCTCCCTTCATTCCTCTGTGAAGCCCCTGGTATTTGCCATTGTTATAATTCTGTGACGTGTCTATGCAAAACATTGTGCTGTAATGATACTAGTTACATCAAAACTTCAACATCAACGTTAAATCTGTATGCTGTTTCAATAAAACGGACTATTCAAGCATATTCAGTCTGAGACCAACATGGTTTTCTATACAAGACAGTTCCTTGAAGACAAGGGTGAAACACGTGTGTAAAACGTATTAAAAGTACAGTTTTTAAATGGGTTTTCCAATAAATTGTTGTTACAATGACCCACAAAGTAATCAGTTCACTACAGAACACATGAGTGATAAGTATAAGTTAGCAATTATTTGATTACTCATACATCAAGCGATGAAAACCTACATCAATACATTGTTTAATCCAACAAAGACGGTTGTAGTTTTCATATAGTTATTGAGCCAACATTTCTATTGGTAATGTTGAAAAAAGAGAAATGAGTTAACTAAAGATGAGAACATTTTATTAAACTTTGTTGTATCAATGAAACAAAAAGCAATGTATAGATACATGATACAATTCCATTTGTGATATTCACATCGGAAGTATTAAACCAAAATACATCAATATTCAGTCGTGCCAAAGCTCCACCCTAAAATACATACCTAGAGTAAAACACATTACATTTATATGGACAAGTTAAAATCATTACAGATTGTATAACAATAAAACATTAGTAAATATAAGAACAGTCGAAAGGAGGTGAAGTATACTAAATTTTCGCCTATTGAAAAAAGGCACTACATCATAGTAAAGTCAGAAGCCTTAGTTCAGTCCAATGAAAACAGCATTGCATAGGTTCTACTTGGTAGGCGTTTGGTTAGGATCTTTTAAAGGCATCGTAAAGTGCCATGTACTGTAATATTAATACTCTGATGCTGTAAGAAACTGGAGCTAATGCTTTCGGTATTGTTGAAGCACATGAAGCCACACGTGGGCTCTTCCACAATTAGATATTCCCTCGTTAGATACCATTTCCACAGCTAACTTATAAAAACTAAAGCTTAATACAAATGCAATATTACAATTTTAAATATCTTCCAGTATACTCTTAATTAGTAATGTAAAACACTACCATTAATGTGTTGAAAAATCTAACTTCCATTTCATTTGACTGCAAAAACTGTGTACGACAGACAACACTAACTGATATTTAAAGATTTTAGAGATGGGTGCACTTTCCTCAGCATCTTTCATCAGTATCCTCATTGTTTTCGCTCTAGATGTTTTTCAAATTCCAACCAAACATTTCTTGTATAGTTTATAATAGGTTAACTGATTATAAACACAAAAAATTGACACGTAAAGATAAAAAGTTAATAGTTATATGGATAGACTTTAAAGCAGTTAAGTAACCAGTGGCCAAACATTATTCGTCAAACTGAATGAGTCCTTTATACACGATTTAAATTGTACACGTTTCCTCCAATTTTAAACGTTGAGTCAGTAAACAAGAACATTTTACGATTAATAAAAGTGCTTATAATGAACAAGTCAATGGCAGTGGCTGTTATTCCAAGTAGCATTTAGTGTTGAAAAATGCAATTATGTAAAACAATTATTGGCTAAACGTTGACAAATACATGTAAAATTGCTTTTAATAGCAAACAGTGGTAGGTAGAGGCGCTTTCCATGTCATGGTTTTCCTGACAGAAATGAGCACAATTATCCGTGCATTCTATGTGCTCAAGGAAAAATAACATCTCAAATTGTCACATTGTGTAAAAATAAAAAAATCCAAAAGTTAATTGCACAGAAAATGGACTGCCTCAGGAAAATGGTCTCGTGTTTAAACTCACCACGTGGCATGCCCAGAGGAACACACCTGTAAAGTTCAACACTGATTCCTCACAGTATGACATGAACTGAAAAATGTCACTTGCAGTGAACTACAATTTAGAAAATATTTAAAATATGAAAAAACTATATTCAAACGCCTACTTAGAATAAAAACTGTGTTTTAGTTATCTCATTTACATTGCCCATGTTATATTCTTGTTGCAGCAGCAAGGAAACATACAGCCAAACTAAGTAAGAAAATGGGCCAATTTCCAAACTCAAAGTAGAGCTGGGACATCCATTACATGGATGCTTCTATCTCTGAGCTCTTAATGCAAGAACATTTAAATATGATTATCATATTAGACAATATTACAGTTGCACCACTCATCCCTGATATTCATTCAAAACAACCCAACCTCCTTCTTCAGAGTGGCTTGCTTCCAATGTGGCATCGAGTGATACTCTTCCCTTGACATGTTGAGCACCAACTGAAAATACATTATCAGTAAACTACAATCACACCATACATATAAACATGTAAATAAATATAAACATAATATGTATATAGAAGCAATATTTGAAACTGTATTTGGATATGACTGCACGTGTGACTTCATGGCCAGGTGCTGCTCAAGTCGCCCTCTTTCTACCCATTCTGAATAGACCTGAAATGCAACACACCGGTGGGACACCTGGTCTCTATTGTTTGCCTTGGAAATTTATGGATTTACAGTTGGAATAATGGGGACTTAAGCAACCACTGGGGATAGGCGTAGTCATACCCAAATAAAGGGTGAAAATGTGGTTTTAATCAAGGCTGTGGAAACCTCAAACCGATAACATCAATATATAGGAAGCAGTGTGTGGCAATATGGCGCCGGCAAAACCGCCTGGCTGCCTCCTCCACCTCTCTGCGCTTTCCTTGCGCCTCTCAGTCGTTCTCTTGTCGAATGAGTACCTTCGACAGTGAATGAATATGTGCGCATTTAAAATGTAAAATTATTAATTATTATTATTATTCTTAAAACAATACACGTAAGTGTAATGTAAATGTAAGTTGCGTAGATACCGACCTGGAAATCTGTGTCAGACAGATATTTCTCCAGCTTGAGGGGGTCGACACCCGGCGGCAGCGGGCGCGTTGTAAGCTGCGCCAAGGAGTAGGTGGTTTGACTCAGCTGGGCCAGAGCATCCTCCAGCAAGGTGTTCTTCTCTCTAACCTCTGTGTTCTGCAAATCAAATAATAATAATCTATCAGAAATTTAAATAATGTGCTATCGTGTCGACGCGGATCCAACACGCTGCATAGCTGTGAGGCAAAAGGTGAGTTTTGAGGTCATGTTTGCTTTTGTGTGCTATGTCCAATGTTATAACTCAGTCACAACTTACACAAAATGCTGGTGCCAGAGTAAAAAAATGTATTAAATATGAACACATTACACCTATACCAGCTAATTTACATTGGCTTCCTTCTTTTGACCTATGCATCTCTAAATGGCCTTGCTCAGTGTGCCACTATTAGAGAGAGAATGAAGGTAACAGAGCATTCAAATTTAGTGCTCCAAAGCTGTGCAATGATTTGTCTCGATCTGTGAGGGTGGTACCCTATCTCCTATGGTTTTTAAAGTAGTATTAAAAACATATTTTTAGAATTTAGTGCCACATTAATGTAGACACCACAACCCACACTGGAAACATAGAATTCTACCAATGCTTCAAGGACCACTATATGAAAGAAGTGCTATTGCATTGTTTGATCAAAACAAACCCTGGACTAGGCCTGACTATTCATTCCTCACTACTGCCTATACAAACTGTCTAGGAGACTAGTTTTCAGGTTCCCCAACAAACACCAACTTGACATGCTGATGTGCATGTACCTGCTGGCTGGCTGCAGCTGCCTCAGGGTGCAGCTCCCAGCATGGGAAGAGATTGGTGAAGGACAGCGGCTCCAGTCCAGCGTAAACCAGGTAGGCCTTCCCTTTAGCCTCTCTGCTTGATTCTGCTGCCCACCGTCATAAACGGGAATAAGATTAATTGATTGTAACTTGGTGCAACAAAGCTTAGTACAAAACAGTAATTCATTCGTAAATGTTGGCATGTTACAATACCAAAATTTATCACAGGAAACCTCTCCTATCTGATGCACTGCGAAAATAAAACGTTATAAAAAGGCACATTTGTTGAAGAGTGACAGGGTGGCACGCAAGTAACACTTGTGCCTCACAGCATGAAATTCCTGAGTTCTAGTCCCAACTGGTATGCCTTTCTGTGTGGAGTTCATAAATTCCCCCATTCTTCTGCATGGGTTTCCTCTGTATAGCAAAAAAAAAACCCATAACTGGCATGAGCCAAACATTTCAATGCTGAAAATGTATCTGCAAAATACTCAAACAGGACAATATTGAGCAAACTCCAGCCGAATCGGTCACAGGCCACTGATCTGTACTACTCTTCAACTGTGGTGCACTGGCAAGGTGCTGGGACCTTTGTGGAGGAGGAGCGCAGCCTCCATGGTGGCCCGCAGGTCGGTGTCCCAGCGCATCCTGCTCGAGCCCGTGCTCTCCCGGTCGGCCGGCCACCATCCTTGCCACACGAACGCCTCGCGTGTTGTCTGCAGCACGAAAAGCGCTTCTCCCACACACGCGCACAAACGGAAGCATGGTTACACGAGTGCTGGGTCCGTGCGTCAACTCTGACCTCTGTAATGCTTGCAGTGTGTGACAGTGACCATACAGTGTTATATGTTTTTATGTCGATGTTTATTATTTTATAAATCACAGCATTTACAAATCTCATTATACTTTTACATTTCAAGATGACAGCAACCGTAGGCTAGAATGTATGGCCATTCAACGATGTCTACCAAGAACAATAATGATGAAATATATTTAAGCAGAAAAGTACTCGGGATAAGCTGCTTACATTTTGAATCGATTAATTACAGACCCTACACATGTGGAACAAATGTCATAAAAACCGAGAGCATGGACGATCCACCATTCAGTCCCCTGTGCCATGAGCAGGGCCTCACCTGGCTGCTCCACTCCATAGAGGTCATCCTGCAGGAAGGGCATGGGCGACGGTGCCTCGGCCACGCTCACGTTTGAGGTGCACTCCACCAGCACCAGCTCGCCCGACGCACTCGACGTGCGGTAGAGTTTCAGCGAGTCTCCCTCCCGTCCCTTATCTGCACACCGTGAACACGTCGCCACAGAAATTTCCGTGAAAATCGCACACTGCCAAGAACAACCCACCACCAAGCGCATACAGGACATGTTCCCGACAGTCTTTATGCTTGAAAATGTTCCAGTGGTGCCATTTATATTGTACATGCCATGATGGTCGTGCCCTGACTGTCCTCGGGTTCTGTTCCCTGACACTCCTCTGCTTTAGCATGCGTACTGAAAATAATAAAGCGATATTTTATATATATATATGCTATGTTTATTTAGAGAGCTTTTAAATAACTGTACGAATGTTTTGTACCCACATACTGTCTAGGAGATCCAGAGAATGATGGACAGACACTTGCAACTTATGTATACCGATACATATATGTGGACTCCCCCCACCGCTATGCTTGTCCCTGGTTCCGTTTGTAATAGTCGGGTTCAAATTTTTACTCCCACTACAGCGTTTAGGTCGTACTGACCCATTTTTACACCTGATTGTAATGCGTGTGCACCTTGTAGCAGGCTTTGGTAAGCCTTCCGGTCATGACCACCCAGTGCATTCCAGAAGGCGGAAGGCTCGGCACCTTCCTCGCACTCCTCTAGGCTCAAGGATGTGGTACCAGGAATGTTAATCTCTGGGGGGCACCTGCACCACCACACAGCACCAGTCACGTAATAGCATTAAAATAAATTACACTCGTCACCAAGCAGTGAAAACAAAAGGTTTGTAGGTGGGGATGTGCAGCTCACACGTCTCGTAGACGCTTGGCAGCGTGCCGTGCAATGCGGCGGCTGGCGGGCGGAGAGCAGCAGCCATGCCACAGCGTGAGGACGTGGCGCCGCGGTTCCAGCAGCAGCAAGGAGGCCCGGGAGCGTAGGGCGGTTGGCCCACACACCACCTCAAGCAGCAAGGTCTCCTCCACCAACTCGCCCCTCACACAGAACAACCGTGTCGTGCCTGAAGAGACGATATAAAAAATTCACTCTCATCAATCGCGTATTATATATAAGCATCTTCATTTGTCCATCTGTTTGTCAGCCTGACAGTGTATTTATTTTCTCAAGGGATCTAGTTATGGCCCGTTTTGACTACAGGAATCTAGGCATCTATCTGATTTAGTTTTGTCCATGTATGACTGACCACTGACCCAGGTCAAAAACAGTGACTGCCTGCTGATAACAATTTGTGGTGTATTAAATTTTGACCAACGGTCATCATCCATCCCATCCAGTGACGAGTCTTACCTGTTGTACTGGCGGTGTGGTAATTTAAAGTGACTGTAGTTAGTGTGTCCCAGTTGATAACGTACCTTGGTTGTCGTGGGGTTCCTCCCGCCGACCTCGGTGGATAATCATTCCACCCTGAAAGAGCTGCATGAAGCAGGGTGGTTCCTTTCCCTGCTGGACTGGAACCTAGCAAACACGGCCGCGCACAAATACAAAAACAAACGTACGGGCAGATGTGTGTATGGCCACACGTGCGCTCACCGATGAATGTTCACAATCACCTACAAATAACAAATTAGTTTACAAACTCCCATACCAACAGGAACTTGTCAATTAAATAAATATATTAGTTACCTTTTTTTTAAGTCCATTTGGCATCAGTGCTATGTTGTGTGTCAAGCAAACTTCTCGATGCTCTAACAAGTGCGTGTGTTCTCTGAGCTACCCAGCCACCTCTGCAGAACTGGATTTTCATATTGGCGAAAAAGAAAAATCAGCAGGAAACACCATCTGAACAATATGGTAAAACAATGGGCGTTATTAAAACAGACAAGGGGGAAATATAACAAGCCAAAAAACGAAATATCCCAGCAAAGTTACAAGACAGGGTTCCATCAACTAAAACGGGACCAACAACAGAAGATAAACGTCACGCTGGTCCCTTCTATATATTTCAAAATTTCAAAGTGTTTACAATTTAAAACATCCCCTGCATAGCGAGATGACTTAATTGTAACTGTACTGAAGCCATGCAATTCATTGCCGCCTATATTAATTTACAAAATCATGGCTTGCTGGTTCAGTCTCTTTTCCTTATAAAGCTTTTATCTCGTTTGCACATACCGCTCAGAGTTCCCGTCGAAGCCCTCTCTGCGTGGCTCACCTGTGGCCCCTTCTCCGTGTCCAGCTCGATGGTCATGAGTGCCGAAGCCCCCTTGTCACTCACGCCCGCATCTCGACCCTGCCAGAAGAAGTAAGCGCAGCGCTCTCGGCCCGCCGTGACACTCCGCACCGCCTCGCTCTTCTTCCTCTTGCTCACTGCATCACGGCAGGAACAAGGTCGCAGGGCACGCGCTCATTTACAATCGAATTTCATCACTTAAAAAAAGTACTGCAAACTTTTGTGAAGCAGTCTATTCATGTCGGTTTCAATGGCTTGTATTAGAATTGCTCTCAAGAGCTGCTCCTTCGGGATAGACGCGTCGAGCATTTCTCCGCTCTCCTTCGCGACGTTTCACATCCTAAATTGATGCCTCCAACTTGGGAGGTCAAACGTCACCTAGGAGAGGCATAACGCTCAACGCAACTATTCCAAATAGCATAACTTGAGAACAATTTTGAAACACGCTTGTTGTGCTTTGACAAGGCAAAGATAAATGCCACTTCTCATCCAAATGTAGTCTGAGATCAGTAGTAAACATTCTATCTTCCTATCGTGGGAACCAGATTATCCAGAGGACAACCACTGTCGATTCCCCACAAAGCTGATCTCTGAACAAAATTTGATCTCACAACCTTGAATATGAACTTCCCACATTGGCACAATTCTGCCAGGCCAGGTGAAGTTTATTTAAACACTACTCTACATGAGGGCTATCTCTGACGTTCATGATAAAGCACCTATAAGGGGAACCGATCTCATCAGCCAACGCAAGGCCATACGCTGGGAGCCCCTGTGACGGGGCTGGCAGCACAAAGCCAGAAGTGACGGGGGTTGGTAGCACGTTGCCAGAAAACCTTAACACCCCGCTCGTTGGCATTCTTTGCAAGCTACAACGCTCGTGCCAATGCACCAATTGCCGTGCAAACCCCCTTACCCGCGGGGCACAGCATGTACTTCCACTTGACGATGTAGGCATCCCCCATGTGAAGCTGCCCACGGCTTATGGCAGCCACGGAGCTGTACCCGTGCTCGGCCACGTGCCACGCCTCCACGGACACCGTGCTCAACTCGAAAGCCCGTGCGTCCTCCCCTTCCACCGTGCCGTGGCCCCGTCCCACGTTCACTCCCTCCAGCACCGTGCCGCCCGCCTGCGGCTGCACCAGCGCCACGCCTTCAGGCGAGGCGTGGGCCGTGTTTTCTATCGTTGCCATTGGGGAGGTGGGGCTGGTCGCCGTGATGCTGCCACTGCGTGGGCTCTGTGAATCGCCCTCCTGCATGGGGGCACAAGCACGGGGCGACGTCATACGAAGGGAAACGTGCGTGGCAGGCTCAAATAACTTTAACTTGTTGTGGTAAATAGCAATGAGCCAGAGCGAGAGACACGAAGAGGAGGGACTTGTGCACTTGTTAGTAGTACATGCAAACCTTATGCTCATCGCCATTTTTCTTGGGTTGCTTCGTGACATCTGCCCAGTCCAGGAATTTCTCCTTGAAAAGAACCGTCTCGTTGTGTTGTGTCAGGCGTCCAAAAACAGCCCATTCAGGGCGCCCCTCCCCCATCCTGCCCCAACAAACACGAAACATTCATCTTAGCTCGCAAGTTAAAGTTGCATTTTGGACATTTCAAAATCAGGTGCTTCTTCTTTCTTCTTCTTCTTTGCGATTCTTCGAAGCGCGATGTTAAATTACAGTTTCCCATTTTCTTACACAGCCCCTTGCATTTTCATTGAACTAAGCAAACAGAGTAAAATCCATAGGACAAATGTTTTGTTGTTGTTGTTGTAAGCCTAGCTGCTAGGTAGTGTTTAATTAACTTCATAATCCTGATATCTTGCCCTAATGAAATACATATACTGCTGAAGAACTACAAAGAACAGGTAATTGTTGGCCCCACTGGGGTTATAAAATGCCCATATAGGCCCACAAACCACTGTGTATACGTAAAGCAACCCTCCCAGGGCACCCGAAAATGTGCGTGACGTACCGTGGAATGTCACTTCCAAGTGGATTGATACGGCAGGTGTTGTAATCATAGGAGCCGACCCAGAGCTGCTTTGCGAGCTGGAAGGCCACCTTGCGCTGAGCCAGCGTCACCTCCTTGCCGTGCCACACGTACACCTCACTCCCGAAGTCAAACACCACCACCTGGCGGTACAAGCCCAGGCAGTGGAACAAAGTGCTCGTGTCAGGGTGGCTGAGGTGTTGGTACATATTTCGACAATGAAGAATGCGTGACAGCACAGGCTGTGGGGAAGTCTTAGTCATGTGGAACACATCCTGTGCCTCTAGAATACATTCATATTCTTGATTCATTCCCCTGTGGATGATGGGATTCCTTTTTTTTTTAAAAAAGGTGTGTAACATGTCATATTTAATACATATTTCATGAATTGTCTTCCTGTCTCTGTGTCCCTATGTCTCCCCCCTTCCTCCCTGTCTCCCTCCGTGTTTGTCTTTAAGGAAGTGACGGCCATCTTAGGGGACGCTGGCAGATTTTTGCCGCTCTTAAGATTGCCAATTTCACGACCTTTCAGTATATTTTTGCCGCTCTTAAGATTGCCAATTTCACGACCTTTCAGTATATTCGAAGCAGCCTTAATAATTGTTTTTGTTCCTTTGGTTTTTATTTATTAATTTTTCATTGTTGACGTGCCATTCTCTTCGCAGCCCTTGTGCAGCGCTTTGTGGCCCTCGGGTGAAAAGCGCTATATAAAATGCTATTATTACTATTCTTCTTCTTCTTTGCGATTCTTCGAAGCGCGATGT
>JAZEWU010000005.1:5738334-5757814 GCA_036362915.1 Geotria australis
GGCGACTGCCACCAACTGCCCAGTAGCGTCCTTCACGAACCTCCTCCACAGAGGTCGATCTTGACACTATACCACCCTGCCACCCACAGCTTTCTTTGTGTGCACTATACAATGTGCAGTATGTTTGATGTATAGTGTACGTGCATTTTGATCGTATTTTCTGTGCCGTATCGAGTGCCTGCCAGAAGCTTAGTGTGCTGCATAACACAGTATATGGCGTGCGGTAAGCGTGCGTACTGTGTACAGCCCACGCGGGATGACCGCCATCCTGTCTATGCCATGCAAGGCACCTTTATAGGAAACGCGACCTCCAAGAAGGTCCCAGAAGCTCCGGGCGCGGTTGCTGCTGCAGTTGATGCCCTCCTCGATGATGGTGATGCTGCTTGCTCGGCAGCCCAAGTCTCGCTTGGTTTGGATGTACGTCGCCAAGTCACTCGCCTGCACCAGCAGAGGAATGGGTAAAACATGATTCTATACTAACTCACCAAGCCTCAGGTCCCTTTTTAAGGAGGGTCCTGCAAGGTTTTCACAGGAGGCAGCGATGTTGCTATGTATAATCCCAATTGAGTACTTTGCAGCCAGTTTATCAGTTTGGGAATGTTTGACCAAAACTGTTACATTGTGTGTGTGTTTTAAAGCTATGGGAGAAAACCATAGCACCTGGAAAATACCCATGCAGAACAAGGGTAGAACATACAAACAACAACAAGAAAGGCACCCGAGTAAAGAATCACACAAAGGCCCTTCTTACTGAGCCACATGTGTTACCACTGTGCCACTCTGCCGTCCACTTAAACTGTGAGTCCAAATCTGAATAAGTGACAGTACATTTCCAAATACTGATAGTGTGCCATGACAACATACCACGTACCTTTGCTTTCTCAATTACATTAGCAAACTCTCCGATCCAGAGGTAGCAATATTGGTGCGTGAGCAGCAAAAAGCAGTCCCCACTGTTGAGGGAAATGGCTCGAGGCTCCACAAGCCTGGTCTGGACATGTCTCCG
The DNA here is from genome assembly GCA_036362915.1 of Geotria australis. Lineage (NCBI taxonomy): Eukaryota > Metazoa > Chordata > Hyperoartia > Petromyzontiformes > Geotriidae > Geotria > Geotria australis. Next base: position 5,739,341 of record JAZEWU010000005.1, read on the forward strand.
GCCTTCACATGCAGCAACAAAAAACACAACAGCGACTGCCATTCACCGCTAAGTGGTTGAGCGACACCATAGCGTCATTGCCAGTCTGTGTGCAATCTGAGGAAAAGTGGTGTAATAAATGCACTGGCACCAAGCCAAGAGACACGCTGATGTTATGGATTAACGTACATTACAGGATAACAGATTAATCCACCACACTCCTCACTCTACTACCTTGCTGTGTTTTAGTTGCACAACAATCGACTTTACCTCTAGGTTGCTGTTAGGAGTGGTCACCACTTTTTACACCAGCATCATTTACACTGACTGCTACACTCACTCCACTGGTACAAAGTCACACTGAATGTGGCCTATCTCATGAAATCTAAGGAATGAAGCAGGATTGAGCCTGTTTGGTACTTGGATGGATAATATCAGGAATACCCACTGCTGTAGGCTTGAGCTGCAAGGTGGCCAGGAGATGGCAATATAACAATGGATGAATGACTATCTTTATGGACCTTTAATTGTGATGCCCCATATTCACAATTGGTCTTCGGTTACTTGAGTTTCCTCCCACAAGCTTAGCACAACATCCTACGACTCTCCTAAAAAGCTGTTTTAAGACTCAAGTGAGGCTTTCCAGGATCCACATAATACACAATCATTATTAATGCCAGGCCCTGACCTAATATACTTCGCAGTCATCAGCAGATGTTTTTAATTCTCACAACACACTTTGATTAATGGGCTAAAGGCATCTATAATGACTGACCAATAGAGTGCAATCCCCAGATCACACAATGGCATCGATCTGTAACATATGAATCTGCACTGGATGGGAACGCCAATGGTACAGCAACATAAAACAGTGAACTAAATGATAAAAAGTATATTTTGAAGCCAAGGGACATCCCTCACGTACCACTAGCTTATAGGGGAATAGCTGTGACTCAGTCAACAGATTTATCTTGGCTTACTACCTGCAAGTACGAAAGTCAGGGTTTAAATTACAAAATCTAGAACACTAACATTGTCAAATAAAATGTAAACACCCAAAAAGTTGGGATCAAAGTCTAGTTCAGCAGGTTGTATAATTTAGACTGGTCTTAGACAACACATACGTGTTTAGAGAAACTAAATGATGCAGGGCATTAGAAGCTGAGGTAAAGTAATTGTTATTCGTGATTGACAGTCGTTATTATTTAACTGTGCATGACATTCTAACTGGAAAAACATCCGCAGTATTTTAGTTTAATCTGCTGTGGCCAAGCATGAACAGTTGAGTGAGTGCATATTCCTCATTTCCTTGAATGATACATCATCATTTGTATGTGTATGGGACAGATTAACGACTTGGAATGAGTGCCGTGAGTAGAAATGAATGAACAAGCATTAGCAGCATGTAGTGCACACATATAAAACCATTAATATGCGTATGCACACACGTACAAATAAATATTATCTTTAAAAAAATGTCAACAATCACTGTAATTATCAACATTAATCACATGAATGATGTAATTCTTCAGCAGTTTAGGGAAGTAATGTATTTAAAGTTACAAACATACAATTGAACAACATAGTGGCCTGTGGTAAAATGTCCATACGGTGAAAGCTGAAATATCCCCTGTTCCATTTAGCGAAAACACCTATTAACTCTCCACATAACACGGGCTTTCCTCCCGCACCCGGGTGTTCCCAATGCGGGCGTAAACTCGCGGACTCACCCTTGACTTGCAGTAGCATGACTGGCTTGTAGGGCAGGGCACTGTTGTTGGAGGAGGGAGAGGCGGTAGCCACGCTGCGCAGGTTCACGCTGCTGAAGTCTTCTTTGCTGGCCAAGCCGGCCAGTGCGGCGTCTGCCAGCCTCGAGTGCTTTGCCACTGAGCACACATAGCAGGGAATTCCCGCCACGTTAACAATGCACGCATTTGAGCTCTCTACACCGCACAGCAAAGTAACAGACACTGACTACCAACCTCGTGGTTTTTCTCAAGCATAGTATGCATTATTTTTCTGAAGCAACAGAACGGAGCCATTTACCAGAATTACTCTTACGAGCTGCTCTTTCGGAGGCAGCCGTGCCGAGCGTTCTATAAAAGATATTAACTCGTGATTATCTTGATAATGGTGTGTTTTTTTAACAGGGGTATCAATTCTAATGTACAGGCATTATTAAGGCTTCAGGGTTGTCTGTCGGCATTGTGATACACGCTAATGTCTGAGAAGTCACCATTTATGTACAGGCTATGGTCAAGAAAAAGTTTGCGAATGGTACACTCTTTAATGTAAATATCACTGCCTAGGATCACACTGCCTTGTTATTGTACCCCCCCGACCCCCAGCTCAGCTTAACTTGTAAAAAAAAAAAATGTATTTTTTTTATCCTAGTATTTTTAAACCCTTGTTGTTGTGTTCCAGTCCATGTATATGCCAACACCGGGGTCTGAGAGAAACGGCATTTCGATCCTCTAAATGTCCTGTACATATGGCAGAATTGACAATAAAGCTGAATTGAGGTTGAATTGAATTGTGTAACGACTGTGCACCGCTTTGCAGTGTCGCGTGCGTACGTTTCTGCGCACGGAGGCGGTTGGCCTCGATCGTGGCCACGTTGAGCCGCTGCTCTGTGTACTCGGTCTTGATGTCGTTCCTCTGCGCCAGAGCCTTGATGGGGTTACGCGAGGCGGCCGTCCGGCGTGCAGGCCGCACCGACCGCCGGTGCTCAGACATGGCCGACAGCAGCCTGAGGCAAAGACAAAGAGTCCCCGTATAGCCTTAACAGACTGTAGGGGCAAGTGCCGTTAGCGAGCACATATGAAGGTCGACACGGCACACGAGGGGGTGGGTGACCAGCACCACGGCCGGCTGCCTTTGTCTCCCTAGTGGTAATGTTTACACACTGCACCGGCTACTCATTTGAGGCTGAGTCGACCTTGAGGCGGCCCAGGACCGGTTCAGGAAATCGTCACTGGTGGTGGCCGTGAGCGGGATTCGAACTCGGGTCGCCAGATTTGTAGCCCAGCGCACTCACCGCTGGCCCACCGCGCCCCACATGCACGCACACACGCACGCACGTCACAAATCAGTTTTAATGCTCCACTATATCCCATACATTTCTCTGTTATTTTCGTCTCGTGTCGGGTATGCAAACGAATCACTACAAATTCGGTTAGGACCAAAACGGCACAACTCCGTTCGTCCAATTTGGCGTGGGGGGGGGGCTAGACATGGGTCGCATTATCTGTGATTGTCAGCAAACTCTACTTCTCTAATCGGAGTAGCAATGCGTGCATATGCACGGATCGCAGGAGAAATGTAATGCCACATCAAGGTCAATTCTCACCTTTTATACGAGCCTCAGCAAAGGGTCGTATAAAAGGTGGACATCGAGGAGGTAACGTCAGGGTAACTTCAGGTCAAGTCATGTCCACAAATCCGGATTAACAGGACGGTTTAAACACCAACTTCTACGTCACACCTCTCATCCATGTCACAGAACGGCATTATTGGAGCCTCCCATCCAAGGCGCAACATCACATCATCACCACCGCATCATTATTAACGCCAATACTATCAACTCCATAATCATCCTGACCACAGCAAAACACAGTGGGAGTCATCCCAACATATTGCGGGTTGCTCTGACACAGAAATACAAAGAAGATACTGTAAGGAATGTGGATAACAGGGTCACTAAGGGCATCGTGCATCCTATTCTAAGCGTGAATAATCCAATTAGTAAATAAATGGATTGTTGGAATTCAGAGTTTCCCTTAAAGAGCTGTCAGAAGATGAATAGGTACCACCTTCAAAGGGCACTAGGGGCTCTAAGACACAAACATTTTATTTAAGCTGGAAGAACTCGATAAGCTATTGAGCTTTTTCATGAGCATCCAGCACAAGCTGCGGTGGCAATGGTGGAAAATTAACAGAGGAAGTTACATAAGTATACATTAAACAACCATAAACTGCCACAAAATAATAATATATAAAAAAACAACAGCAATATTTGAAAAGTATACAAAGAAAGGATATATTACATTTGCAAACTCAGTTGTCAAATTACAGTTAAAAGTCACAGTTGAAAATTACCACGAGGGGGAAAGCATCGGGATTTTACTCAAATGCCAGCGCATATAAACACAATCTCAATTTATGGTCATTTTCTTATTTTCATGCATAAAAAGGTGAGAGTAAAAGGTGAAGCGTAGCATGCATTAACGTGCACATTAATACCAATACAACACTTTCCCTTAATCCGTCACACCCATTCTAAAACCCTATTGCGTAGGGGAGAGAGCATTTTTATATTTTTTCCCGTTATTAGCGGATTACCACAGATTCGTAGACACAAAATAATAAATCTAGGTTACGAATAAGTCTCCACGCAGCGCCGGGGCGCCCCACACTGCACAAAGGGTTTTAACACCGACATCACTGCATATATAAATATTTTATATAGCATGACATTGATCACAAATTTTCACAAGGGCACAGCTCATCCTTTTTGTCCCTCAAGCAAAAAATATGAGCTGGAACGGTAACAGTTTCATGGCATCGCAGACCAGAGAAATTTACTGCAGTGCCTTGAGTGTCACGTTCACCAAGCTTGCCATGTGAGAAATGTACCAGAGGACAGGGGCTGGCGGGGGTTCAAGGAGAGAGGCCAGGATAAAGTAAAAACATCAGCAGAATGACTGTTCACGTCACAACCTGTGATGGGAATGCAAAAGAAAAGTATTACCTTTTACATTACAAGACAGAAGGGTAGTGGGTCACATCAGTGGCCTATTCTAGCCAGAAATGGGGCAGAAAATAATTTGGCAGTCTTTGTTTTATACATTAAATTTATAAGCATTTTTTTCTCTCCATGAATACACAGGTAGAAAAGAGGGATGATAGACTGGCCACCCGAACATATGAAATCTTTTAATTTCTGATCCTGCCAAACATAAGACACACACACACACGTTGCGCATCGCGTAAGATCGGCATGACTTGAGCTTAGACGCTCAAGGGCTTAATTACCTTGGAGCTTCGGAGTCGCACAGAGCATCCAAGTCCTCCTCACGAATCTCCACGGCCACGGACGACATGGAGGTCACGACGCGCTCGGAGCTGCTGTAAAAGCGGCGGAACGTCTCGTCGTCGTCGGGCTGCAGCACCTCCTTCACCACCTCCTCGGTGACACTCACTACCGCCGTCCGCGACTCCACTGTGTAAACATTGCCAGCGGCCAGTAACCGCGTATCAATTCGTGCATCGACACGGGTTCTTCGCACTCATCCAAACCTGGCACTGTCGGAAATATAAACGTGAATGTGGCATCATCTGAAAGTGCTAGGCAAAGCAATTTAGTGGCTGAATCACTTTGAATACCTAATAGTTGGCTCTTCCTTGGTCACATGAAAAAAAAGGAATAATTTACAATACTGTAGCATTGAGTAAAACAGGTTAGTCACATAATGCACTCACATGTACACTTGGTGTTGATCCTATCCAGGAATGACTCCAGCTTGTCCAGTTTCTTATCCGATTCGATTGAATCCGAAGGAGTAATTTCTAAAAAAATTACAGAGGCAACCATCAATACCAGGCAATCATCAAGGCAGTGAATTAAAACTACATTCCACCATGGATCACAACCTTATCGTGATTGAGTTGTTTGCACGTTCCATTGAACCCCAGAGCTATGTCACCTGGAGTGTAGCACTCCCGGTAGGATATTTTGCCAGTGGTGGGTGTATACCATATAACTTATTACCCCAAAACAACCTTATGACTGAATGCACATGAATGTGTAAATTAGCTGTGCTGTCTCACCTGTCTCGGGCTTGCTGATCGCTGACTCGGCCGCCTTGGATCGTGGCGTCAAGGGGTCAGGCAAGGATGACACCAGACCTGCACGGACCGGCATCAACAGGGTGCATGAAGCACTTGGTTGGGCACCAATTAACACCTTTTTATGAACGCTATGAGAATATTAAGATATTTTACAAATTCAAACTCCAGGAGGCTTGTACCATAGCACGTTTACACAGGGAGAAACAAAGCTGTGCCGATCTTGTCAGGAAGTGAGGTTTTTTTTATGTCATTCCTCGTGGGTGTGGTGTCGTCAAATCATAGGAAATAACCTTTGAATTGGAATCCTCTTTCCAAATTTTGCCTAGAGTGAAATTTTAAAAATGATACTGTACCATACATTTTTAGACATTTACCTATTCAACACTAAATTAATCACTGAAAAGCCACACAGTCAAAAAAAAATCTCCTTGGAATGCTGCCCTCCAGCATCGTGTTTTTAGCATGAAAGAAATATCCGTAAGACAAAGTCAAGAGGTCATTGAGACCACTGCCAATCATGCCACTGCACCACACCATCACCTCCTTCTCTCTGATATAGCCTACAACTGCATTGCCAATATAAAGCCTCCTGGATCTGTCCTTACGGTGTTGCTGCCTTGGTGTAATGTGATTGTAAGAGGTGGAAGGAAATAGTGTGTGCACAGTCGCATGGAAACAGGGTTCATCAATAAAGCATTAATACAGGGGAGTCCCTGTTAAAGTATTTCACGGGATCTGCATTTGGAGGCAGGGTTTATGAATCATGAAATTGAAAATTCTTGAGATTAATGCCCTCCTTGATACATTACCATATATATTTAAGTCTATGGGCTAAAACACTGGTGTGCAACGCGCTCATGCACCAAACTGTATTATTAGCAACAGGGTGTTTTGATTAGATTGTGGTGCAGTGGTAGTGTCCAACACACAATTGGAAAGTCTAATCTTGGTCAGCAATCATCTCTGGCCATCATGCCTCGTTGTGAGAAGTTAACAATGAGTATCCTATGGATAAATTGCACCTTCCATGAGAATGCAGAATTGCTCCCACTGGCTCAAAACTTTAAATAGGTGGTGAACCGCCATTTGTTCACTCTGACAAGCAGACACAACATTGCTGGTCTTGGGTACGGCATGCAGCTCAATTGCCTTGGCACTAACCTTTCTTAACCATGCGGCCAGCCACCGTGAACTGCACCGAGTCGTTGGCGGCACCTGCACCCCGCACTTGCCACGCCATTTCACTCTCGCTTATCAGAGCTTTCCGCTCCGAGATGGACATCTTTGAATCCGCCTCCAGCCCGATTTTCTGCACAACAAGCACAAAAACAAAATCGTTCGTTACAAATATGATAATGATTCACAGCACACTGCTGCCCAAATTTTTGACAATGGTGGGCCTTAACAGGCTTAAATCTGCAATCCATGTGACGTGCATGCTAAGTGCAGTGAACGGATGGAAGGGCCTGTTTAGAAGCTGACTACATGCAGGCTGGACATTGGCTGGTCAATGCGAGGAAATTGACTGGAGTACTCTCACCACTAGAATAACACCTCTTACTTGAGTCACTAATCTATTTGGTTTTAATATTTATATTTAAACATTTATTTTAATTCAAAGTTTTTTTTTTTAAAGAAAACATTCTTCCCAGCCAAAGTCAAGAATCTAGCCAATCCATGAAGATCACTGTATTTGTCCGTGACCAAATCAAACATTGACTTACATTATTAATGCGTAATAAGCTCTAAAATGTCTGGAAGAATACGGTGTACCACATAAATCATCATCAGCCACAATCTATACACTCCAAAAGCCGTCACCATCTCTCAGTGTAACGATGCAACAAGCCATCTGGTTTCTACAGCCAAGCTCATTTCATCACTCCATTTCAAAGGCGTAAAGCACTACTGAAAAATGTGCCTATGCATAACCTTCCACAATTAACCCTCAGAACAAACCAAACCAAGGCTATTCATATGCTTGGTAAACCTACTTAATAGCCGAATGTATAAATCCAGCTCTTTGTCAATCCCCTGCTTGATAAAGGCTTCCCTACGCTGAGTCGGTCATGTTACAGTATTCACCATGATGTTAATGTAAACATTTGACGGATAAAAGGTTTGGCAGCAGAGCTTCACTCAATCGCACGGATGCTGTCGTGCACGGTGAGAAAACCGGTACAAATGTGAGCATGCAGAGGACAATCCGAGCAGCACACCGTAACGACGGAAAGACAGGACAGTGCAGCCAGCTGTGTGCAAGTCACCTGCCGCCGCCAGGGACGATGAGCCTTGTGAGCTTGAGACTCGACCTCCAGCACGACATAGGAGGCGCGTGCCTGGGGCGCCACAAGATGCGGCGACGCAGCCAGAGGAGGCAGAGGAAGGCAGGAGCAGGAAAGCAGCAAGGAGAGAAACAAGCCATTACCATAGCACTATAGAAGCAACGTGCAACAAGACCAGTTAGGTGTGTGATCACGAGCAGCGCTCACAGGTGACAAGTTTGAAAAGTAAAAAAAGTTGATATATATTTGCCAATGATGGCTCAAGGTTGCAAAGAGATTAATTATTTCGTTTACTAACTTAGCAGAAAATCTATTTGACTTTTTGATTATTATTACACATTCTTTTTGACTATTCATCAGTTTTATAGATAGCGCTTGAAAGCAATTATCTATAAGCAAAAGCTCTTATTTCGCAATCTGCAGTCTGTACAGTATAACATACACACTTGCAAAGAGAGAGGCATTCTGGTAGAAGGGATTTTGTGAATTCCAACATGTTATGCAATTTTCCAAAAGCATGCACGACCTATTCACTGAATCAAATTTCCTGTTAGTTTCAAGTTGAATGTTAGTCTGTTTTGCTCTGATGAAGAGTATGGTCTTAAAAATTAGGGCATGGGGTATTCATCTCAAAGTCAATACTCTGTCAAATCGGATCAGTTGACAGTTAAGAATACTTGTAAAGATAACACACTAAAAGAGAGATTAAGTGAAAAAAAGCTGCTAACACCAAATGGTCTAAACTGGAGCTCACCTTGTCGTAGTGGATAGCGTACTTGTTTTGATGGATCGCAAAGAGAGCAGGGTTAAAAACTGAAGCAAATACAGGTCCCTTGGAGGGGTCAATGCAGTGCAGAGAAGGGAGAACAGCAAAGACAGCATGGAAACGAATATCAGGAGAATATAAAAGATAAAGAGCAACACTTTGGTCTGAAAGATAAAACTAAGCGAGCATCTGAATGTAATTTATGAGCATAGTGTTGCTTCCAAAGTGCTTACTTTAACGGGAAGGAGAAGGCAGCTATCATTTTCAGTCACCATAACAATAAATTCCCATTTTTATATTGATCCCTTCTGCCAAAAACGTGTGATTTCGTCTACAACGTGAAAGGTTACTGAACAACATTGTGACATTGACTGCAGCACACAACACCACGCTGACAAGCCAGGCACTGCAATCTGCATGGAGGACGACACCACCAGCATGTGTGCGAGGATGGCAGTGCACGGTGATGTACCAGCGTGAGCACCACTTTGGAGGCTTGGTGTGCTCTAGCCTAAACGTAAACAGGGTGAGGCACACCACGAAGCGATAATCATTAGCAGCAGGATGCTGTTTCAAGTTCCAGCCCTCAAGGGCCCTCAGACAGAATCTTGGGTGCTTTGGCCTCCCAGTCTCCGTTTCAACATCACCATCAACCTCCCATGATTTGTGGGCACTTTATGCTGATGCTTTGAGGTCAAATTAAATCTTATAAATCTGTCAAAAGTTAACTTGACCCATCAATACCTGAACAGTCACACAGTTCCCAAAATCCCAGCTCCTACTCCGTTTACTTTTTAGGTTTTTACTTTTTCATGTAATCTTGATTTGTACAGTTTATGGAATGACGGATGAAGCACGAGGAATACATGATGATGAGTGTGTGATGTTCTTCAAAGTCTATCCATCCATCCATTGTCAGAAACCGCTTAATCCCGCAGTGATCCCGAGCCTATCCCGGCAGACACAGGGTGCAAGGCAAGGCTATACCCAGGATTGGACGCCAGTCCATCACAGGGCATTCTTCAAAGTATAACTTGCTAAAAAAAGTATATATTTCATGTTGCTTGAAGCCCCACAATCATAGAACATCTCATTACACATTGCTCTGCAATCGATGGGTCAATGCATTTAACAGTGGGCAATGAAGAGAGGTATACATTATACAGAAATGTTGTAATGCTATGAATACACATTAACCGGTCCTGTGGCACCCGTTTTCTCCAAACAGCTTTAATGTATGTGTTTTTTTCACCAAACACTGACTGTTTTTTTCATACGTGTATTGCTCAGCTCGAGAAACAGCCGTATCTACCTTATATCTACAAAACTATAAAATACACCTGGGAGTTCTTTGGGCTAAATCTTCTTGTAAGCTCTGGGACCAAAAAATATTCTCCAAAGATTTACTCAGCACAGGTTCTCTGGCAATGAGATTTAGCACATTTTTAGTGATCAAAAATACATTTATGAGACATTACCAGTAAAATATGTTTGGTCAGCTAATGTATTTTTTACATTTATTCAAGTGTGTCCTTTCAGAATGGTAGATGAACGGCATTCTGCAGCGTGACGCAGCCTGCAACCTCGTGCATTTCATAACACAAATTAAGTGGTGGGTGGGAGGAAAATTGTATTTATGGTTGACCTTTATGACGAATCTATGTAACCAAGTGATCTATGGGCACATTACCATGCAAAATATTAGAAATCAACAGGCAAGGCATCTCACGTTTCCATTCATGTTCATTTGCTTTAGTAAACAAGCAAACACGCATACTAAAACGGTTGTTTTTTCAACGTTTTTTCCATTGCGCACAGAACAGCCACAGCAAGTGGTGCGAGGAGGAAAAGTTCATCTTACCAAGAGCTGAGGGGTGCCAGCTCCTGCATCTGACTCAGGATCACTGGGATAGCCTGCCTGCAAGCCCAGAGAGTTGTATAAATTGAGAAGAGGCAGATTATGGGAAAGGGAAGAACTCCGAAACAGCAATGAGAAAAGGACAAAGATTTGAGTCTGAAGAAATACAGCAAAAGCTGGCTTTGACAGCCCTGCCAAGCAAGAAGAAGAAGTAATCACATTTGCAAAGCGCATGTCCCATCTATAAGTACAATTTCATATCAAATAATTAGCCTAAACTCCTTATCCAACTCCCCTTCTGAACAGCAGTAATATGGATTATGGCACTGCAAGTTCGTGAGGGAATGTGAAGGCATATGAAGGCCTAACATCGAGCAGTGGATTGATAATGGCTCATGATGACCATCATAATGCTAAGAGGTTACATGGGTGGTGGGGCTTGCAAACAATAACTGTTACTTTAATTTTCAGGAGCAACTGAACCAAATGTACATCTCCCAATATGCTTAATGCAGAAGGACAGTCTTCATTCTGGTGACCAGCATACCCTGTGCTAATCAAGTGTCATTAAAGATAATGGAGCAGAATTTATCAAACTGCTTACAGGAATTATGCCCTTCTTGCAACACTTCCTTAATGAATGTTGAATATAAATATAATGTATTACTTATCCCTCAATTAGGCTCACTCATCCAGCAAAATATGGGGCATGTGCACTGCGTTTCGACCGAGCACACTCGAGCTCTAGGGAATAAAGATTCTGCCTACAACGCTTATCTTCGCAGCCAGTACCACAGCCCTGCTCCCTCTGTGGTATCAACGGGCGCAGGCTAAAATCACTCTCCACATGGAAAACAGCATTTGCTTAAAGAGCAGGGAAACTATAGATGTGGTAAAATTCCCCTCTGCAAACCTTCTCGGATTTGGTCATTTTCAGTAAAACGTTTAGGGTAACAAACAAATCCTGTCCATTTGCCCCAGTCTGTGTTCCGTTCAGTGCCCGGTTGTATGCAACACATAAAATATTTTCCTTCATTAAAACATTCTTAAGTTAAAAACGGGTCTTACCTAAGGGATTGCCTTAACGGTGCTACAAAAAATATATTCAGTGGTTGCCATGCAATTACATAGGCTACATCGTCGATTTTACCCAAAAGAAGACAAACAAGAGGAGCTGGAGTCTGTCGCTAGGGATACGGAGGTCTGGTCCGCCCCACTTGGCATGCTGCCGCAAAAACCCTCAGCAGAAAAAGCGGCCAATTGAAAATGGATGGATGGACATAAAATGACAACCTTAATATTAAAGCGATTCATAATTGGCAATTACAATGATTAATATGATAAGAATAATAAACAACAATTGTAATAATAAAGCAATGCCAATGAATCATGTCAATACAAAAAAACGTGAATAAACAATGTGCTATATTACATTCAAGAGTAGGAAACATCATAGTGTTAAATAACTATTCCTACCATCAAGGGTGATTCTCATCATACTAGTTACATTCAGAAATAAATTGCAATTCCAAGTTTACTGTAACGAAAATAACTGCAAGCGAAATTATTCTTTTTAACATTATTACTGCGATAGTTAACTGTATTGGTTGTTTCAGTCTCTCTCTCTAGTGAATTAACTGCAACGCTGGCAAATGGCCATCTTTACCAACGTGCGCTGACCAGCATGGTGAAGTATGGTAAAACTCCCATTGTGCACATTAAGTTTAAACTATGGCTTTCAATCCTTGAAAGCTCTGGTTTCACCAGCAAAAACATCAGCTAGACAGGCACAGGACAAAGCGCTATAAGGTAGAAGCCATTTGGATTTTACTACTCATAAATACAACATGCAGACGGACCCCTGTCTGGTGATTGAAATCTTGTGGAAATCGAGACAAACCTAGGAAAAATAAATTGGAAGGTAATTTCCTCAGTGAAGGGAGGAACACATTAAATAGCTTAGTGGCAGCCTTTTATAATGATAATAGCATTTATAGAGCGCTTTTCACCCGAGGGTCACAAAGCGCTGCACAGGGCTCCGAAGGAAGGGTTGTCAGTAATTATCGAAGAGTGGGCCTTCTGGGACTAAAACATAAAGTTTTAGGATTCGCAGATAACATTAAAGATCTGGAACCACTAGAAGTTAATTATACTTCAAATGTATGCTCCAACAACAAGCCAAAATGATGCAGAAGAAGACACTACAACACCCTTATGGTGAAATACCTTTTTGAAGAGCTCGGTCCTTGTGATCTTCATGTCGCCTGAACGCTTGTTTGAGCGGTTTTTCCAGTCTTCATTACCACTCTTCTGCAGTGAGCTCAGCCTGGAGAAAGGACCAAGGGCATTTACATTAGTGCCATACGGCATGGCTCAAGAATCACACATAATCTGTATGAAAACATCATGCATGATCACACAGTGAAATGTTGCTCTTGTTAAATTGTAAATAAGCTAACGCATTAACGGTACTAATACACCAGAGACAATGACATGAAGGATATTTAATGCCGACACAAAAACATTGTGATACAGTAGACTCTTAGAAACATGAAAGGAGAAATATAGGGACACACAGGGGTGGGACTTACAAGCATACACAGGGGGGGCAAAGGGACATTTATCTGTAATAGAGGGCCATCTCTAAATGTAAGTTACGGAAATGTATGGGGAGAAATGCAGACACCAGAAAGACATACGAGCATGAATGGACTTGTAGTTTCCCCAGACACAGGAAGGTAAACTCCACTGACAGTATTGCATTGTATGTATAAAAACAATTTAATGTAGCGGACACACCTATTAATATAAAGTGCAAAAACCCAAGATGACTCATTTAATTACATAGGAAGAAAACATTACGTTTGCAGTTCAGTAATACCGTATAGATCAGGATAATATTGGGGGTCAAGGTAGAAGCGTTCACGTCGCGATCCCTGTCAGGTAATACTTTGGTATTGCCTGCGAATTCTACCAAACACTTCAAGGCCAAGCTGAAAGACAACGATGTCCAGAAGCTGACCATAGTGCTTCGAAGAATCGCAAAGAAGAAGAAGGATAATATTTAATGCAGTGCCTTAGAGTAGAAAACAGAGAAAAGCATAATCTTTATTTACAGCTGGACATTACAATTTGTTTTAATTGTGGGCGTCAGAAAGCAGGCATAAGCAAAAACAATGACAATATTAATGATTTAACATTTGTACTACTACAGCTAAATCAATTAAAATGAAGAAAACGTACCAATTGCGTGTTATTTTTAACGTATGGCAGTTTAGCAATAACACGCACCATGTGAGAGTTGTATAAATAATAAAAATCCATGGTTGTAGAAACATTCTTATGGCTTTTGGCTGATGAGCTGGAGCCAATTGTCCTGTATACCATAGGACCCCACTTTACCAGTCCAACCAGATATGTTAAATTGGCAAAGTAAGAAAAACCCTTGATTAAAGTCAAGCAAGAATTGTGCAGTAAAACATCCCAGGTGCAATTCTTTTAAAATCAACAGTACCTTTTACAATCACTTAATTCCAATATTAATGTAAGACATACAACATGGAAAAGTAAGATGATGCTCAGTTGTTCAATTGCTTATAATAAAAAAACTGAAAACCATACTTGATTTTTAATCCAAAATCACAGATTGGCCCATAAGTACTTCTGTGAAGCTAATGATTTTAAAACCAAGGTTCCTATCACCTAAAGCCCAGCAATATTTGACAAAGGCCCTATGCAAACCAAGCTAAATTATAAAAAAAATCTATTTGGTTGGCTTTTGTGGCATGTTCAAGGCCACACCCGAGAGCATGTGAAGACATGAAATGCTCCAGTCTAAGAGAAGCTAATCTCCTGATTGTGCTAGCATTCTGGGAAGCAGGAAATACATTTCTGCAAGTAGTTAATGTATGTTAATCATTCAGAAGAAAAATATTTCACTCAATCTATAATCCAATCATGCTCTTTCATGACCAAACATTCCCAAATCCTTCCAGTAAATAATCTTAATTGTAAACTCTGGCTACTCAAAGGTGTGCACCATAAGTCAGAGGTTATATCTATGAAATGTACAGACTGGTCTTTTTACAGTGGTTTTGTTGATGCCAAGAATAACAAAGTCAGCGTCATGTTTTTTTAATGACACGGTTGTGTCGATAGCATGTCAATACAAACAGCCCTGTCTTTTTCCATAACATGAACCAGTTACACCGTTGTAAAGCCTGCTAAAAAGATGTGCAATACATGATCAATTTCGTCTCATCGCATTGACAGTGCAAAGATCAGAATGCAAACCTATTAAGATTGGGATGACATTCTGAGCACTTATTAGACTCCCAATCAGTCAGGAACAATTAACCTTGTGCTTAACAAGGAAATGTGTACATTGTTAGTATGAAAAAAATCTATCAAAATAATGTGTAGTGCATGCAAACGTTTAAAGTACTGTGGTAATTAATAACGATAAATCAATGCGTCGTTTAAGCACTTCTTACTTGAGCGATGTCCCATTGAAAAGGAGGTAAAAGGGCTTTTCTAACATTTGACAGAAAACTTTATAAGGTATTTGTGAGTGGAAACTCTAAAATCCCTGGAACCAAGTATAACATTTAATGTGGCGTGACTCGTACTTTTGAATACAATGTTCCTGGCATTGACATAATATGGTGGCTTGCCTGAACGTCAGTTTAAAATATTATCTTCTCATTAAGCACAGCATCAAACTCGTGCCAGACATCATGGAACACAGACCAGATACGCATCTCCAAGACATGAACTATTTATATTAGTTTTGAATCTTGCATTAATTATGTTTTGATTTAATTAGTGCCTAGCAGTCAACCACTTAAACGAGCTCTACGTTTATGTATATCCTCTTAATCCCCCCCATCCCCAAACAACCCAACCTCCCATAAAAAATCTAAATATATCAGTGATCAGAGTTGCGGGTGTGCATGCCAGCAGTAGTACCTGTCTTTGATGGACATTGTGGTGGTAATCAGGTTCGGTGTCGTAGGCAGCTCGCTCTTCTTCCCGATGGCATTGCTGCCTCCAGATGGAGTATTTGTTTGGCTCCCTGAAATCAATTCCGATTGGCTGGAGGGTTGTTGCTTGTCATTGGTTACTCGCTGCAGACGGGTCTGTCGCCATGGTGCAGTTGCCATGCCGCTGGGAGGGGTGTCTCCAACGGGCTCCCTCGTATGTGAAGTTTGTTCAGAAAAATCTGCATATGTTATGAAAGCAACCTTTCAGTTAATACATTTGATCAACATTTAAAAGCACGACAAATATACTTTTTTTTCTGCAGAGCCATTAATACACGTAAAATACAGTAAGCAACTGATTTCATGACGCTGCATTGGCAGTGCTGGACAAGCACAAGTAACAATTAATAAAGCACTTTTTAAAACACAGCAGTATAATAATGCCCGTGTAATGTGTGAGTAAAACAAAAATGGAAACCTCCACTGACCACAAGTAAACAGCTTACTGAAACATTAGTATAGCTGTGACACCAGGCCATAATCATGATTGCACCCAGCCAGAGAGAAGTGACTCATGGAGGCCAGGTAACGTTGCCAGATGAGTCGCCGTAAACCTCTAACAAATAAATGGGGTTTTTTTTATACGCGTGACCTTTACCCAAAATCACAGTTGTCTGCTTCTCTGCAATCAATTCTCTACATGTTTACAATCAAGGAACATTGGCTAGCTGCTCAGACAGCCAAGATGATGGCTGGAAGCAAACGGTACAAGCTAAAAATGAAAGTCACTGAGCTGAGCAGACGGCAGAGGCTAGAGTAGTGAGAATGTGCCCCGCCCAGCTGTGGTTGGGAGGAATGGCTCATGGACGTGAGCACTGGAAGAGCCCGTTTGCTGTGCCCTCGTGGTTTGACTCAAGTAGTCTTTGTTAAGGGGCCTTGAACACCACCTTATAAACAGGAAGTGTAATGATTTAATCTAAAAAAGGGGTCCTTTTCCAAACAAATCACGTCTGCCCACTTTAATGTGAAAGGCTCATATGATTATTAAAATGATGTAACAATTTGCATTAAGAGTTTAATCATTATATAAAGAATAACATTCATCCCTTTATCAGTACAATGTTGGTGAAGGCCTCCCTACGCAATGTCGGATCCTGAGGGTTCTTTGACCAAACTCCACCATGCTGGTCAATCTGAGTTTGTGTCTTGGCATTGAACGCGGTCATGGCCGGGAATCAAATTCAAGTCGCCAGGTTCACAGCGTAGCGTGCAAACTACTGCACCAACACTTCACCCTGTCAGTATAAATTACACCAAAAACATCCTCTTCATGCGTGACTAATAACAACCCATGGGCAGATAAACTGTAACAATACGCTCAGGAAGAGTCGTTGAAATCTCAGAGATTAAAAACAAAACATTGCAATTATAAACTGGAAATGAACACATTCCTCTGCAAAAAACATGACCTTGTAGTACACGTGAGTGCGCAAGCTATTCACTAAGCAGAAGCACATCACACGCACTTATGAAGCAGACTTCAGAAAGCCCACAATCTCAATATTAACTAATTTGTAAAGAGCATTATTACATGTATGCTTTATAGAGGGTGAAACATTGGAATCATTAATAAACACAATATTGAACAGTCAAATTAAAAAGACAATTTTTTTAAAAACAACAAAAACGATTGTATCAAAGGAAATACCAGTATATCTAAAGCACAGTTGAACTTCAAGTATGCGTTTTGAACAAATATAATTATTAAGCGATTTGCTTTGTTGATGCACGTTAAATAACATCAGAATCAATTAGCTGCACTCACCATGTCCTGGAAGAGCTCTGTCCTGTGTTGAGTTGTCAGGGTCCGTGTCCTGATTCCCCAGCCTCCTCCCATCCCTACCCCTCGACTCCCCGCCCCCCTGGCTCCTCTCCCGCTGCTCCAGCCCGGCTTTTCCGTAGTCCCCGTTCCCACCCAGTTGGTTGTCAGAGGCTAGGGCTTCTTCCATTGCCTCAGCAGTATATTCACTCTGCTTCACTCGGGCAGCTGCATGCGTGTCATCCTCCTTGTGCTGAGCAGTAAATTCAGACTTCATTTTTCTCTCAGGGTTGCCGTGGAGCACCTTCCCCTTATCCGATTGTGTAACCATGGATTGTTTTGTGCTCGCTTGCTCTGTTTGGTTTTTGGTCAAACGCTGGCTTGAAAAGCTCCTGGAGCTCTCGACTGTCACCGTCTCCAACTGCTTTGTATGATGCAGTTTTCCAGATGGCAATGTTTCCCTTGTTTCCCACTCCTTTTGGGCTCTCTCCTTAGATGTATTTTGGAACACCGACAGAGTCGTTCCGGGAATGTCATCTCCAGCAGTACTGGCCACATACGAACTAGAATTGTTGGATGAAGCCTCGGCAACTTCCTGTCCAGCAGAAAAACTTCTAGGCCGGCCAAGCTTGGAGGAACCGTATGTTGGCACTTGCACTGAGCCATGGGAGACGTTCTCTTTAACACCTTCACTCACTGCTCCTGAGGCAGCACCGTCCTGGATCTGAAAAAGTAAACAGCAATATGTTAGGTTTAACAAATGGTCAACAGCACACACTCCACATCATGGTAGTGTTTATTTTTGTAGTGTATAACCTCGTTTCTATAATATGACTTGCATTCTTGTCCTCCTGGACCTGAGTGCTGCCTTTGATACCGTCGATCATCAGATCCTACTTGAACGTCTTGAGAGTATGGGGATTTTTGGACCTGCC
>JAZEWU010000005.1:5758679-5785735 GCA_036362915.1 Geotria australis
TGACCCTCGGGTGAAAGGCGCTATATAAATGCTATTATTATTATTATTCTCCCTCATTTTATTTTTAAGTTCCAAAATCCCTAATGAGACATTGAAAACATGCCCTACAAGCATCCCGCTTATGTTTACTGCATACATAATCAATAATTATGTCCATATTACTGGAGTGAGAAACAATAGATGTGTGAAGTTGGGAAAAAGATGCGTCGAGAAAGATAGAGGCGATTGCGCACATTGCGAGAGATGCGGCAGACAGGAGATGTGACATGGAGCTGTGTGCTTTGGGGATGCACACGGGGTAGGAGATGTGCAGCAGGTGAAGTGGAGTCAGCACGACAAAGATATAAAGTGAGAGAAGACATGAGGCGATACAGAAATAGGCAAGATGACCTACGTGTGAATTAATGGCAGGAAATAGCATTCCCTGAATCCAATATTTTCCCAGATCTCTGAAATGTTAGATTGAGGTTTCACTATGTTATATATACATGAATATCCTTATATTTAGACATTTAGAACTTTTGAAAAATTAAGTCCAAAGCAAAAAGTAATAATCTGTAATAAAAGCAAAATGACAAAGTGCCTCTAGAATAACATTCTAAGTAGGTCAAACTGCCAGATTAGAAATATGTTTTTAATAATGTTCAAATAAATTCTAGTTGAAAACCATTAAAATAAACCGTGAATTTTCAAAGTCAAAAGGTCATCATGGCCAAAGCCGTTGATACCACCACACCTCATGCCTTGTGCCAGATCCCTCAAATGTTATATAGTTTACACAACCAACAGCTACATTTGCTTAACAGGCAACTCCCTACTATTAGACCTCAAGAGGTCAAACCCAGTGCATAGCTTGCCTTGCTTAAACCACAATACTGTTGCAAAATATTGGTCCAGACAGACTCCTATTATTTTATTTCTGGCTGATTTAACTGAAGCCTTCAGATGCCTCCAATGTGGGAGGTGAACCGTTCTGAAGGAGAGAAGAGGAACGCTTAACATGGCTATCCTGACAAAGCTGCTCCTGAGATAAATTATTATTGATGATCTATTAATGTTATAGGGTGGCATGGTGGCACAATAAATAGCACTGCTGTTTCACAGCAAGAAGGGATTATTGGGTTTGATTCCCAACTCAGGTGCCTTTCTGCGCGCAGGTTGCGTGTTCTCCCCATGTCCATCTAATAAACATCAATCCACGACTCAATAAAGGCCTTATTGAGGCCACTCCCAATCCCGAGATGTAACAATCAATCCAGCTTTTGCACACAAACCGATTTCATTGCTCCATATCCTCGGTAGAAGCCCTTTCAGATGTGTTATGTTGATTGGCTGTCACTTATTGAGGCCACTCCCAATCCCACTCCCAATCCCGAGATGTAACAATCAATCCAGCTTTTGCACACAGACCGATTTCATTGCTCCATATCCTCGGTAGAAGCCCTTTCAGATGTGTTATGTTGATTGGCTGTCACTCAGTAGTGATTCCAGACCATCGGGAAACATCCTTTAGCGACAGATCCTGCCAAATGCCTTTTTCTGTCTCTCGATGTGCGGCTAACCAATAATTATTTTTTCGTCATCTTAGCATGGGTTTATTGACGACGCCAAAAACCTGCAATTAACACCCTGAGTTGTGACAGATGTTGTGCACTTAAACCACCTCTGCACTCACCTGCTGCACTTCACTTGCTGTGATTGGCTGCGTCTGGTATCGGGAGCCAGTACGGCGGCTGCGTGTGTCCGAGGCCTGGCATGGGGAGGAAGGCTGCTGCGCTCGGTGTGGTCTGGACAGGCGGTCAAACAATGCCATCTTCTCCACCAGGCTCAGCTGAGATGTGTCTTCCTCCTCCTCCCCAACCCCTCCATCCCCACCGCCCAACTCTTGATTGCTGAAAACACAAACACACAAGCACAAGGGACACCACACAAGTGATAAACCACATCCCGTGTTCACATTTAAGTGTTTGCCACAACAAAGTGGATTATTGTAATGTATGCAAAATAAAATCGAAGGGTATAATGTAATACGAAACATGTTTCATGGCAGTTTTTTTAACAAAAATACTGTATGCGTTTCCTCTAGAAATAAATAAACATACAAAAGTCCATCTCGCCACATTCAAATATGTTTTCAGTTAAATGACCTCTTGGCCTTCCAGAGAAGAGTTTACGGCAACATTTGTTTAAGTAAGCCAACTATGCACCAATTTTGTCCTTTTGGGTCACATCACCAGTCAGGCTTGTTAAACAAATAATGTCATTGGCAAGGCCCACCCACAAGCTATGTGTCCCGTCAGGTTAAAACCAATAGGACCGACTGTTGCAATAAGACCAAAAAGCTTTAATCTGGTCCAGAGTTTGCATGCTTAAACTAATGCAACCTATTAAAAAGGTTTGTCTGCAAGGCCAAATGGCTAAAGGAATATACATGTTTACATACAATTGTGTCGTTATCTGACTGTGCTCATAACAGCTCACATCAGTATTGATAATGATAGAATAGCATATTACGATATTATTCCCTCTGCAGCTCAAAAGACCTTGCGGAGTTCAATGAAAATGCAAGGGGCTGTGTAAGAAAATGGGAAACTGTAATTTAACCATCGCGCTTCGAAGAATCGCAAAGAAGAAGAGTCCCATGAATTGTAACCTTATCATGGAGGGGTTTGTATGTTACAATGAACCCTAAATTGTGATCAGAAGACTATCCGACGAAAGGAGGTTGGCATAAGGAAGGGCATTCAGCCTTGATAATTCGAGTCAGCTCAAGATCCTCCTTAACCACATATCTCCATCTCTCCTCTAGCCCTAAATGTCCTGCCTATTTAATCTCTCTTAATCCAGCCAATTAAGATCTGCATGGGCACAATGTGGCTGGGTATGCAGGCTACGTGATTCAACTAATGCATTTGAGCCTGCTATAGTAGCCCAATACTAGGTCTTTGTCTAGAAGTTCCCAATATTGGAAAACTTTTCAAACACTCCAATCTAGATGAAAACTAAGGGTAGATGGGCAACCGTTAATATTTCGCTGATTGGTTTAAAAAATAAATTTTCGAATTGAATATTCAAGTGTTCTTTGCGATTCTTCGAAGCACGATGGTCAGCCTCTGGACATCGTTGTCTTTCAGCTCGGCCTCGAAGTGTTTGGTAGAATGCTCAAGTTCAATGTTCTCAAAGATGCTTGGCTCTTGATTTGGGTCCCATGCTACAGTTGTCTCAGACTGGTTCTACAAGTGTGGCCTGCCACGAGGTGCCGTCACTCCTTGGTGATGCAGCAACGGAAAACGTTTCCAAGACTGGTCATTAAGCGAATTGTCGGGTTTGGCGGCAATGACCGGACTGGGACTAAACCGGTTGGGTTTTAAATGTTATCCGTGTGCACCATATGTCGTTGGCACCTCTGCTTCCTGAGTGCTCGCAAAGAGTAATGATCGAGAATGTATTCAGCCAGGGCAGACATTCCTCTAAGGGGGATCCCATTATTGCAAATGTATAGAAAGGAGAAATTGACTACGGCTGAGAATAGCCACAGCCTCACATGTAGTTA
This sequence comes from Geotria australis, assembly GCA_036362915.1. Lineage (NCBI taxonomy): Eukaryota > Metazoa > Chordata > Hyperoartia > Petromyzontiformes > Geotriidae > Geotria > Geotria australis. Next base: position 5,762,233 of record JAZEWU010000005.1, read on the forward strand.
CATCCCTGGCAGCTTCCAAACGTATTAAAACTGCCAATCAACTGACATTGCCAGTCTTCTGATATAGCGAGACATCTGGCACTAAAACAGAGCTCATTATGATTAAACTGGCCAGGTGTGCGAACATTTCCACCTTCAGACACCACCCTATAACTCATGGCGCAGAGGGAAAGTAGACTTGGTTCAATGAAACAAAGCACCTGAGCAGGTGTTTTGTTTTGGTGTGCCTGGTATAAAGGTCCCACACCTCATTGTGGCAGTCTCCAGTTTCAGGACCAGTATTTCTAACTCACTTCTATTTTATTTAACAGGTAAAGTCCACTGAGCTATTAGCTCTTTTTCAGAGGCGAATTGGCCACACATGATAGCTCATTGAAGTGGCAAGAGATGTATAGTCGCCAAATCATCTAAATGCAAGTTTGTAAATGTAATGGGGAAAAACCAGAATGGCAAGAAAACATCTATGCGACCACGGGGAGAGAGCGAACACGTGAACTCCATATATACATGCATCAGGGTTGGGATCAAACCCACGGCCTCCTGTATACTAGGCGAGGGAGATAATATCTTGCCCCCAGAATTTGCAGCAATCATCAAGTCAACATACACCACAATGACAGAGAAAATGATTAGTCCCATTAGAGCACTGCTGCTTAGTTCAATGTGGGAAACGGTGGCTCAGTGGTTAGTACTTGGCCTCCCCCAGGACGACACAGCCTCAAATGAGTACCTGGTGCGACGTGTAAACATTGCTACGAGGGAGACAAAGATGGCCGGGCATGGTGCTGGCCACTCACCCCCTCGTGTGCTGTGCTAGCATGCATCAGTGCTCGCGAACACACTTGACCCTACAGTCTGTTAAGGCTATACAGAGGATCTCTGTCTTAGCTTAGTTCAATACGAAGATTTATATGAACACTCCAAATACTGTAATATGTTGATGTACTTAATTGAAGACTTAATTGATATGCTATATATGGGCACGGATGAATTTAAACGTGTTACAAAGTACTGTAAAGTATTGCAAAACACGGTCACCGTAATCGGATTAATAAGCGCAGATAACAGTAATCTCATATTCTTTCATGTTATCAGATTTAATTTACCTTAAAATCAATGTAAAGTGGAAGAGATCACGTGAATAGCAGCAACCAATGCATATCAATCATGCTACCAAGTGTACGGTCATAGCAGAGGGCTGACTAAAAGAAACATTACCATTACCAAGTATTCAAATTCCATGACTGAGCATGCCAAATAAAATCAGTGGTTTCGTAAAAAACTAATTTAGCTGTAGAACATTTCATGATTACTTGTAGCAGTGAAGCATTCCATTATTACTTGGTATCCTTAGACTTAAATATAGATACCCATGTAAATCATACTATTATTCTTTGACACAACCACAGACATGGGTTAAAATGGTCATGTGCTGTTATGAATGTTGTTGTTGTCAATGTTGCCTCCCTGAACCAATTACATGTGTTCTCTGTCCCCTGGTACAAGAACCTCACAAGGTATCGAGGAATCACCATTAAAACGAGACTGGCAATTGAATGCATGATGATAATAAATATTATTAGTGGTAAAATCATGGTGGAAACACCACCGGGTGTCCAACTCAACGCAAACAGTTTCTTAGGTTCACAAGCCCTTGCATAAACACCACTGAAAATTTGCTTTAATTTATTTAGCATCTACAACATTAATGGAATCAACTGTGAATTATCCAAATCTAAGGGGTCAATAAAAACAAGTACCACTTTGTGGAAGTCAACAGTAGTTTTACCCCTGCCATAAAAACGAGGGATTTTCATCATTGCCTAAGGGCTGCCATTATAAATCAGCCTGTAGAGATGGAAGGTGAAGAATTTACTAATAACTAAGAAAAGAGAAACATTGACCTGACTTGTGTTCTGCCGTTGGCTGTAGCCAAGAATCCAACACAGATTGCTGGTTTCAAAGTGCAGTAGGGGCGACACGGTGGCGCGGTGCGGAGCGATACTGCCTCACAGCAAGAAGTACCTGGGTTCGATTCCCGGCTCGGGTACCTTTCAGTGTGGAGTTTGCATGTTCTCCCCATGTCCGCGTGGGTTTTCGCTATGTACTCCCGTTTTACTCCCACAGTCCAAAGAAACGCTGCCTAAGGATAATTATAATAATAATAATAGCATTTATATAGCGCCTTTCACCCGAGGGTCACAAAGCGCTGCACAGAGCTGCAGAGAGAACGACATGTCAACAACGACAGAGCACGGAAAATCAGCAATAATTTTTTTTGGGGTTTTTTTTTTGAGAGAACGACACAACAACAACGGGGAGACAACGGGGGAGACAGAAAACATCTCGGCACGGCCCCTGGTTCCCTGAGATGTTGTAATTTGCTTTCCCCTACCCAAAGGATAACTGTTTGTATGGTCTTTATATACATGTTAAATAGAGCTACATAGCTTAACGGTTCCTTCCAGCTTAAATAAAAACGAACTGCCTGTTATAGGCCTTTTACTTGCTTTTTAAGAAATAACACATGTATATAAACACCTTACAACTGTGATTATTTTATTTTTAATAATAGTCGCCCTTGCTATGGATTATTTGAATAATGGCACAGTGCAGCATGTGCTCTCATGGTGCCCATGAAAACAATTATTGACAAAAATGTCACCATGTGGTTTATAAAGCACCAGCTCTTAAACGAGGCACAGCTCCAAAAATACAAAGTAAAACGTTTTGTAAACATATTGCTTTCAAGCTATGTTGTTACCAGGTTATGTGTAAGAAAAAAACCTCTCCACGCGAAGGAGTTGAAGGTCTCAGCTGTGGGAAGAGGGGTACAGTGTAGCAAGCGGATGGTGGAGACCCTCTGCACTGCTTCGTTAATACAGGCACTGGATCAATGCCTGCAAATCAGCAGTCAGCCGTCTCCCTAGTCAGTTCTGCCAATGGCAATCAAGGGTAGCCTTTCACTGACACGACACACAGATGTGTAAACAATAGTGCAATGAACTTTCACAGATTATTTTAGACACGTGATGGGCATTCCATCGTACAGTTTCTTCGTAAAGTTTTCAATGTAACACCAGCATTGTCACGCTGTGTCCACCAATGCACTTTGATAAGAAAACCTCTTCTAGACTCACTTCTTTAAGTTAGTGTTGGATTGCAGGGCTCTCTCGCATTGAATCCGTTTAACATGAACTTAATTTACCCAGATATCAGAATGATCCTAAAACTATTTTAAATCTTTGTATTACCTTGGGCTAAAATCTAAATGCACATTCAGTATCGTTTTTCATTTTGTCTTTGGGGTATAGCGCTTGCACAGACCCTTTACATTGCTTAATTAATATGTGTGTTTAATACATTTCATCCTTACATCTTCAAAGAAAATATATCTGGTTAGCGTACGTGTCAACTCTTAATTGAAACTACTGCATCAGTGCCAAGTTGCCACGTCTTTCCCTTTACAGAATTAGTAATAGGGTTTTTAGGAGGGGACTTGCTTGTGACGTTTGGCCAATTACATTTCTGAGTTTGTCAAAGGGAGGAAGTTCAATGGAGCAGAGCCTTGTCAGGGTGAAGAGGCTTAAGTTGTGTGAAGACCTGAGAAGCTCTGGTACTGGATAGGGTCACCCAAACCAGTCAAGCACTCAGCAAACAGTGAGACTAAATGTGTTGCTTTCACAAACCCAGACTTACCAGCACAGTGAGGTATGGTTTAACTAGAGATCTAGTAAGACAGTACGGCGCACCAGTAAGAAAGTGGCCAAAGTATTCAGTACAGTACAGGTGGGAAGGGGGTTGTGATACGACCATACCAACCAGTAAGCAATTTAAGTTACTTTCAACCCTGGGTTCAACCTTGCCACCTCATTACTGATGCAACTAAAGTTACTAAACCATAGCCCCCAGTAGCTCTGGTTCAACCAGCCCTGGCGTTGACTGAGTAGGTGAACGAACAGAGGGTGCTAAGAATTAGTGGGTATGAACAGGATGCCTTCCAGTTATGACCATGGCTACTTGAAACACACAAACTATATGGAGAATCAGACCTTGCTGATCTAGAATCAAAATTGGCCGAAATAATTAGGGATATATTTCGACTCGGTAAGGTAAAAAAATTAGGTAACTGAATAAATGCAACTTTTTTTTTATCAGAGATGGATAGTAGCAACCTTTTCTTTCAGAGATTGAACGATGGAAGCAATTGGGAAGGAGTCAGCTTCTTATTCTCTACAGCAATCAAACACAAGGATTTTAGGACTCAAAAGGTATGTCATATAGTGTTTCCCAATTTATGCCAAGACTCTTGAAAGCTTATACGTTAAAGGTTATTAAAACATAGGTCCCAATAAAACACCATGCACATTTAGGAGTAGCCCGCAATGTATGAATAGATTGACCAATTTCTAAAAAGCAAATCAAGATGCTTAGACTCATCATGTGACCTTCGTGGCTCCAAAATTGATGCTACGGTGTCTAAAAAAGAAAAGCAGAATTGTGTGTCCTCATCACAGGTCAAGCATTTCGAATTACATTATTGATTACTAAATAAAAGGTCACTGGGAACTGAATAACAAATAATACCCCAACATAGGTTACATAGATTTGAATAAAATTCTGTACAAATTTAAAAGCAAAATCATAATCCAAAGCTATGTATCGCTTTAAACCAAAAGCTGAAGTTACATGTTTTAACTCAATTTGGCTTTAAGTTGAAGACACACACAAACAGGTATGTTACATCAACGTACCCTCAGCAAAACAAAACAATAAAACATAAATACACCATCCAAGCAGCTTTCACTTACAAACCACATGCACAAACACGCATAGCACAAGAGGACGCGTGCACAAGGACACGCAAACGAGCACACACACAAATTCGCGCATCCCCACATCCTAGAGAAGGGCATTCATTGCATCAACTGGTGAGGATTCAGCCCTGGAGGAGTGGGGGTGGCGAGGGAGTGGCTAAGGGCACCGACTGACTGGGCAGAAATTCACTAACGGGGAGCAACGAGCAGTGGTCCACAAAGGGAACCCCTGTAATGCAGTCGAGCTATATCACTGACACTGCACATGGCGACAGCATTCCAATAGCACGGTGAATACAAACGTCATTATTGTAAACCAATGATATTCAGGTTTCGGGAATATTGCTTAAATTTAGAGGGAGCCAGTGCCAATGACAAACATGTTGAATAAAGAGCCCTTTCTCTCACAGCTCAACACTAAATTAGACTTGAGATCTTTTGTTAAGGACAACGTAACCCAGACAGCCTGTATACACACGGCCACTCCATAGCCATTGTGCTGCTCCACGCGACACAAAGAGCCCGCAATAAATGTGGATGCATACGCCGAAATACTACACTGAAACCCCACCATCAAACAATCCAACACACTGACAGTAATAATAAAACAAAGCATAGCTGCTGCACGTTATACCCCCCCCATACCATCAGCAGCCCAAATGCATTATTTTAAACCGACAACATGTGAAACTAGCTGAACTTTTAAAAAATAACGCGCCTGAAAATGAGCACTTACAATAGCCACGTGCGTCTGAACGAGGCCTCGGAGAGAGCCTTGGGTTTCGGCGCCGAGAGGACGAGGAGACGGCGCTCGCTGCCTGTGGATGGGGAGCCCCGCGCTCTCTCGCACGCCCGCACAACGAGCAACCTCCCCGCACAATGCTCGCAACTGCCCCTGCTGCCCCCTCTCTCACTGTATGGACGCACCCACAGGGGGGTGGGGCAGCCCGTGCGAGCCGGCTGGGCTGGGCAGCAGCCGCCCCCTCGCTGCTGCTGCTGCACAACGGGGCCCGCTTCCTTCCTCATCCCCATCTCATAACAATGTGGTAATTGGGAGAAAAAAACGTTCTTGCAAGCCACCGATGGATGCACCGCCGCTCACCTTACTCCGAAATGCAGCCGCAGTGTTTCCCCCACCTCATAACAATGTAGGAAATTGCAAAAAGCCATTCTTGCAGCCACCGATGGATGTACCGCCGCGCGCCTTACTCCAAAATGCAGCCGCAGTGTTTGTACAAAAAAAATGCACGGTTTATCGCAAGGCGATTTACACCTGCAGCATTCAAGTGACTAATGTGTTCCGATGCTTAAAAGCGTATCTACAAGTATGCATTTGGTTGTCACCGTACGGAATAGCTAACCAGGCACACAAAAAAACCACTCATGCTTGTGACAATAGGGCCTTTGCTAATTGCATGTGCAGCTCAAGCCAACTCACGCCAATAGTTAAGTCAAAAAGAAATAAGAAATAACACAATTACACCACTGTCCGTGTGACTCAGAGCATACGGAACATTCCATTGTATTTTCAGTTTAATTGTCCGTTTGCAAATTAAAACTTGGGATTTCATGACAGCACAACACAACATCGATAATATCCCACTCCCAAATGTACATGTCTTCAGGAAACCAATGTTTTTGTGAGCGTTAGAACCACGGAATTTCTCACCTCACCAAAACGGGGTTTTTTTATAACTAGGGGCAGTTTGCAGAAGTGTTTTCAACGGTGATGCCGCTGCAGTTAAAGGCAGCATCATACATACAGTTCTGTGGGGGCACGACTCCGAACCCTGCAACGAGTTTAACCAGATTAAAGTAAAAACACGTAAAATACCGCAGCTTCCTATGTTACGGTTTTGACATTTCTTGGCCTCCGCCACCACCTCAGCCAAAACGCTAAGGGCATAAACAATGACATTTCATATCTAAACAGTCTGTCACCCACGGGCACTATACACAACACCTATTGCATCTCATAATTGGATGTTTAATTAAAATAGATAGGATATGTCAACATACTGATTTTTTTGTCTAATTCTATTTTTTTGCTGAATTTGTTATCAGTGTCATCCCACAAAGTATCCATAAACCTATAGCATCTGCTTTTGGGCCATTGTCAATGGCCCAAAAGCAGATGCTATAGAGCTACCTGTGAAATCGCTTCAAAACAAAAGCCACTCAGGGGCAGCACATTATCACTCGCACTGAAATTAATGTTCGTTGCATAAAAAATAAAGTTAAATCTTGAACGTAGAATTAGCCATAATAAGTGCAAAACTAAATTAAATGTCAAGGTTTTTTTGTTTGTGCAATTAATTGATCAGGCTGAGACCATCAACTGTTTAGATTTAAACCCAAGATCTTAGCAGTGCCCACTCACGACTCTGATCTCTGAGCTACCTGCTCATTTAAACGCTCGCAACATTTTTATTAAAAATCTTTGTATAAATATTAACACACATGGCCTCCAATATGTTATTGTAAGACTCATACTATCAAACAGTACCATGATTTTAAGCACATAATGAGGTTATTATTGTAAGATTCCAGCGTTCAAGCCTGAGCACATGAACAATGACATCATTGAAAATCAGATTGAAGGAGGGATACGGGTCCCTAGTGACTTGCAGGAAGAAGGGAGGAGGGGCCCAAATTATTTGCAGAAGGAAAAAAAAGGTGGTGGGACATCCTTGATTGACAGCAGACGGCGGTGAGACCCGAATGATTCATAAGTGTTTCTGGGGGTCGCTCTCATTGCTGCCCACCACCCCCACCCATCACGGAGCTCGAGAGAACTTGTCACTGGTTGTTGCTATTGTTGTTAGCAGAGTGGCCGAAGTATAAGTTGTGGCCGAAATATCGTGCACAAAAGTACGTTTTTTGTTTATGTTGGTTAATTCGCACGTTAATTGTATCCTGCTTCCAGAGCTTTCAAGCTCACTGGGTATTTTCTGCTGTAATGATAAACATCTATCTATCAATGTTTCTGCCCATTACTTAAACAATGTTGTGCCCTCTCATGTGGACGTAATGAGCTAGGGATTGATATACATGGTGTACTTTTTCATTGCCTATGTAAATTTAGGATAATGATGAAAAGACATATCTTAGGTTGGATAAAACGTGAACGTTCATGGGTTAAGCTTTGCAAATATGTACATGTTACAAATGAGCCCTCCTCCATTGGTGCGGAGTTTGGATTCAGCTCAATCTGAGATGCACGAACACAACCAAGGCCGTTCTGCAGCAGGGCCTCCCGCAGCTGAGCTAATCCGCCCACACGGCCCCCACTGAGCCCAACGCCTCATCACGTGCGCGTGACTCAGTGCAGCTCAATGCTCGCCACACCAAACTTCACTCTCCCAGAAAACCACGCACAAGCAAGAGAACGCATCAAAACATCGCAGAAGGAATTACGTGTAGAAGACTATGGGAAATTACACCGCTCCTCCAACTATATTTCCGATGCAAAAATATAAATACACCCTGCCAAAAACATTACAAAATGTCAACATTTGCATAGAAAAAAAAAAACCCATAACAATCTCATCATGTAGAATAAGAAACTAAGCACTTTAGTTCTTGCAATAGACAAAGAAAGAAACATGGTACATGATTAAAATAAAACTTTTTTAGTCATAGGCATTGGTTAATGGCTATGCCAAAAAGTTCCTGCAAACAGCACAAAGTGCTCCCACATGCAGAGATGGCTTGACTTTTCTGCAGCTGCATCGCATTATGTGAGGGCCTGGGCTAACATTACAACAACACGTGCTTCCCTCGCGCTCTCCTTTTCCCAATGGCCCACCAAACCCACTGCCCACTCCCCTCAGCCAATGCTCCATCTCGCTTGCGCACTCTCTTCTACTCTCTCTCCTCAAACACGTAATCCTGCCCAAATGCCTGCCAGGTCTCACAACGGCGTGCAGCCTCACCTGCTTTCCCTCTCATGTAATCTCACACCTCCGCCTCCACATTCCCATCCCACAAGTTCACACTCAGAACTCCTCTGTTATTTTCTCTTCTCAACACTCTCCCTTTCATCCACTCTCATCTCCCACTTACGTCTCAGTTTACCTGCTCCCTCCTCTCTTCCCTCTTCCCATAACGTAGTTCCGTATTACACCTACCGACATTCTCCTGTCTACATTTTATTCATGCTGCACTTTATCTCTGTCCTGCCTGCCCTTCTGAATAATTTAGCAACACCTTCTTGTTTCTCTAGGTTATTAACCTACCTATATCTCCCTTTGGTGTCTGCTATGGCCCCTGATCACTACCGCCCTATGTTTTCCACGAGTTCCCCCTCCATCCAACATCCGATCACACTGGCCATAAAAATGAAGCCACTCAAGCGTTTGTGGAAAAGCCACTGCTATGAGACCTATACAAATCAGTTTATCTCTCGCTTTCAGATCAATAGAAAACAATTTGGATATATTGAGTTGCATCTCCAGATGCAATTCAAAATATAGGAGATGCGCATCACAGGACACCATCAAAGAGGAACCTATGTACTGTACAACTAAGATACATTCGAACTGGGATGATCAGTCATATGCTTAATAAAAATGACGTTGCACAAACTATTAGAGATTTTACGGTTATATGGTTTTTATGTATTTATGTATAGAAAGAGACTGCATAGGCATGTAAATAGCTGCAGCATGTTACATGTACCACCTTTCTGCTTTATACTAAGCATATTTTCTAACTATAAAGTAAAATAAAATATTGCCGCACTTTCAGATATTAGGTCGGTGGTTAAACTAGGCTAGTGTGCGTATTATGTGAATTATGTATTTTATTTGTGATAACTGTCAGAAAATTCTCGATAGTGGGGACAGAATGTTTACATTAGCATATATTGTTACGTAAAGGCACGTGTGTATAAGACACTCGGTCTCACGCTTGTGTCACCTGGTAATAACAGTGGAACATCATCTATTCACACCGCAGGTATTCACAAGGGATCATACTCCATCACTTCCGTCTTCTGCATCCTGCAGCTCTGACAAAGTCAACACTGGATCTCAAAAGTCCACTCTGACAGTATCCCACCATCTGGCTCTTGGTATTCCCTTGCTCGCTGACCTCTGCTTGCCATGAAATTCCTAACATCCTCCGCACGTGTACATATTCAAACACCAGACGATTCTCTGTGAAAGTCCAACTCTCTGACCCATAAGATAACACGGACATTACTCCTACCGAATGCACCCATGCTTTAACAATAAAGCCGACCTCTCACCTCTACATACCTCACGTTACACGAAACTTGGAAGTTCCTGAAATTGTTGTTGAAATTATTGCATTGTGTGCATTATACACACGTCAAGAGCATAATAGGCACGATTTATAATTTACTTCACGTAATTCTTGCCGCCATGTCCACTTATGTCAGAACGTATTGTCATTACAGTGAGTGTTAATGCTCGCTTCTATCAGTGATTCTGTGTATGTGAGCATGCATGTAAATGAGTTCAACTGTTACACAAGTAACTATAAAAAACAAAACATGGCTGTTTGCAATCATTGGGGGTTCCTTAACCATTCTTCACCACACTCGTAAAAATTGACGATTCTGCCTAGAAATTAACTGTTCCATTGCAAGTAGACATCCTCATACATCAATGTTGAGAATGGAACTTTTTTAAACATACTAAGTAGAAATTGGCATTTAACTTACCCCTTCAAAGTTTTATTATCAAATCTTGCCATCTGCGTGGACCATAGGACTTGCAGACATGCTGGTGAAAAAAACCACAATAATAATTGTGTCTACAATGCCATATTTGAGTTGAAATTGCATTGGCATGAGGCTTGGCTTCGTTGCTTCACCCACTGTGCCTGGCTATGGGGATGCTGATGGATGGCTATGCAGCCTTTCTCCTCCTTGCTCACAAGGACTTTGCAGATTTAGATCACGAAATAGTCCACATTTTTACCTATGATGTTCCAGACTATTCCAGGAATGGCCTGGCACAGCTGAGTTTCTGTTCCTACACTAGAAGGTGACAAGAAAACATTGAAGGTAACTGGTGTTGTTAAAACATCCCAATGCTGAAAATAACCAAAACAATATTATCAAATGTTTCCACATTTACACATCTGAATAGACCAGTGACAATTTTATTGGCACATACGAGCACATTTGTTGTTCATTTGAAGATGTCTGTTTTTGTTGTTGCTACAATCACTGTTGATAATATGAAGCCGATGTTTTAACTCACACCCAGTTTGTTTATGTTTAGTATGAGAGAGATCCCAAAAGTACTGCCCCTATATTCAATACATTTGTAATTAGAATTATGCAGAGCAACATTTACATGCTGCTGCATAGGTTAATTGGCTTGCAGACTAAATTGCCCTCAGTGCACTGTGATGGACTGTCGTCCCATCCTGGGTATAATAATAATAATTTCAATTTATATAGCGCCTTTGACCCGAGGGTCACAAAGCGCTGCACAAGGGCCGCGAAGAGGACGGCATGTCAACAACGAAAGAAAAAACAATAAAAACCAAAGCAACAGAAAATAAATGATTAAGGCTACTTAGAATATACTGAAAGGTCGTGAAACTGGCAATCTTAAGAGCGGCAACATTCTGCCAGCGTCCCCTAAGTTGGCCGTCACTTCCTTGAAGACAAACACGGAGGGAGACAGGGAGGAAGGGCGAGCAACAGGGAGAGACACAGAGACAGGCAGACAGACAGACACGAGGGGGAAACAACGCCAATCCAAATTAAACAATCAACATTGAAGCACAAGAACACGCAACAGCAAAAAAAAACCGCAGGCACCCACAACAACAAAACACAACTTCCATACGCGACACCACGAGGCGAGTTTAGGCAAGGCAGGACTGGGCCAGGAGTAGGCCGCGCAAAACAGACAACAAAAAACAAGCAATAAGAGCATGGCAGACAACAAATCAAACACCAAAGTTACACAGAAACAAACCACCAACCAAAGAGAAAAGGAACAGATGAAAAGTGACAAATGTACAACAAATTAAAGCTAAATAAATACGTAAAACACAGGGAGCGGCAGCCCACGCGCCCCCACTGGGGGCGCGTATAACCCTGCCTTGCGCCCTGTGTCTGCCGGGATAGGCTCCGGCTCACCGCGACCCTGTACAGAAGATCAGAGGGCACTGCACAGTTCGGGTGGACTGTGCTGACCCTCCACACACCACATAGTGCAAATCTGGTCCCCTCATATTTTCATCGGTTTGGTTCTTTGAAGGATGGGTTATGTAGAAAACATTTTCAAATATACATTACTTTGTAGGACACTGTTTGTAAATGGTTGTGAAGCTAATGCATTCTTCACTACTATGGAATGCCGGCCCTGGTTCCACATTGAGGCAAGAGAAGCACTTTTTTCAGGTCAAATATTCATTAGATTCCTCCGAATGCACATCTAAAGTTTTGCACAAGCTAAACAGAAAGTAATTGAGAAAAACGTGGGATGCATTACCCTTGGGGTATCCCTCATAACAGTGTAGTTTTATTGCTCTCTATAGTGGCCCCATTCGTCTGTTCATTGTATTCTGAAGAATAGTTTGTTAACAAAAACACTGGAAAAATAAATTTTGTTGACATATTGGCTCTAAATCTCTGGATAATTCATGCCTCATTTCAACAGCACGTTAAATGGGTGCAGGACCTGGATTATTTCCAGGACATTGCCATTCTGGTGTGTACCCAGTTTTTGAAAGAAGACCCATGACCGTATGCGTGAGCCAGAACGTGCATTGGGGGGCACCCTTGTAGTGGAGTTCCAGCATGTTTACACAAATCGACCCCACAACCATTCGTGATGTTACAAGGTCACCACGGCACCACAATGCCTACACCATGATATCACTCACGTCACTCTGACGACATGGTAGAATTTACTCACAAGAACTTATATCAATGTACCCTTACCCCTGGATTACACAAAACCCTATCTAAATAAATTTATGTAAGCACCCCTCCTGACCACCAGCCATGACCTGCCCTAGGCTGCTGTTGAGTGAGAATGTGCTCTCACTGGGTCACAAACTAGTTGCAGGGGAGAAAGGGGAGGAAAGGGTGGGCATGAGGACAGAGTGGTGAGATGCATGGAAGCAGAGGGAATGAACGAGACCACGTTGTTCAAGGGAATGGAACTTGGCCTGGCTCGGTTCTGGAATCATGCATTGTGGAAAAGAGGAACCGTTTCCTTATCCATGTATAGTTCAACAGGATTAACACAGGAAACTACAGACAGGTTATTGAATGCATGGTGTCTCCTAACAGCCTTAACATAAATAAACACAAAATGGCACAAGTACTGTTCTCACCATCCACCTCACAGGACTGTGTCGCTCCTGGTAGTAACCTCGGTTACAGCACAAGACTAACAACTGCATGGTTACTAGTTTAAAACTCTGTTGGGGATCGACTTTGCAATCACCATCAAGCAGTGAAGTTCTACTTTGTGAAAAGGTAAGAGTGGTCCTCATCTGGAGACACCCGCCACTACTGTGGCTGTGCAGAGTATCCATTGCTGATGTATGACCACAAATAAACATGAGTCACCTCATTGCTCATATCAGCAGGGATACATTCTGACTCGCATAAAACCACAGCTCTTAGACTATAGCTGACTCGGTAAATAATTCAATCGCGTTGCACTTAGCATGCCCTACCCAGCAGTAAAAGTGCACTGGGGCAATCTTTTCACTGTGCCTTCCACGCGCACGCCCACAATCACAATGTGATGTGCACTAGCAGTGGTAGTGCAGTGCGTTCTGCACTGTGTGTACTGTTCATATATCCACACTTGTGCAGTAATTCTATGTGCACAAAGCATTTCGGGCTTGCTGTGTAGTCACGCACTGTGGTGGTGGTGGTGATAAGGACCGTGCATTGGGAATGCATGGCGCACACCTCCCGTTACATGTGCAGCTGGACTGAGTATATGTCACTCCACAGCAGCACAATCACAACACAGCGTACATGTAACACACTGCACCGTGCGTCTGCACGGCACTATAATGTAAATATGATTGAAAAGAAAACACTAAACTGACTAGAGCAGGAGTTTCAAATTATGAATTAAAATGTGCAATATGCTTTCAGATGCACAGGCTACTTGCTATGTCATCCTATGGCTGTAAGACCCGAAACACCCTTCCATGCTTAGAACTAAACGAATCACCCATCTCAAGTGTACAGACCCATCAAGAGCCATATTCACCCACCTGATATTTAAGCATTGCTGGACAGCCACTCATTAGTTTCATGTCATACAGAAAACTAATAGCATGAAGTGGTCAGGAATTCCCATAAACAGGGAATTCCTTTTTAATTATCCAGTCTCAATTGTGTCATGTTATGCAGACATGCTGTATTTAGCCAGCTGTGTTATTTCCTTGTGACAAGAGATGGCTACAAATTAATTAACCGTGCAACGATGATGCTAAATAAACGGGAAGTTGTCAGTGAGGCCAGTGGATGTCCTGTGAAGTTGTGTGAAGTTTCGGGAAGTTGTGTGAAGCAGTGTGGCTGTACCTGGCTTGGTTGGCACGCATGCCCTCATGTGACGGTGAGCTCTCGCCCTTCGCACACCTCAGCTCCCCGCTTTTCTCCGCTCCAGGCGCCCATTCGCCGTCGCCGCTGCCTAACGATGGAGATTGTCGCCATGGAGATGTTGATGTGTTCCGGGTTGCCATGGAGACAGCAGTCGAAATTTCTGACTCACCACCACCTGTACAAGAAATAGTGGCCATGAAAGAGCTTTCATTTCATTATCTGTGTTTTGCGGAAAAATGTGTTCCAAGCATAAACAGGGAATTCCTTTTTAATAAACCACTCTTGGCCCACACATAATCGCCACAAGGTTCATTCAATCCCTTATTTTTCACAACTTTACAAAAGCAACATGAGAGCAATGATATGCACAGGCCAAGTCCCATCGTTATAAAAATTATTAGAAACACAAAGGACGTACCAAATGTAAGTCTCTTCCTTCTCAACATGCTGACACGATACAGCTACATATCAAAGCATCGCTAGGCCTTTACATAATAGTTGTCTTCCTTTTTTCTCAATTACATTACAGTAAAACGGTGCTATTAGTGGCCCTAAAATCAAGAGGTAACAATTTCATTTCGGAACTCTCGTCAGTAGTCCTCTGCCGAATATCAGAGAAGAGCCCTATAAAATGACACCAAAGACCTACTTCTCAAGCCGTTCCAGTAAACCTACTTATCCACACTGTAAGCACATCTTATAGGTGTCCTGCCAAAGAGTGTCAGATGTCACTACGTACAGCAAGAGAGAGGGTCTATTCTGTGTACACGTTAGAATTATGGACTTTGGTAAAGACTTTTTTGTCAGTCCCATGTGACACAATGCCTCGTGATGAACGCTCATAAATCAGAATACTAATTATGCCTTCAAAACATATATATAGATGATGACTTTTGTTTCACATACCATGAATGTAAGCGTGCACATATTTACACAAATAGACATTCGGGCAAATATATGCACTCATAGACGTTCATTATGATTTACTCACTCTAGAACTCTGGTAGTAATGTAATAACAGTGATGTGTTGAGTCATGGCTCGTGGTCTATTTTAGAAGAGTATCAGAAAGGGTTAACGCCTAAAGATGATGCAGGAGTAGGGGCCTCGGGGATCTTATGGTGACACCCCCTTATGTGGACAGGTTCCGACTTCGCCAACGATTACCGACATGAAACCTAATATATCTCACAAGCCCTCCGCTTGCCAAGAGCTGGCACTGTGCACACAACCACAGCTCTCAAGTGGTGAAATCTTTTTTTCTCTACTTTCCTGCACACATGTAGCTGCCTAACAAAAGGGTCTCCATAACAACTGCACAAAGAAAGCGCTGATGGCAAAAACTCTGCATCCAGCTTTCAGCTGAATGTGCAACCCAGCACATTTACAATAGGAATTTAGATTTCTTTATTTTTTACGTAAAAAAATACATTAATTGGAACAGTTATGGTATTTCCTTAAAGCATACCTAATATGAAACACAATATCTGATACATGTGTTGAAAGGCAATTTATGCCATTATCTGGCATAATACTGGCCAAGTTAATGCTATTTTGTGCCAATACAGTTTTTTTTTAACATAGTCAGACATTTATTTTTTCCACCCTTACATCAATCAGGCCGATTCCTTTTCTTCAAAAAAATGTAAGGTACAAATAGCAATTGTTGATATAAAGTACTCTTGCATATTAAAATAACATAATTAAGAAACTTCAACATGGGATTACCAAAAAAATACAGCTGACCAAGCTCATCGAATTAACGAGCTAAAGTAAATGTGCAGCAGCACGATTAACAGCAAGTGTTCTGCAAAACACACTGCACTCGTGCTCTGTCATAGAGAATTGTGGGTAATCAAATAAAATGCTGTATTCTTACGTGCAGCAACTGAACATTGTCAGCTTTATTAATTTATTTAATTACCCATAATCCGCCACAATAGCGCATAGGTTTATATTGAACGTGAGTTTCGGTGGCACCTTTGGTGCCATCTTGGCAGCGGCGCGTATCACACGCCACGTTGGCACAGCCACGCACACAGCAAGGCTGCCGTCCGAGGTTAGCCCGGGTAAACGAGTATAACAACAAAAATATAGATTTGGATCATCCTGATGGTTTTCGAGTTCATTTGCCCTGGATAAGGGGGTCTGCCACATATTTTTTTTAAATAATAGATTAAATGACCAGAGCCTGTGTTATCACTCTACAATGCGGCCAATTTTCCAAGGGTGTCGCAAGCAGATTACACATACTACAAGACACCCTACGCCAGGGCTGATTGATCTGATCTGCCAGACACACAAACAGCTGTGTAGAAGTTTGTGTCACCGTCAGGCAGCAGTGCTCTGTACTTTGCACAAAACAGCTCTGCAGGCACAGTTTGATGGGCCACTTCTGCACCCAGAGCAACCCATATAAGGGGAACGTATCTGTGCAATAGTCACATATGCCATACACTTATATCTATGGTATTTACATGCAGCACATAAGTATATATGCACACCAGAGGCACAACAGGTATATGCATACATAGTAGAATGAGAGCAACAAAATCAGTGAGTGAGAGTCCCACGCAATATTCAATATGGGTAGACCAAATATTCGCTTTGCCTTTGAAATTGACCAAAATACCAGATGTATATATTTTTTGTGTTGGTATTTTTGATAAATTGAGGCAGAAAAAAATTGAAAGTCGAATATTAGTTTTGAACATCACCAGCTGCCGTCGTCAGGTGACTACCACAGCCCTCAGTGATGGTGGGATATGAAGGGAGGACGGAGTGCCATGGATGTTAGATGAAGGAGATAAACAGATGGAGACAGCGTGGCAATGAAAGCGGGGCGGTGAGGAGACAAGCTGAGATGAGACAGAGACAGAAAGACAAAGAGAGATATAAATGCAAAGATAGACACACAAAGATGAACAGAGAGATGTACAGACATAAACAGAAAAAACAACAATCAGGAAATAGTGAAAAATACAGGCAGGCATGAAAAAATATATATAAAAAAGAGAATTACAGGGAGAAAGATGTTTTTTACATAATAATAATTTCAATTTATATAGCGCCTTTCACCCGAGGGTCACAAAGCGCTGCACAAGGGCCGCGAAGAGGACGGCATGTCAACAACGAAAGAAAAAAACCCAATAAAAACCAAAGCAACAGAAAATAAATTAACAAGGCTACTTCGAATATACTGAAAGGTCGTGAAACTGGCAATCTAAAGAGCGGCAACATTCTGCCAGCGTCCCCTAAGTTGGCCGTCACTTCCTTGAAGACAAACACGGAGGGAGACAGGGAGGAAGGGTGAGCAACAGGGAGAGACACAGGGACAGGAAGACAGAGAGACAGACACGAGGGGGAAACAACGCCAATCCAAATTAAACAATCAACATTGAAGCACAAGAACACACACAGACACACGCAACAGCTTTAAATTTAGATTTGCTAAATATCTACATAAGGTGTTCAATATTGATCTGAAAAGTCAAAAGTGCTTATCCATGCACCCCTAATGTTAAAGGTGATCATTAGTCAACGTTTGGTAAGTAAATTTATTTACAGTCACCCAATGATAATAATAATATCAATTTATATAGCGCCTTTCACCCGAGGGTGAACATATATATATATGTTTAAAACAAGATAAACATAATATGGTTTATGGATCATCCATGGACAACTGTGGATAATCTATGGAAAACTCATTTTAAGCCATAAATTTGGCTCCCTCTCCCCCTGTATACTGCGAAAGAAGTTATCTGTTCCCGTAATGTGTGTGGGTCGTGACGAGGTGGGCAGCAACTCACTAGCAAGGGGCACTGGTCGACCGAGTGGGGGCCGGGTCCTCGCGGCACCAACACTGTCCAGCGGTGGCTTTCCCACGCCAGGTGCGCCGCCGTGCTCGCCTACGCGACGGCTCCCGTGGTGATCGGTGGCGGCAGCCACACAAGGCGCCCTCGTGTCATGGCCACCACCTTCTTCCAGCTTCCGCTGGGATAAGCCCTGACGCGCGTTCGACAATTGATGCCCGATTAAAACAGCGACCGTCTGTCACGTAACTTTGGGCAGCGACAAACACTTGGCGCTTTGCAGGCAACTGCTGCAACAGTACGTACAGTAGATGTGCCCCACCGTGAACAGCATGCACAAGCGGTGGCTATAGCTGCACCTCGAAACAAACCGTATCTGTACAAGTACATGAAATACAGAGGAGGGTTTTGTCTTTTTATTCATGGTTGCTGAGCAAGAGCTAAAGTTTCGAAATATGCCAAGCAGCCAACAACAACAGCACTATTAAAGCTGCAATAGATACGGGTTAATATATTTCATGAATTGAGGAAGGTTCTCTCAATATTCAGAATCAGAGAGAGAAGTGATTTCCCCTGCCGTATGGTGGTGGAACACAGTTCGGGCGAGACAAATAAATGCTGAATCTAAGCTGGCATATACTGTATATCTAATTTAAAAAAATCTAAGGATTAGTTTTAATAATAGTAACGAATAATGATTTAGTTTATGAAGTGCGCAAATTCTACGCCCGGTCATGGAATCCCCCTCCCATAATCTATTTTGCCGAGCTCTTATAATAACCTTGCTCGATTCAAGAAACGTGTCAACTCCTATCGTTTGCAACTTTGATATGGCGGCTGTTGTTGGCTGCAAGCCATTCTTTGGAACTTTGACCCTGTGCTCAGCATGTGTGTAATATACATGTACAGATGATGATGCACGATGATCTTACTGGCAAACCGCCTGGCTGCCTCCTCCGCCTCTCTGTGCTTTCCCCGCACCTCTGAGCCGTTCTCTCGTCAAATTAGTACCTTTGACATTGAATATGTGCGTGTTATAAATGTAAAATTATTATTATATGACAATGATTGGTGACAACAATGCCAGATGGTAATGCTGGCTGTCCCTCCTCTCATTATTTCCACATTTTTGCTTACTGCCTCAACTGCTGTCTGATCTCACCTGTTGCACCTCTTTAGCCGTGATTGGCTGAGTCTGGTATCGCAGGTTGGTGCGACGGTTGCGCACTTCGGGTTCCTGCCGCGGGGAGAGTTGTGGCTGCAACGGCTTGGACGGCCGGTTAAATAGAGCCATCTTCTGCACCAAACTCAGCCGTGAAGTGTCGTCCTCTCCATCTACTCCTTCCATCGTCGTGGAAACATCATTGCTGCAATCACCAAAACAGAGAGAACTTTGTTATAAATGGAAACAAAGACTGGCTGTCAAATTGTTGCGTGAATAACACACACACACGTTCGCAAAGTAAAATACCAAGCGTGCTATAATTAATGCTCAACAACCAAGTAGCACTGCTGGTGAAGAAGTAATTTCAGAGGATAGTGTATTTGCATTAATTATTCACATACACTTAGTGGATGAAGAGTGAGCACTTTCTAGTGGCTGCTCTTGGCGCAATGCCTTGAGAGAGAAGGGCATATGGGGTAAACGGCCTCAGGATGGCTATTAGTGAGGGATCAAACTGTGGTATTCATAAGGGCCCTCTCGTGGTTATTATTGAGGAAAAAACCATGAAGGTAATTATTACATCTATAATATTCCTTTAATTAATAAACTCCACGAGATGCACAGCCGCTTCGAGATAGACCGAACTCTCAGACACATTAAAACTTGCTGCCAGTCTCTGCAGATATTTCGCAAACACATTTGCGCAATATCTGCAACTGTTTCAGCCAGAGTACACTATACATGAAGCAGTGACATGCAACCCTGACCATTAACATATTTACTTAGGTGTTTGCCTGGGTGTCATCAACATCGTATAAATACTAGTTACAGACTTCAAATGTTTTTCTACGTGTCATTACGTGTTTGCTATGTAGGTGTCAACAGACACCATCGATACCCTTGAAAAGGTATTGTTCGATCTCAAGGGATTTTCCACGTGAAATGTATGAAAATAATGTTGTTTAAATTTAGGAAATGTTTCAGTTGGAACAGAGATTGAGCTGCTGTGGGTATACCATCTGCTTCTTCTTCTTTGCGATTCTTCGAAGCACGATGGCCAGCCTCTGGACATGGTCGTCTTTCAGCTTGGCTTCGAAGTGTTTGGTAGAATTCGCAGGCAATACCAAGTACTACCTGACAGGGATCGCGACGTGAACGCTTCTACCTTGACCATCTGCTAATGTTGACAGAAGTTGTTGTAAAGATAAGAGCAGTTGTTGCGAAAGCAGGCAACTGATATGCATGTTGACTGAAGCTTCTGATGGAGAAAATTGCTGAAGCTGATTGTAGCTGTTGGTGTTTGTGTTTGAGTAATCTGCATCTGATGGAGGCTGTTGGCAATTAAGTCTTCTGACCTCGTAAAAAACACATCGTACATTGCGGGAGTCAGAAGCTATGCACTTCTTTGTCAGGTTTGACGTTAATATTGGATTTAAAAAACGAATTGTAATATTTACATTAACATGAACGTTATGGGGCAGCACGACGGCGCAGTGAGTATCGATGCCGCCTCACAACAAGGTCCTGGGTTCGTATGACTTTCTGTGTGGAGTTTGCATGTTCTCCCTGTGTCAACGAGGGTTTTGTTACTTGTGCATGTGCATCATTGTCAATGCTGTATTACCAAAAAAAACGTATTTCATTTATAGACTATAGGTTGGTGTTTGGTGGAAAGTTTTGTCTTCAACTATACCTTCGCATGACTACATATTTGAAGCACACGTCAAATTAAAAACCACTTTAATTTCTCAGACTCCAAAACCCAAATATAGAGACAAGGTTGCATAGCTTTAGCTCAGAACATTCAATCTTTTGAGTCGTGATTTTCTTTGACCTAATTTGAGAATCAGTGCGTTCTGCCAAGGACCAGGCAGCAGTGTGATTGCAGAAGGGAAGGTTAAGGAGAAGAAATCAGAGCGTGTAACATGCTCTCTCGAGGAATACGCAATGCATGTATGCACATTTGATTTCCTATTTTGTAACCATTATGGAGAGTGGCCATTTCGAAAAAGAGCACCAGACAACCAAAATGCAAAAGGAGTACATTTCCGGGGCGGCACGGTGGCGTAGTGGGTAGCGCTTCCGCCTCACAGCAAGAAGGTCCCGGGTTCGAATCTCGGCTCGGGGTGCCTTTCTGTGTGGAGTTTGCATGTTCTCCCCGTGTCCGCGTGGGTTTTCGCCGGGCACTCCGGTTTCCTCCCACCGTCCAAAGACATGCTGCCAGGTTAATTGGCGTACTGACTAAATTTCCCCAGGCGCCCTGTGATGGACTGGCGTCCCATCCTCGATGTTCCCCTGCCTTGCGCCCTGTGTCTGCCGGGATAGGCTCCGGCTCACCGCGACCGTGTATAGGATTAAGCGGTTTCTGAAAATGGATGGATGGAGTACATTTCCATACACAGCAAAGAGCAATGGCCGCGGCCAGGCCATGGTGCCCGGCATCAAATGTGAGTTATGTTTGGATTTCCAACGAGCTGCTACCACTGAGAGAATGGGGGAGTGCAAGAGGGCACAGTATCAAGGTAAGCTGACACCAACAGTCAATCCTTTATTAGGATATCCTGACCCTGGCTGTCTCGTTAACACAGCGCTAAGGTTCTTTAACAGCAGACCTTGTTAATCTGATGACATTTTTTATAAACTAGATTGTTAACTGGTCACTGTACAAAACCAGTTATTATAACTGAACCTGCCGTTGCCATTAAAAGTGACGTAATTATTGACAAGATGTCACCGTGACCAAAGCCGTTCGATTCCACATCACTTCATTGCCAAGGCTATTTAAGCAATTTCAGATTGCTGCAGCTGCTGCACAGTCGACGTGCGACCTCCAAGAATTGCCCTCAGTCTCCCACCATGTGCCCTGAGGTTTTCTCCTTGATCGCAAACCCATGGAGACCATCCCAAGAAGTGTCTCAGCACTCATCCCCTCCTCATGCTATACACATGTCCTACCTCACGTATTTAGCCTGATCATCTCTACAACATACACCTACCATGTTGTCTTCTGGACTTATGTTATCTTGCTATAACATTTCGAGGCATCCGTTTCAAGACAACTGTCCTTATCATCGTTTTAGAACCTAAGCAATCCACTACAATTCTATTTCTCATAAAAAATAACTTATCAACCACAGGTGCTCTGCCTTATACCAAACTGCAGCAATGTGTGCCATGAAGTTTAACGCTATTCCTGTTATATTGGGAAAACAATGGATAGTCTTCTAATTACACAATTTCAACCCAAAAATACTTGCTTCGGCCCTCTATAGCATAGCCCCAAGCAAACAAAAATCCAAGACGTGATGCCACTCCAGACCGGCGGCATCAACACCGACAACTGCTCCAGACACTCATGCTCTATCCACAGCGGTAACTGATAAGCCTGCAAGCCTGAAACAACGCGAGCGCAGCCTGAAACAACGTGAGTGCAGTAACTCACTCGGTAAGCGGGCACGCACAATGAAATGCCTGCTTAGAAAATATAGTTTTAAAGATATCCATTATTTTTCACCAAGCCAATAGAGACTACGATAAGTGTCTCGTTGTATATTGTACAGTTTCACCACCAATAAATGCTTAACACATATAAACCTATCACATAT
Organism: Geotria australis; assembly: GCA_036362915.1. NCBI lineage: Eukaryota > Metazoa > Chordata > Hyperoartia > Petromyzontiformes > Geotriidae > Geotria > Geotria australis. The sequence continues at coordinate 5,785,199 of JAZEWU010000005.1, forward strand.
AAACTGAACAAATTAACTCCACAAATGTAAGCAATAACTACCCTTTATGACTTTACACAACAGTTTTAAACCGAACCAATTTTATTTTCTTATTAAGTTACAAGACGTTTCAGTAACAGCTATTATATTATTATGCAAGGGTTATGTGTAGGTTAGGCATAGTTTGTGCATGTTTTGTCAACCAATACATTATTGACCTTTGTAAGCAGTTGAGAGGCCACTCAAATGAGAATCTTTTGCAAGGGAGACATGGGGTACAAACACAACACAACACAGTGTGAAAAGAAGTAAAACAGAACACAATAACACAAGATAATAAGTATAAAAAAACAGAGTAAGCGACATACATTGTAAAATAGAACAGAACGTGTTCATCGTTTGGGAAATGTGTGTACGACAGGTGTGGCAAGCATAGGCTATTCCGGTTGCAGTGTGTGTGGCATGTGTTTAGGCTTGACTCAGTGTGCGCAGAGTTTGAAGCACAAGGGTTGTACAGACTGGACGTAGCATAAATGTGTAGGGTGTTTACGATGGGCG
>JAZEWU010000005.1:5785770-5801717 GCA_036362915.1 Geotria australis
TGTCTAACGAGGGACATAAAGTGAGGAGTTTCTGTTTTGAAGGTAAGGTGAAGTATGTATGCATTGCATGTAAGCTGGGTGAATCAAGTTTGGAGTGTTTGCGGGCTCAGTATGATGTACGTGAGAATGCTAGTTGTAAGTGTTTCATGTTAAGTGCGAAGAGGCTGCTTATAGTGTGCACGGCGGGCGTGGGCTGTGCGTGGGGCTCAATATAGAGTGCGATATGTTCCGGCCGAGCTGTGCGTGTGAAGTCTGTGATTCCGGCACCTGCTGACGGGGTTGTAGTCCACGGGCTGGGTGCGAGAACGCTCCTGGTTTCTTCGCAGCCGTCTCTCCACGGCCGCGTTGCGGCTCCGTGGCTTGCCACCGGGCGAAACACACAGCTCCACAGATGTCCTCTCCAGCTCCTGTGGACGACAGAGGAAGAGTTGGAGGTGAACGTTCCAACATCGGGTCAGAAACACATTCTAGTAACATTTTAAATCACGTAATTTTGCTAAAAGGACTGCCACACTTTAAGAGAATCGAGAATGTTAACACACCAATGAAAACGAGTGTTTAGTCATAATCTTCCTGAGTAAGAATATCAATCCACAAGAAATCTGCAAAAGTATAGGAGGATGTCCGTCATCATGTCATTCACTACCATCGTGGGTATTTTTCAGTTATACAAGACTTTGCCGTAGCTCCCTGTAAAGCTGAAATGGTCGTGAAAGGCGAGCGAGTGTGCTTGCAGTGTGCAGTGCTCTTCCAAACGTTGGTGGCGGCAGAAAATAAAACCGCTGCCCTAAGGCAAATGTCGTGGACGCATTTCTATGCGGCCCACTAAAAATAATGGCAATGGTAACACAAGCCGCAGGGATGTCCAACAACTCACGTGGCAATCTTTCATCCACTGGTTTCTCTAAATCACGAGATGACTACTTTAGCATTACACTTTTTGTGTGGTTATCTCGTTCGTATTTTTTGTGAACAGCCGAAGATCTACAAACAGCTTCAGGCAGACTTCTAATTTTGGCAAAGGAGATTACATGTGTAGGATTACCCTGCACGGCCGTGTAAGCTGGCATCCTGCACGAGATCTCAAATTTCAGCTGTAACCTAAACTCTGCCATCTGCTCCTGTCCAGCAGACGAGCGAGTACACACCGTGACTGTCCAATACCGGTGTTCTATCATTGTGCACATTTCGGCTAGGTTTTCACGATCAGTGTCTCAAATATATGTAGGAGACTGGTCATTTCTGTTGATCGCCGTCAGTTTGGTCTTTTCTGATGTCAACACTCGCGCGTTCTCCAGTGACACTTTATGATTCTCCTCATGGATATTCTGGAATTAATATATTTTTCGCGATGGACTGGCGTCCCATCCTCGGTATACCCCTGCCTTGCGCCCTGTGTCTGCCGGGATAGGCTCCGGCTCACCGCGACCCTGTACAGGATTAAGCGGTTTCTGAAAATGGATGGATGGCTATATCTTTCTGTTTTAGCAATTTAAATAACTGCTGTAAAATACAGGAGAGCGCTTTCGAGAATTAAAAACAGGCAATGTTTTAGCTCACATTTTGCTGAGATCAACATTTACTGTTGGCGGCTGTATAAAACAGAAGTCTTGTAACAGGTTTTATGTCTCTTAGCACATATACAGTAAGCCATAGACCATTACTCATTTTCTAAAGCCTGGACATTGTAACAAAAAGCCAATACAAATGCTGTGGGAAATCTTAAACACTGGCTTCACCGTGAGTATACTTCGTAAACTCCAGAGACCAGCACAGAAAACGCCAACATACAAAGCCATGTTATGCTTATTCTGCCAGCTTTCAAAAATAATATATTTTTAAAAAACTGACCCCGAAGGTGGGCCCTTGTGCAGTGTCCCCATCGCTGACCTATAGGTGACTATTGGTATGCTTGTGCTCTCCTGCACCACGCATGCACCAACCATGGAAATGTCTTCCTTACGATGTGTGAAATGCCCTATGCTGTGTGAAATGCTCTATTTCAAACCTCTAAGTTGCCTATGCTAGCCTACAACGAAATGCCTGGCATCCTCTACATACAACTACAAGGTCAAAATCCTCTTTTCCAGAAGTTGTTTAGCTAATTTATTATACATATAATCTTAACATTACAATGTCCAGCTTCAGCATGTAAACTGCCAAATACCACAAGAATGCTTCAATAAGCAACGAGGTTTGAATAATTCTGTAAACTATGTTAGCGTCAATCTGTAAACATTGCATACTTAATTGAGGCACACCCCTCCATGCTAGATGCATCACGTGATCAACAATGGCAACGCCTTTGCACAGCTGCACATTAGTAGATCATCCAGCTGTTATTTGTGTTTTTTTCCCATTGAGAGTTTAATCACAAATTAAACGAAACAATGAAGCTGCAATATGGTGGTTACTATGCAATAGTGGCAACAGTTACAACACAGGTGAAACGGCTGCTATCAGGATGTGGGCATGTGTGTCATCACGACAGAAGTGATCGGTCAAAACTGTAACAATCTAGCAGTTTGATACTTAAACTCCAGCCAGCTTCCATGATGAGTCAAATTTAATTATGTGAATATTGACAGAGGTCTAAAAACTGCCAGCGTGCTCGTCGCAATTAGTACGCCGCCTGCTGGATACACATGATATTGGATATGGCAATACATTGCGTGATTGCAGCCTCCACTGTGGATGGTATGAGGTTGGTGGTGAGGGTAGAGTGTGTGTGGCGAGTGCTAAATGTGTGAATGATGATTGTCTCTGTGAAATGTGAATGGTGGCAGCCAACTGGTGATCATAAAAATAGTGTCCGATGAGTGGAGAATACTTGGCAAGTGCTACAAGTCAGGTGAGTGGTGTGTCTGGTGATTGGTGGAGTGTTTCAGTCAAGTTAGTGCTGTGTGGTGAATGTGTCTTGAGAGTTTCTACTTAGTGGTGATTGCTGTGTCTTTTGAGTGTTCATTGTCAAGTGAGTAGTGAATGTACGGTGAATTTATCAAGTGCCAGATAGATGTTCTGAATGTCGGATAAGTAATGAGTGTCAGGTGAGTAGTGAATGCCTGGCAAGCGGTGTCGGTGAGTAATGAGTGGTAGTGAGAGTCTGGTGAGTGTCAAGTGAATGGTATTTGGAGTCTGGTGAGAGTCAGGTGTCAAGTGAATGTCACATCATCTCCTGTAGGACAGGCTGCCCTATAGAAGTTAAATATTTTTGTCCAAAATCTGCCCAAGCCTTGAAGGTCCTTTGAAAATGTATATTCATTAGTCTATATGCAAAAGCAGTACTGTTATATACCAGACTGGAAACTGTTATAAATAAAATTCATGCATCACCACTCTTTCCTCTAAACCATCTACTGCAAACTATTTCCTCACACTCACCTTGAAGAGTGATCTTTTTTCAGCCACACTCATCTTTGCCTTATCATCCACCTTCTCTTCTTCTCCTGCGAGACAATATCAGCTGCCATTGGTGCAATGTACATTTCATTTTCGGCTAACATTTTCACGAACTGTAACCCACATTTTTCATGAGCATATGGATACACAACTGCACATTTTACATCAGCAGATGTTATGCGAAAATATTATCAAGAATGATAGGCCTTTGCAAGATGTCTACCACGATCGATTATTGACAATCTCCGGACTGTTTTGTCAGCAGTGTGAATGAGTTTTTTTCCCACTGGCCCTTCATCCTAGTAAACTCTCATACCAAAGCTTAAGTAAAACATAAATACCTTTAATGAGTCCCAAAAAATATATGGTATCAGCATTGCTAATAGAATATCCTAACACTGAAACTTTTTTTTCATAAAATGTGAAACTGCCTTCCGATGAGCGTGGATGTGCAATGCCCGGGCTCGCCATGAGAAGGCAGCAAAGCAAAATGTGAACGAATATCATCAGTCCTCTATGTATGGGAGTGTTGCCCCCTCGCGTGCGTGGGTCATCTACGGGTGCTCATGTTTCCCCGCCAACAGGGTGGCGCAGTGGTAACATCTGCGCCTCACAGAAAGAATGGTCTTGCCGGAGGCGATTAGATTTCGGCCTTGGGCGTCTTTCTGTGTGTAGTTTGTGTGTCCTCACCCTGTTCTGCGTGGGTTACCTCCGGGTTCTGCGGTTTACTCCCACAATTTAAACAAACGAATAATTAATAAATTGGCTGATAACATCATTATATAGGAAGCAGTGTGTGGCAATGTTGGCGCCGGCAAACCGCCTGGCTTCCTCCTCCGCCTCTCTGCGCTTTCCTCGCGCCTCACAGTCATTCTCTCGTCAAATTAATACCTTCGACATTGAATGGATATTGCGCGTTATAAATGTTAAATTATTATGAATTAAAATTATTATTATTATTTGAATAAACCAAGGAAGCCAGCAGGCCAAACGTTCAGTGGAAGTCAATTCCACAGCCCCAGGGCCACACAAGAAATAGCCAGGTCACTCATTGTACAGAGCTGTGATCTTGGCACATACAACACGCCATAAAGTGTCCATATATGGGTGGATATAAAAGTCAACTTGCAAAGCCTCAACTCCTGGGAACTCACCTTCTGGTCCATCCAGGTCGATGAAAGGTCTGCTGCTGAAAAACACACAAGCACTTGTTTTATTATGGTGCTCCTTACATTGGCTCACTCGCCATGACCACAATGAAATGCCTTTATCTGTCAGTTCACCACAGCCAACCACAATAACGTCATAAAAACACACAAATAATTTTCAATGTTACCGTAAACAATTGTGTAATATTCAAGGTGTTTTATGTCACATGGCATGTACCGTGCCTTTAAAGTCCAAGGAGGCGTAATCTTGTTTTGCAATCAGAAGTTACATTGAGCAATGACGCAGCCTAGCAGTAGCATATTTTCCCCTGGTTGCAAAGGTTCAAGGTTCGAATCCAGCAGCCGCTCTGATTTTACTACAGATGTATTTACCACAAGAAATGCATGCCGCCTCCATCACAGTGAACATTAAAGATCCCGTGGTATTATTCACAAAACAAAAATAGATCATTGTGCGCCCGCATCATGGTCCAAATTTGAAAAGTTACCTGCGAATTAATACCCACTTGCAATATACATTGTAATCATCGCCCCCTACTGTGAAAACTTGACAGGACCCTGCTAAAAGAGTTCAGAATCAATAAGGTTTTTATGGGTAAATAACATTAATAACAATTCTAAAATCTACAGGGTATTTAGTCAACAGATGTGTGCTTCATGTAGCATTTTTTGGCCATCGATCTGCCGCTTTTTTGCAAAACCCATTCCATACAAGAGTTGAATCATTCTGCCACGACCCATCGCACAATTGTGAATGGCCCAAAGTTGTGTTTAGGGCAGAGTTGACTTTTCATAATCGCAATAATGACATCGTTGTCTTTCAGCTCCTCGGCTTCGAAGTGTTTGGTAGAATTCGCAGGCAACACCAAGTATTACCTGACAGGGATCGCGACGTGAACGCTTCTACCTTGACCCCCATCGTGCTTCGAAGAATCGCAAAGAAGAAGATCGCAATAATGGATGTTGCTGATGATATTAAATGAATGCTGCTGCAGATGATACGAACGATGTTGCTTGTTACTATTGTAACTGCTGCGAATGATATTGCTTCCAGTGATGACGACAACGAGAAAGACGATGGAGTGTTTAGCAGAGTGCTGGTGGGAAGGCCTACATCCAGGAGTGCATTGAGAAAGGGAGCTAAATTTGTATTACACATTTTCATTCTTGTTAAGAAACTGGATCTTTTTGTTGTATTATCTTGAGCAAGCTTGGCATTGCTGTTGTCCGGGAATTCTGATTTAGCAGACTTTATTTACTACTGTTTTTATCTTATCTTTTGATCTTGAGCAATACACATCGTTTATTGCGATTTGTAAACCCACAGCCTTTGATGTTTGAGTGTATGCAGGAGAGTGGTGGCACACTACTGGTTCCTTCATCTGTCTATGAGCACAGACCTACAGACAGCACGATAGGTTCTTCAATGCCATCGTGCCAAAGGCTCTTAAATGAGTTATGAGAGTAAACGTCTTTCTGCCATAAACACGCCCCCTGCAGTTACAGGAACGTCATTGTGATTATCACCATCTGCCTGCTGCAACGTCGGCAATCATTCACTGTCATTATCATCAAGTTCTTGGGGGTCAAGGTAGAAGCGTTCACGTCGCGATCCCTGTCAGGTAGTACTTGGTATTGCCTGCGAATTCTACCAAACACTTCGAAGCCAAGCTGAAAGACGACCATGTCCAGAAGCTAGCCATCGTGCTTCGAAGAATCGCAAAGAAGAAGATCAAGTTCTTCTTCATCAGTTAACATTAGTGTCATCATCAGCACCTTCATTAAGTAGCATCATCGTCATAATTATAACCACTATTATTGCCAGAATTTCGCAAATGTTCAGTCACGCTCTGCGTGACTTAGGTCTGTGGTGTTTAAACCCATCATTGGTACAAATACATTTTATTTTTACCATAATTACAACAAACTACTTTCATATTGCGTTATACGGTTTAACCGTTAACCCACCGTGACATCCACTCAAAGTGTGCTTTCACTTTACGCTCCTGCAGATCTTAATGTACGCAATAGCTGTAATGTACTCGCCTCCTTGTAATACGTTCTGAGCAAACAAAACTCTATACAATCATCAACAACGTTGCCTTGAAAAGAAAGTGTACAACAGACGACATGTCAGCCAATGGCCCTTCTTCATAGCACGTACAGATGTAAGAGACAGAGTGTGATTAATGTTGTTATTTGTGCACCACTGCCAAAGCAGTATGCCTAAATAGCAAATCTCTAAGCAGAATTGAATACCATCTCTCTACTGGTAACACAGGTGTGGGGCAAGGGTCCACGGGGGTGTGCTGGGTACCGCGCACTCTCCTCCCGCTCGGCAAACGTGATGGGCTGCGTGCGGAAGCGTTCCGAGCTCCTCCTCTCAGCTCCGCGTGGCGAGCGGGGCGAGCGGGTCACGCTGCTATCGCCACCGCTACCGCTGTGAGTAGTGGAGCAGGTACAGCAACAACACGGGACGTGAGTAGAGCAGCACAGCGAGAAGCAACAAAAACCTCCAGCAACACGCAAAGCACCGCGTGTATTCGCGCGCACACACATCACGAGCGCACGCCGTTAACGCATGCAAATACGCATGGAGCCACAACAGTCCACATCACATTAGAAACACAGACGTTAGCTGGATTGCACAGTATGTGGGGGGTGACAGAATTGTGATTAGCGAAACAATATTTATAAAGAAATGTGGACTTCATCAATGTCAACCATTAAACGCGCAACCGACAGGTGAGATTCGTGCAGTAACATAACAAAGCTCCCGTCAACTGCGTTTGGAAGATTTCCCTCCTGCTGACACAGCTGAAGAGCTAATGAAGACACACAATCGTAAAACACTTCAGGACTTGTGTTTAGGTTGGTTTAACGAAGAGATCAATGAGACATCAACTTAAACCACGGGCAATTGCTCTGAATGTCATCAGTCTCAATCTGTACAAACAAGACATTGTTGTAAGTACAAGGCACTTATAAGTCTGTTGATCGGGGCTTTAAAGAGGAAGTGTGTAAAAACACGAGTTCATGGACTAAACATAAAGGAGGGAGCATTCTCAGTGGACAATATATCACAGCAGTACACTCGAGGCCACCAGAGCCAGACAAAACCAGCACGGCACACTTAAATCACAAAGCACACATGCTACTGCTTGTGCTTAACTGGTGGGCATGCTGCAAGCACTTTGGAAGACTTTTGTTCATCAATTGGGTGGAGATTGTTCCTACAATAGCGGTGACCACCCACATAATGTGAGTGCTGAAAAGGGCTAACGCTCACGTGCATAAAAAATATATCCTTACGATAGAATGAGGTGACGGTGGAACGATCTTAACACCCAACGTTTTGAACAATCACAATGATCGTGAGATTATCTATATATATTGGGACTGAAACGAATTCATGTGACTTGGAAAATAAAATTCAATATTCCTACAATTTTTCATCGCGACTGGAAGTTCTGTTCAACATCACGGGAATGTTAAGTACGTCCCATTTGCACATGCAGTAAATCAGCAACAAGCACGGCAACACGGAAGGAACAGCACACGGCAGCTCTCTTTTTGTGTCCACACAGGGCACGCACGGGTCTGTGATTCTGCCTTTGCGGCGCAGACAGATCTGCACCAGCTCAATTCGACAATGTGCAATAGATACTAAGCATCAGGTGCCCAAGGACCCGTGCGGACAGAAAAAGAGGGCCGCTAGCTCGCAGGTGAGAAAACAAAACATACGGGCTGTCTGTCAAACGGGCATTCGCAGCCGCTGCCGCAAACAGCTTGCGCAACTTGGCCACGGAGATGCGCGTATCCAGAGGAGAACTCTCCCCCGCATCCCCCGTCGAGCCTCCCTGCCCTTCCTTTTCAACACCAACTTCCACAAACGCCGGTGACCTGACAGCATTTTCTGGCCGACGTCTGCGCCAATCCACTTCATTGGCCCACAATCCAGACGTGTCGTCAGAGCAAGAGGGAAGATCATTTGAGAGCGATGTGGTTCTTCTCAGCCACTGGTCTCTCCTGGCTGCGATTCTTGCGGAGTGGGCGCTAGCGTAGTTGGAGACGGGACCTGCACTCGGCTGAGAGTGTTGACGCACAACAGCCGGCCTGGAGCGCGGATGGCTGTCATGCTCCATGCCTATCGGACGCCTTTCAAAGGGTTCGCGGCGATTTTGGTTGATTTCGTCTCCGCTCGTTCTACTTTGAAGGGCATCGCTGTCCGTCATTCTTCTGCCATACCAGGAACTGTTCTCAAAGTTTCTTATCCTGACGCTTGCTTTTGAAGGCGTCTCTTCGGAGACCGGTTTGCCGTGAAACATTTTGTGCGCATCTTCTTTTGGAGCAAAAGCACTGCCACGCAGCCGCGCACTGTCCTGCCTCCACAGGGCCCCCGGCTCCCCGCGGCTCTGCTCCTGGACGCCATCAGTGTGGATGTGGTGGCTTCTCAAGAGTCGTCTTAGCGCAAGATGGAGAAACAGGGGAGGACCTTGAGTTGCGTTGACCACCTCCATTAACCACTTCAGCACAGGCACTCACATTCAGCACCACGACACCAGAATGAGGCACGTGCAGCCTCCACAGACAAGTAGTGAGTCGCCAGGCCACTTGGAGCGTGGCATCGCAGCCGACACAACCGAGCTCTCACGAGGCTCCAGAATGCCTGTGTGCCGTCACTCCAACCCATGCCCACCACCTTGCTGGCCTCACCCTCATTTTAATGAACCAGAGTGTGCCTTAACAGCAGAAATATGTAATTTTGAATAATATCACACTTGTTACGACTTTTTATTTAAAAATTAATCTGCAAGTGATACCACCCAAAAATACAGCAGCATTTCAATAAGCAGGCAAATCATGGCCCAGTTTCAACTCTGTGAACCTAATCCGCATTGGTCTTGGCCGCAAACAAATGCTGTGGGAATTCCTTGTGTTGCAGGTAAGAGACCTCTCCAACACTGCGCGGCCCCCAGTGTAAACCGTACAGATGCATGTGCCAATTCAGCAGACGGTGAGTCATAGGAATAACAACAAAACAGGCAGAGGTCTGTTTAATCACAAAAACATAATATTATATTTAGGCCCATCAATCAGTGTTATACAGCCAAAGACGCCTCTATGTTTATTCATTATTTTATTACCCTCACTCTGCCAAAACAAAGCATTAGGAGTGTTTATGTCGTTGCACCCACTGCCCTCTCCACTGGCTTACAATACTGTCGTATTTAACAGGCTCCCATATGCACATACGTCTCAACTCCGAATACTCGACTCCACAATTAGCCTCCTCCAGCTATTCTCATAAACTCCTCACTCATGAAAGATGGCCCATAGAGGACATGAACGTGTTATGTGGAAGATGATAATGATGCATTGTAAATTACTATTATTGGTTTCAGCACATGGCTATGCATAATGAATTTAGGACAGAAAAAAATAGCTCTATATCCTCTGGCAAGTCAGTGTTGCACATCTAAAAGTGCCTATCTGCTCTAGTTTGGCATACCTCCTGGTAGACACGTATATGCTGCCATCTACATTTACTTTAAACAATAAAGTGCCACTGTGAGTGCCTTCATGAACAACGCTGAATGCACAATGCTGCAAATACTCAGCCAGACCCTCCCAAGCCATTGATAGGAAACGTGGAAGACAAACACACCAAACTTATTAAGTGTACACACAAGCGTTCACATGCACAAATACAACAGCAATTCTGCGTAAAGACACACACACACATTGGTCCTACACATTTCTGTAAATGTGCCAGCATGCACACAAGCACCACTCTCATACATGACTACAGTACCTTGCAAATATTTTTTAAAAACTGGAGTTTAGTCAAGGCACCAAAGGTCATGGTATATTTAACTTTACAGTGCTCATTTCAATCATGTGTTGACTTTTTCATTGCTGTGCTAAACATTAATACTAATGTTTTACAGGACCATAATTATGTTCGAGTGATGTCGAACATTATTCAATACTAATTAATTATAAACCAAACATCATGAGGGCACATGACACGTGGAAAACATTTGAACCACAAATGAACAAGCGTACATTCTCAGAACATTAACACTCCACGTCCAATACACACTGATCCATAAAGACAACGGTCACTCCACGTCACAGAAGCTGTCCCATACACACAGCTGGACTCCACACAACACACCATACAACAGATTAAATCACTTGCACAAAAAGAATACAATTTTCATCACAACCACGCCTGCTCACCTTTCTGCCCTGGGCACGTCGAGGCCAGGAGAGGCCGAGAGGTCAGAATGGGACCGGCTTGTTGACTCCGCGATGGAGGTGGTCACAGGGGAGCCGGTGCTGACATTATGGTCAGTGTCTCCGTCAAGCGGAGAAGGACGACGCAGGCTGCTCTGGCTCTGCTCCAGGCTGTGGCTTCTTGCTACCGGTGGTCGCGCATCACTTGGCTTCTGCTCAAAAGTCAAACTTGGTTCCATCTCACTATGATTGCTTGTGATAAGAGAAGGTGGCACCCTGCTTTCTCCTCCACCGGGGCTCCGTCGATAGTGATACGTCGCTGTCGATGTGTAGTTCTCGAGCAAGCTCTCCCCTCCCGCGGGATCACCATCACGAGGCGTCGCCCGTTCCCGTCTATTTGCGCGCACTGCATCATCCTGAAGAGCTCTCTCTTCGGCTGCACTATCATTAACTTTATCCATATCAAGAGACGGAAGGTGCTGTCCCCTTCTTGAGGAGAGCACTGTGGCGGATGTTGCCAAAGTTGCCTCGTTGTCACCCGAGCTTCTGTTTACAGGCGGTTCCCGCGCACGTGAGCGTACTCCCCGGGGTTGTTCGCGCCCCGTTTCGGTGACGTCTTGGCCACGAGTTTTCGAGCTGTCACCACCTCCGTACTTCTCAGCGAGCTGCCGGCGCCGCTCCGCCTTGTAACGCGCGATCCGCTCCGCTCGGGACTCGGCATCGCTGGGAGCGGACGTGAGAAGCTGGCTCCGATCATCCGACCCGCGCGCTGCCTCCCGTGTATCTGGCCCCTTCTCCACCTCCCTGTTTTGTCCTGCACAAGCCAGCAGCAGCAACCAGCACGACCGTTATTCAAAATGTACATTGCTTTGAAGTTTTAGATGTAGTTGAGCTTACAATTTGGATGGCTAAGGCCCCTTTAAGATCACGGCACTGAGCACATTTTTGATTTAAAAAGTTGCGGAGCACAAAGCTCAAAATCAAAAAGTGTCAGTCAAGAAACCAGCAACAAACAGCACTTTCAAAGTTGTAATTGTAATAATAATAATAGCGTTTTATATAGTGCCTTTCATCCGAGGGTCACAAATAGACGAAAGTTAACACTTTTCTTGAATTGTGCAATATTATTAAAGAGCTGAAGAAAAGAGATGAGAGAGAATTTTTTATTGGAGCAATGCCAGGGAAGAAGCAAATGTTGTGACCTGCTGTCTGGCCAAAGAGTCGTTTACTGCTGTGACCTGCGGTATTATTACCAAAAGGGATGTCACATATCTTTGCAGGAATCCCGCATCCAGAGCTTCCAAGCTCACTGGATACTTTCTGAGGTAATAATAAACATCTACCTTTCTAACAATTTTTACTTCACACTGGCCTATCACCACGTCTTCTTATACGTGCATTGTCCTCCCTATTATTAATCTCACGTCTCCCTAACAACAAAAGTAGAAGTAGAGTCTTGCCTGGTAAAACAGATGGTGCCGACTGAACAAATGTAAATGGCTGGGTAAGATAGTGGTGATTTGTCATTTTGGTGACTTGGGTCACATTTGCAAATGAGACTATTCTGGTCTTTTAAGTTGGCAGTTAAGATTCCAAGATTCATTTTGCAATTTATACTGGAAATTCTCAAAGCATGCTGTGCATTCTTACTATTGAAAAACAAACACTCGTCCACAATTTACTAAAAGCTAAACAAAGGTTTTTATTGTTTAATGCCATTATTTGTAATTATGTAGGGTTTCATGGCTTTATGTATGACAATTTCTCCTAAGACAGCAGGAACGCTCGACACAGCAATCCTAAAAAAACAGCTCTAAAGACATATCTGTTGTAGGCAAATTAACCCCCCAAAATACGTTGAAAAATATTTCACGATTTCATAGCAGTCATGTATATCATAGCGCATCCACCAGGGTGGACAGGACACACGGGAGGGTCAAGCTGCCTTGCAACAGAAACGTGTGCGTGCATTACCAAATCCGTTGGTGTGGTCCACGCGGGTGGATGAGGGGGAAGTTGCCGCATGTCGAGTCGGGCTGCCCCCTTCCAGGGTCGACCTGGCGGATACCCTGGTCCTCACGCTCTCGTCGGTCAGTGCCTCCACGTGGGGCGACAGGCGTTCTCTCCTGCAGCGCACGCGCGGAACGCCGCACACCAAACCCACCGCACAAACAGTTATGGCCGAGCAGAAATGTACGGAGAGCGATAGATTGTGCAATCATTCTAGACGCATATGGCAAGCATAGGCCGTATTGTGAATACATGCACGTATGAGTAGTTGCAATGGCCTATATTAACAATAACACCCACCGATCACCACCAAGTGGGACTGAGCGAGAGAAGCAGTGCAAGAAGCTGCTGTGTAACTTGCAAGAGATACGTTCCACCACGTCAGAGGGCGCACGGCGTGCTTTTAAAAAGTCCCAATACAAGAACAGGTGGAAAATGCAGGGAAACCATGCGACAGTAGCAATAGTTTGAGGGAGACTTGTAACAGGAACATCTTGCAGTTTCAATAAGATAAAAGATGCAGAAGAACGTAAAATACAAGCACACAATGAGGTTTCACTGCATTTAACAACCAGAGTTACAATATCAACATAAAAAAACGTTACCTATTCATGTTGTAAATCTGTCCGCTCTCAAACAATTTTCTCAGCTCTGATACTGGAATAAAAAAAGACACGGCATATAAAATAAAAAAGTATGCATGAACAAAACAGTGACATAACACAACTGAGTTTGTGGAAAGTAAACTTTCATTTTCAGTATAAATCAGTATAGCAAGACAAAACACCCACCCTTCAACCGAGAATTCAATTTGGCAAAGTGCACCACATCACGAGCACACATGGCCCGGACATGCGTGTGCAGCACAAAGTCAGCATTCGTCAAGTTAGAACCCAGGATGCTGCGCCCAGGAGTGTAGAGGTGGTCACAACGGCTTCCGGCTGGTTCTGAATTTAACCTTGTTCCCATCACCCAAACCTCGACTACGACTCACGTCTCCTCCAGCTCACGACATCACTGTGCAAATATCACGCGGGACAAGGGCACACGCCAGGTCCCTCAGGCAACGTTCCACCAGCAGCTCGCTATGTAAACGATTTGATAGCGAGGAAACGCTCTTCTGCACGCATTGCCACTCTTCAGCTGCTTGGCGTGAAGAGGCTGGCGCACAGACAGTATCTGCTGGGCCAGCACCAAGACAATCCTTTGAAATAGGGCACTCAGACATGCAGTTTTAAATCGATGTCGTTGATAAAAAAATAATTCTAAAGCAAGGAAAATTATTTCAGCTCAATATATGTACTCGGAAGTGGCTCCCCCTTGTTTGTTTACGAGCCCATGCTCAAACAGCTCACTCATGTGCCCATTGAAATAAACCGTGAGTGTCTTGGCAACAGTCGCCATCATTGATCATGCAGTATCTACTTTATCAAAGCGAAAAACCACAATCATTATCAGCTATGGTCAAATTTACTGCTAGATAAAGGCCTCCCCCCCCAAAACCGACACCAAACTCTCGTGGTCTTGTGATGTAACAATCCACTTGGCACTCACACACGAAGTGATTTCATCACTCCATCTCCTCGATGGTTGTCCTCTCGGATGCGTTCTTTTCTTTGACTACCATTGCATTATTATCATTCATCCCTTGTAGCGACTTTTATTACACACACCCACTTACTCTTCTTAATCGTTTGGATGATTGTTATTACCCTTCTGGCAGTCCCTGCTGCTATTTTTTAAGCCTGCTGATGAACTGTGAAATATGTAGAAAT
This sequence comes from Geotria australis, assembly GCA_036362915.1. Classification (NCBI taxonomy): domain Eukaryota; kingdom Metazoa; phylum Chordata; class Hyperoartia; order Petromyzontiformes; family Geotriidae; genus Geotria; species Geotria australis. Next base: position 5,800,367 of record JAZEWU010000005.1, read on the forward strand.
GCAAAGTCCATGGCTTCCAATGTTTTAGTGTCTCGACATCACTTCAAATAGTTTTCGTGGCTACTGTCATCTGGTGATTTTCTTGACTCCCATTCAACCAGGGTGAGTGTGGCTCACCCAACCACTATCTGGGTTGGCCAGCTCTCCATTTACAATAAGTCTTCCACACGTACCCACTGATCCAGTTCAATGGGAAAAATAACAAAATACTGTCCGTTAATAATAATAGCATTTATAGAGCGCCTTTCACCCGAGGATCACAAAGCGCTGCACAAGGCTGTGGAGAGAACGGCATGTCAGTAACATCAGGACAGATAAACTGAGTCAAGCAATCGCAATAAATTATAGGACATAGATCATAAAGACAGCAGAAAAATCATAACAATAACAATAGCAACCACAGAGAGCCTTCCACCCGAGGGCCACAAAGTGCCGCACAGGGCGGCGGAGAGAACGACAAACCAACAATGACAGAGAACGGTAATCAGACAGCGTTGCGCCGCAAAGTGGTCCTAGCACGACGGCTCAATGGTACCAATAGGGCCATTTCATTGTAGGTTGGCACTATACATATACAACATGCAACAGGCATTTTGGCACTTACTCATGACCCTTAACTTCTTTCCATATTGGCCAGTGGTCAGTCACATAAAATATCTTAAGTAAAATTTTCCCCTTAGTCTGCCATGTACGCCAGCATGAACTAAGGGGAAATTGTATTTTTAAAGCAACGTTAGCCAACTGATCACTGGTTATTTGGGCCTGTCCAGGGCCAATATGTAAACATCTTACAGCAGTCAAAACCAAGGTAAACGTAATGTAATGTCTTTCCTGCTTACAACCCTGAGCCTGTAGTGGAGCCATAACCAACATTTTATCAGCCCCAGAGAGGTGATGGGCTGAGTCAACCCAACCAGGATTTCAACCTTTTGATTGTGGGCCGTTCACTGCACATGGAACAGCAGTCACTTGTGAATATGCAGTGCGTGCTGAGATGTCAACATGTGACACACAAACGTTGCGTACCACTGGGCAGCAGCGACACGAGGCGCTCCTTGCTCCCTGGACAGCTGGCCGAGCGCTTATTCCTGCTGCTACGAAGGAACGCACTGCACACACACACACACGTGCACGCAGGGAGTCACACACACGTGCAGAGCTATTTATTAACATATTGGCAATGGCATACAAGTCCACATAAATCCTACACACAAAGTTGCTATGGCACCCTGAGCGTAGGAATTCCTATATGCGACATTCTATAAAATGTCTAACTATATATGTCTGATGGCAAGACAACTCCACCTCCCAGTGGTGCCAGCCGGTAACGCTGTGGTGCTCTGTGTACGCA
>JAZEWU010000005.1:5801817-5826691 GCA_036362915.1 Geotria australis
TTGTAGAATTATTATTAGTTTCCCTGTTGCATTTTCATTTGTCCTTTGTCTTATAATTCGTTGCTATCGCTTGACTCTCAGTTTTCTGTCTCCCCGTTGTTTTTGTGCCGTTCTCTCCACAGCTCGGATTTTAAAAAAAACCCCAAAAAAAATTGTTGCTGATTTTCCGTGCTCTGTCGTTGTTGACATGTTCTCTCCGCAGCTTTGTGACCCTCGGGTGAAAGGCGCTATATAAATGCTATTATTGTTATTATTATTACCAGGTGAGGAAGCAGCGGATATATACCTGTGAGCGCTGTCTGTGTGCAAGGGGCGACTGCAGCGGGGTGTCCTCCACCTTCTCTGTAACTCCAGATATTCGTCAACAGCTGGGAGCAGGAGGGTCAAGCAGGAGCAGAAACGGGAGCGTAGCAGAGACAGTGGGTGACACAAGTTTGGGAAAAAATAAGTCAGACATTTCATCTTCATCTTTTTTATTTTGAGTTCTGTTTTCAATATCGTTGATATACGTCTGTTTTTACATGTATTCATAATTTAAATAATGTGCAGCAGAGTTTACCAAATTATCCATTCAACTGCTTGTTCATTTATAGTTAATTTTGAATGTTTTATTTCCTCACATCTATGTCATGACATGCTGTAAATGATTTGTCACCTAGCAGTATACAAAAGTAAACTGTATTGACCCATCTCAGATCCCTCGCGTGGCTCGCTGGCCGAGTGGGATTGTGATCGTACAAATTAAAAATCTGTGGAAAGAAAAACGTTGATGCTTCCTACCTTTCTACCTCAGAAGGAATGATTGGAGCAAGCGTGCATGGAATGGGAATGTGACCTCATTCTGATAGGGTCTCATCCTAATCGGCTGATGGGTTTACCAGGCCATACGGCCGATAACAGCCGCCCCCCCCCCCCATTGGCCAGAGCCACTGTAGTGTACGGGCTTACAGACCGACCTCCGTCCTGCTGCTCAATTACAAGTTGCTGGGCTTAATTCCAAAGTGTCGTTTGTGCTCATAAACAGGGTGAAAAGAACGGGGAAGGGCAGTAATGTAATTATTTGATCAATAAGATGGATCTAATACATGTAATAGAACGTGTAAAAGACTGTTTTATTGTTGAAAACGCAAATGCACATCGCTCACTTGGGAACTAAACCTGGAACCTTTGACTCCAATAGGAGGCACTGAGCGCGCTCCACTCCAGCAGCACCAGCTACGGTGGTTGGGATTACCCATGATGGGTACATATGATTGCGATCCGAATGTGCTGCTAATCAATCAGATCCAGAAAAACACAAATTACAACTGATATACAAGGCGTGGAGTAAACTGGGACATAGAGCCATGCTCTGTGGTCACGTGTAAAGACACACACACACACGTCACGATATTCACGCACGCGGTCGTTTTCCTTGTATATACGTGTACAGTGCAATACTTGCCTCGAGGGCAAACACATAATAGAAGTGTTACACATTTAATGCTCATCAATTATTCACAACAGGAATGTTCCCCCTATTTATTCACGGTTTAAGGACAGAACTGTAGGTGTAATTTGAATGGACGGCAACAATGCGAGGGAGCGTTTAAATGATACAATACTATAAGTGCTTTCAAAACCACAGAGATGTCACGGAGAACTGTCCACGTGTGGTGGTTCCTGCGGGCATTCAGCAGCAACCGTACAGGTCATGGCAGAACTACATGGCCACAAACCGAGACCTGCCCATCATTAACTTTCCGTGGAAGAATAGCACGATTCATATAATAATTATTATTTTTTAAATAAGGTGCAAATTACTTAACAGTTGTACTTTTAAAAGAGCGTAGTGCTTGAATTTCCGTTGCGTATCTCAGCATCCATGAAATTTACTCGAAAGGAAGACTGAAAATTACACAAGTACGTACACGTGAACGCGCAGTCATCACACAACTGTGAATCACATTTAAATCAAATTAAAAACACACGTGTGTTCACGGCTCAAGAAAACGTTTACCCATATGTAGGCAGACGCACAAGTATCCATGCACAAGTAAACTTATACGCATTACGAGATACCTAAATTCACAAAAACACAGAGGTACCTTTACATGTAGATTCACAAATGTTAAAACCCTGCAAATAGTCACATCCATCTACCAAAACAAGCATTGGATCTAATTAATGTGATGGCAGAAACTGCAATAAAATCTGTGAAACTGAAAACATGTGTGACTTTGGACATTTCCCCACTAAATGTCGCCAGATACTGGTTTTGTTTTACTAACACGTGAATGTGCTCCTTGGTTTCTTAAGAGTAAGCGTGCGAATGCTCCTGCTGGGGTAATGCCACTCCTGGCCACTTACCAAGGCTGGCGTCATGCTGAGAGTCCATGCTAACAGGTCTTGTCACTAACGGTCGCTTATGGTGCACAGGGTCCTTGGCGTTTGCACTGCTCAACACCAAGTCTTTTTACCCAATGAGTGCAGAATCTTCCACACAGCTTTAGCCAGTGCCTCCAGACCACGACGCACCATCCAACCAGCCCTCCTGCTAGCATGCGTGCAATCCCTGGGCAAGTTGGGAGGGCTATAGGCAGCTGTGTTTTGGTACTGCCGTGCACACGTCACACACAAACTTGCTCTCCAACCACCTGTGAGATTGCCTGGCACCTGAGAACATCACAAACAGATGCACCTGGGTTCTGTTGGCTTAGGGCAGGTAATCTTTGCTTGCCTACCTTTTGTGATGTGTGAACCCTATGAATGAAACCAAACTCCACTGTAGCTCCCAAACAGCACCATGATCGGTGGTGGCTGATCGTGTTAACCCCACAAATGAGCTTCAGTTGGGACGCCCTGCTGGCAGTCAATCGTCAGCTTGTGATTAGAGTGGATATGTATTAGCTGCAGATTACTGGTGATGTCACTTATCCTACAATACACGTTATCCCCCCCCCCATTATATATTTGGTTTATAATCAACATTTCAAATCATGCTAACAATAACTGGTAAGTGTATTGTTAACATGCACCGGTAGGAAATTATTTTTAAAAAACATTAGATTCAAGCTACTTCAAGAGGAGAGTACTGTAGTTACTAGAATCTCTGTTGTCATGGTGTTTGAAGCCATTCTTCTGCTATTTTTTGTAACGAAATAGCTGTTTTAAGAGGAAAAAGTACCACATTGTACATTTTTGAAATCATGGACCATTCAACACTTAAATAAAATAATTGCACCACTTTCCATTCCGCAACTGTAGAATGCCCCAAAATAAGTGGGATTAGAGCAGGGTTATGTTGGGATCTTATGACGACAAAAACCTTTGCCAATGGATAAAACGTTTCTCTATCACGTGAAATGCCTTCCATCGTGCATTGGAAGCATGGCTAATGCGAGGAACACAGAGAGGGCATCTCACCCATACCACCAAAATGCACGTGCCAGTTTGGCTCCTATGGTCACCATAATCATCGTCGTCATCATCATCCACCATCATCATCCACCATCATCATCCTCATCTTCACTATCAAATGCAGCATAAACTAAATCAAGTTAAACTATTATATTCACCAGGTAAAACCCATTGAGCAATTAACTCTTTCTCAGAGGCCACACATGATAGCTCATCGATGTGGCTTATCATGTTTCTAAGTCTGGATTAAAAACCCTGAGGACCCAGAGACAAATCCACGCGACCACGGGGAGAACATGCAAACTCCAAATATAAGGCGTCAGGGTCGGGATCAAACCCACGACCTCCTGCATACCAGGCTCCAAGGCGAGGGAGAAAACAACTCGTCACTGTATTGCCCTATTTTTTTGAGGCCTTACCCCACCAATCACCCCCTTGGTGGAGAGACGGGCAACACGTAGCACATTAGCGTGCAAGCGTGTGCTTGTACGTGCGTGAGATAGATAGATGCAGTCGCGATCCCTGTCAGGTAATACGTGGTGTTGCCTGCGAATTCTACCAAACACTTCGAAGCCGAGCTGAAAGACAACGATGTCCAGAAGCTGACCATCGTGCTTCGAAGAATCGCAAAGAAGAAGAAGCACGATTTGTCGACTGGATTTGTCGACTGGATCTGTCGGCTAAATGCGCATTCGCGTGCATGCACCAGCATGAAACTAAATTTTACATGAATTGGGCCAAAGACATCCAAGGGGACATGGTGATTATTTTTGCTTTGTGTACTGGACCATAATAAGGTGGCTCAGCTGCAGTGAGATGCTGAGCAGCTAGGACGGGTGGGCGGGGAGGGTCTGCAGCAACACACTGCCTCATGTCCTGCCGGCTCTCAACCCAAAACGACAGAAGATTTGGATTGGCTGACACGGTCAGCTAATCAGGGATGATTGCAGAGCACAATAGTAGACACACCTGCGATCCGACTATGTTTAACTCAATGACATCCAATTTAAAGTTCAAGTTAATTTTCTTAAACCGAATGAGAACTCAAGAGAGAAGGATAGTCTAATGTGCAAAAGTGCCCTGTGTCTGCCGGGATAGGCTTCGGCTCACCACTACCCTGTACAGGATTAAGCGGTTTCTGACAACAGATGGATGGACCTGGGGCATTTGTCTGCCAGTAGAGGGCAATGATTTCAATGTAAGGTCCTAATTGAGAAATATTGCAGGTCATTTTTTAATTTGGCAAGTTTAAGACCAACGCCGACCCACAATAGCATACTGAGGCCACCAACGTTCGAGCATCTTTAATCTCCACCGTGAAGCAGATGGTGCATCACATTACTTTACTACGGTTTTTACACCCACCGAAGTAATCAGAGGAGTCACTCGATTCGAACCGTGAACGTCTGCAACAATAAATTAACGCAATATCGCTGGGCCATGTCGTCGCTTTGGCATATCTATATAGTAGTGAATAATTACTTGATAGGCACATCTTGTAAGTTACCATTCTCTCCTCGCACGGTTGCTAACATAGAAACCCTGGCTCCACACTGAAAGTTGTGTGTGAAAGTTGTTGAAAAGTGCGAGTGACCATGGTGACATTTGTTACACGTGGTGTCTGTGAATGCCGGCTAATTATCGCAACAGTTAATGGAGGTGTTGCTAACATGTGCGGGCATCGTTGCATCCTCAGCAAATCATACAATACTTAAATGGAACGCTCAAGCAAATGGCATAAGAAGTAGATTTGCAATGGTAGGCTCACTGACGAATACAAAGCCAGTGGGTATCGCCAACATGCAACTCTGAGACAGGTGTCAGTGTAGGACTGCAGTGTTTGGCCGGTTAACAAATCATAAACAGCAAGGAAGGTGGGCCAAAGGGCCCATGGTCAAAAATTCAAGCTAAATGTTTCAAAGTAACCAATTGAGTGCGTCTCTGTCTCAATGTATCTCTCTGCATATCGGCCAGTAAGCTGGAAGCCAGCCAGGCTGTGAGCCAGAGCCAACAATTGGCCAAGCTCTGCATTCTTTTATATATTAAGATATTTCAGCCAATCAATGGGTGTTTATACATGTGGGATGACATAGGACCACCCACAAGAAACCTACGTGTGTGTACACGTCTGACTTAACAGTACTATCCCATACAGACAGGTGATACTAGCCCGCAGTTTGGTGTAACCCTTTCCTGACAAACGTGGTTAAGACACCTTGATGCTTATGACAAGGCAGTTTCGCAATATTTATGAGATCCACCAACTTTTCCCTCAACAGAGCTAAATTACAGGCATGCGCCACCACCGCTGGAGCTTACACAGATACACGACATTGAAACAAATATGTCTCTTTATACATTACATACTGCATAAAAGTTATCAACGTCTTCTGTAAAAAGGTAATTATTCATCAATCGCAAATCAATAAAGCACAGACCACTGCTACACTCCTCTTTCAGCACTTTTCAACCTTTGGTTAAAAAATATTATTAAAATTATTATTAGCAGTACCTGCAGCCCATCTGCACAACAGCTGTACCCCTACCTCCTATGCTCAAAGATTACACTTATTCTCTTTCCTCCTCTCTCAAATAATTAAAGTATTCCCCTCCCTAACGACATTTCCTGTATTCCTCGAGCCCCTCACCATACCTCCAGTATCAGAATTGCTCCTGATACCAGTGCGCCCCGCCATCTCTCGTTTCTAAGTTGAATCGTTATGGGCGCGACTCGCAGTCACCGACGCTCACGTCGCGTTCCACGCACCTGGAGGAGGCAGCGCCCCGGCGGCTTGCAGGTATCGCGCTAGGAAGGGGTTTTGCGCCATCGTTGCTTCATTCATTGCGAAGAGAATTTTAGGTGCCGCCGCCGGGGGGGGGGGAAGATTGTCCACTGACGTTCAAAAACACTCCGGCTCGTTATAGGCTCAGAAGACGCAGGACGCCAGTGGTCTTATTACGGTTTAAACAGCTCACTTAATGCCTGTAATCAGATTAAGCAGCACATGGGTGGGCGCAAGGGCGGAGCTGTGGCCCGACGCCCGAGCTTGAAGCGGGCGATTATAAACCGGCGGCGCATGCAGCCCAGACCCCTGTGTAGAATGAAACACTTGGCGAGCCGCGAGGTTTGCGCACCCTATTCCATCTCGGAACAGCCCTTGACATAAATATTCCATTACTTACGATCTGGGAAGACAATGCACAATGTGCTTGCATATCCCTTAGAGATATAGGAGGTAATCATCATTATGCTTTGAACCATGGTTTGTGAATATGTCAACAGCCATTTAACACAAAACTGGAATTGAATGGTTAACTTTATACAAAAATGGCCATGCCAACCCCTGGGCATTTCCACACCACTTCCCTGTCATGTTCAATTTCTCTGAAGTCAAATTTCAGACCAGACTCCAGACAAGCAACGTAAAGAGAGCAGAGCCAAGCGGTGCCAGCTATTCAAGGCAGCAAGCTTTAATCCAAACGGCTTGGTAGGCTAAAAGAAGCTGTTCTTAATTATGCAAATCATTTTCAACCATGTTGGCAATCTCTTAAGTGGTGAATAAAACGGCGGTGGCCTCATTCACCGTGACAAAAACTCAGGTCACACATTACGCCTGTGATGATTTGGCCACCATTGCGCAATGCGAAGTTTTGTCACAATTTGGAGATATTCGAGTTGCGAATCAACTAAATTTCTGTGACTGTCTCCTGGCTGCAGGGGTCATGTGGACTTATTTCATACAACATATACACAAACAGAAAACGAGTGATTGTATCACACGCAACACCATGCGTGTAGCGGGACAGAAAGAATCGATGTTTTAATTTCTGATGCATTGTTCCGCCCCTACCATACATTCCTGCCGAACACTTGCATCAACACGGGGCTTTCAAGAGACAAATACAAACAGTATCGGGTTGACATCGCACTATCCAGCAAAGCTAAGCTGCACAAACTGGACCATTTAAGCAATACAACAGTTCTAGGTTTGCACAAACTCAACAACACATACCAAAGAAACAAAATATGCAGTGGTAGTTAGCTGTTTTTAATGCACTAGTAGCAGTCTCAAATGTATTCCTTGGAAGTCTTCCAATTCCCAATTTAAAATTGACAAAAGGTGAAATACAACCAACAGTTGTCAATACTCAAAACCACAACATTCCTGTTCAGTGTGCATCTACTGTAACGCAGCCACGCATAATGGCACAGTAAATTACAACAGCCCTGCCTAACAAGTCCTGGCAAAGACAACCTACCAGACCACTAAATTACCCAGGACATATGCACACACACATATACATCTACCAAAATTACACAATGTAATATTCATGTCGGCTATTGGCAGCATCAAAAGAGTGAGACAAGAAAACCAGCTGCATCGCTTAGGTCACAAGCCCACACATCCCTAAGGCTCACTGAAGTCATCCACGACATAAATGTCACCTTTCCAGTTCAGATAAAATCTAGGGCTTTACACAACACGCATTAAAGAGGAGCACTTTACCTCTCTGGCCTCTCAATGTCCCGTGAAGAAGGACCATTCCCCAAATACATTGCCTATGAAAGCTATGACATACTTTTTCTTTACAAGGCAGTGTTGGTGCCGAATGTGTTGTGGTTTTTCGTCATCTGTGCCTGTGCATCAGTGCCAACAAAGCATCACGAAATAATTTTCTCGATATTAAAGAACAGTATGTGGTACACGTGATTGAGCATGAGGCAGATGGAAATGTAAGCAGCTATAGCCACATGTGCAACAGGAAGGATTTACAGCGCCTGTCAAATAGCCTTACAGGTTTTAAATGCGATTGCTAAAAATATCAGTCCTCCACAGTCGATAACCTCTGCACGCTACCCCCTCCCCGTCGTCACTATCTTGTGCACGTACAGCTGGATGAGGGGCCCCCCACGCTCGACATGTTATTTAACCATACTTCACTACGCTGTTCAGCGTAGGTTGGTGAGTGCCGGCAGCAGAGCTGTGAGAATATAATACAGTACAACTTCCACAACGTAGGCCCCAAAACTCTATGTTTAGAAGATACTAAGCTACTGTACATATATTTGTGGGCTAATACATTTAACTCTTCCTATCCATAATCGTCATATCCATTACCCTAGTTAGTTTCTTTGTCTAGGCGCTCTGAGAAATATTCTCTTAGCTTGTCATTAACCCTTATACGTTTATATGATTAACCTTGATACATTTACAAAACACAAGTGGAAGTATACAACACAGGGCTGGTGACAGGGCACAGCGGTGGCGTGTGTATTGCTCATTACAGAGGTTTGTGGTTCGAATGTGGCAGGACACCACCATTATTTTTAATGCAAGTGTTTTAACTGTAAAATAAGCACTTTCTGCTTTACAGTGGAATTACACATAGCAATCATCGCCCCCTCCTGTAAACGTAGTGCACACTATGTCTGTGAAACATCTTGAACCACTGGTCCACTGCAGCCACCTTGTTTTAGACTGTTGCAGTGTAACCGTGCAGTTGCGAGCGACCTTATACTACACTGAGGTTTGGCTACAAATTCATCAAATTTCTAATACAGTAGGTTTTAGTCTACCCGTAAGCTCAGCTACTTAATGGACCATGACAAATATTTTTTGAAGGTACCTTATCTAATGAACATTTACTCATGCTAACATAAAAAGAAGAGACCTTCAATCGACAGTGAAATATTAGAGGGCTGCAAAATTATCAGTTTCCTATCGTTGTTGTTATAATGGAACTGTACACGCTTGCACTACAGGTCCATAGCCATGGGGAGCTTGATGGGGGAGGTCCCACCCCACTGTGCGGATCCCACTCAGCTGGGGATTGCCCGTGCACAAGGCGACAGAGAGCCAGCGAGCCTCGCTGCCAGCGCGCGGCACGTGTGGCACAACATCCTCTTGGAACACACTCACAAGAGTTTAGCTTCGCAGGCTCCAACATTACCCTACATTTCATCTTCCCGATATTCAACTAGAACGATACGTATAGCTTGTTACAGAACTTTGTTGAATTATATCAGATTCCATTTATTTCTGCAGGTAGTGACCAATAAGCTGTGAGGCTCTAATTCATGGGCGTCCTGTGCAGGTACAGTTGTTATAGAGATCTTAGTGATAATCATGGTTCCGTAGGTCATGATACAAACAGCAAGCATTGGTGCATGCTCTACATGTTACAGAAATAGAGAACTCTCCGAACATATAAAAAACATGACTACAATAGATTCCTTTATGGAAAAATAATAAAGGAAACAAATATACATAAATATTCCCCAATTCAGTGCCTGTTAATGTACAAAAATGTAGGAGTGGGGTTGAGAGATAAATGCAGTTCTCCACAGATCATCTTAAAGGATTCAGGTCAAAGTTACCTTAAGCGTGTAGTTGCAGCGCTTCTACACGATGATGTCTGCGTCGTGTTACACGTGTTCGGCAAGTTATGCGGCGCCAGGCATGCTCTGTGGAGGATAAAAACACCAAAGTTGAGTCTTTCACTCGATGCCATAATAACATTACAGTTCCCCTCTGTCCTTGATCTCTACCTGAGATAGCAAAGAAACGTGTGGGTTAAAGTGACCACATTTGCAAGGGTTATGATTACAATTACGATTGTTTACACAGGAAAGCCTCACAGAATCTCAAGACTCTTTTTTCAGGATGGTCCTGCCAAGGTTTTTCAGTCAGGAATGATGTTACTGTGTAATCCCAATTGAGTAAGTTGCAGACAATTGTTGAGCACTGGGATGTTTTGCAAACGGTTACACTGTATGGTTTTTTCAGAACCCAAAGGAACCCCATGCAAAACGGGGGGAAGACATGAAATCTCCACACACAAAAACACCAGAGAAAATAACATGCATCTCAATGGTGGACCCTCCTCAACAGCTGGTGGGCTGTGGAGGAGGGCACGGGGGCACTTCTGTGAATTGTTCCTGGGGTGACAAATAAATGTAGCGCCAGCACCGTGTGCATCTAGCTCACGACGTAGCGCGCACGTCACTGGTGAGGCTTCAATGGGATGCGTCGCCCGTATGGAAACTTCCCGCCGTCACCATGGGACTAGTTGCCCTTGTCATCGAGTTAACATGGGAATTCTCACGGCGTGAATACAGTGACCCTCTAAGCAAACGTAGTTAAGAACTGATAGACAACGCCTGCATCAATGCGTGTACATCTATACCAGGTCCCAGATTAAAGGCAGCACTGCTGAGATCCCGCATTGGAATTGGGGCATGCACCTATTATTTAAATGGGTTCTAAAGTTTAGCGAGTAACTGTCTCAGCCTGGTCACCCATGAGTGCACACACAAAAGGGTCATGTTAAACGTATGCACACACTTTCATTGAGTTATTCCGGCTCTAAAAATTAAAACATATATTGCCATACCATAAATACTCTTTGTAGGTCATAAAGAATGATAGGACACCTTTTGTCAAAAATAACCTAGTGGAAGGACTTCAGAGGTATCCGTGGGATATCAACTTCTGACAGATGTCATCTGTCATGAGGTGATGTTATGCTTACTCTGAATTCCAAACGGATATTTCTTTGTCTTTGTCTTTGGACATAACACTTATACCACAATTGCACAACGACATAATGAGAGGGGAAAAGCATTTACAGAAGCAGAAAACAAAAGGCAACCCTGATTATCTGCAAGTCTTTGGTAACAAGCTTACAGTGCTGGATGCACTCAAGTGAAAATGCAATTATCTGTAGCTCACGCCATCGTATCGGCAGGGTAGCACAGAGTTAGCGCAGGTGTCACTGCACATAAGACTGAACTAACAATCCGTGAATTTAACATGTTATAATTTCTGGAGTCGCATTACATTTAAACACGTTTTAAACAGTCAACTATATACTCTACAAACATACGGGGATTTAACTGCAATGTCCAAGGCTAATTGAGGATGGCACATTTAGAAGCTGCCATATTTTCTGCAGGAATTCTTTCCACATAGTCTCCTACAATTCATCATCCGTCCTTGAAACAAAAAACTATGCAGCACATTTCAAAGTTTTATATTTCCACAGCAGTGAAAAGCACACAGCTAAAAACATCTGCTAATAAACACCTCTACAGTAGGAAAATCCCGTGTGCTCTTCCAGCTGACAATGGAACATAATGTTACAAGCAGGAAATCATTCTCTTCGCCAAAGTTGGCAGCAAGTAGGTCAATTCCTACTCACTAACATAACAGTGCTTCCACTTCAATCTGAGTATGGAAAGTTAGGAATTGTTTTGCACTACAGTAGGTTCCAAGATTTTGGAGTGTTTAAGCTTTGAGAATGTAGTCTTGTTCAAGTTTAAAACATTTTTGCATGCAGAGAATTTGCTACGCACTAAAAAACACGGAGGAGCCTATGGCATGTGTTGGGATTATGGGTAACTTGTTTAGGGATGCAAGCATATAGAGAATTGCTGAGGGTCACTCTTATAAGGGAAGCATTTCTCTCCCTAATGTTTTGCGGCATATGTGCTAAGCAGAAAACTGGCCTGTCGGTCCGTTGTCTAAATATCCCCAACAAGAAAAAAAAAATCCAGCCCGTGAATATTTTTCAAGAGCTGTACATGAAAGGATAATTAATGAGTCATGAAAGGCATACGTGTGGAATTAATCCCATAGCTTAAAAGTGGAACGGCCAACAGAGGCAGACCAACACATCGTTTTCCCAGCATATAGGGTCCCACAGGACAAACGAGGTGTAGAAGGAGGATAGGTTGAAGACACCCACGCTGCTCTTAGAAGCGCGAGATTTCATCATCATTATGAGTATTCGCTTAATCTTGTACAGGGTAGCTGGGGGGACAAAAGCCTGTCCCAGCAGACACAGTGCACAAGGCAGGGTTATACCCAGGATAGGATGCCAGTCCATCACAGGGCACCGTGAGCAATTTAGTCAGCAGGCCAATTAACCTATGCAGCAGCATTACTTTGGACTGTTGTAAAAACCCAGAACCCCAAAAAAAAAACCAAAAAAATTGTTGCTGATTTTCTGATATGTCGTTCTCTCCACACCTCGGATAAAAAAAAAGCCTAAAGAAATTTGTTGCTGATTTTCCGTTCTCTGTCGTTGACATGTCGTTCTCTCCACAGCCTTGTGCAGCGCTTTGTGACCCTCGGGTGAAAGGCGCTATATCAACGCTGACCGGCAAGAACGTGCTGATCGTTGAGGTGAGTGCCGTTCCGTTTTTATCTCGCGAGGTAATCGTGGGTCGCGCACCGGTCAGGGCACCAACCCACGATCCTGGCTCAGTTTCACGCATCTGGCCGGGAATCGAATTGGCTCCTTACCTCCGTCTGGTGCGGGTTAAATTGGGTACCGCTTCTGCGGGAAGCTAAAGGCGAGCGGTTATTCCCGTACGGAGCAGGCAGCCACTTGAACCTCCGTTGCAATGCGGAGGGATGTAAGTGGCAATGCATCGTTCACACAGCTTAGGTGGTGCAGATAGCTAGATGGATATTAATTATTACAACAGAAAAATATCCAGTGAGCTGTCTCTGTCTGTCTCTCTGTCTTCCTGTCTCTGTGTCCCTATGTTCTCCCCCTGTCACTCACCCTCCCTCCCTGTCTCCCTTCGTGTTTGTCTTTAAGGAAGTGACGGCCATCTTAGGGGACGCTGGCAGATTTTTGCCGCTCTTAAGATTTCCAGTTTCACGACCTTTTGGTATATTCGAACCAGCCTTAATCATTTAATTTTTGTTCCTTTGGTTTTTATTGGTTGTTTTTTCTTTCATTGATGACATGCCGTTTTCTTCGCAGCCCTTGTGCAGCGCGTTGTGACCCTCGGGTGAAAGGCGCTATATAAAATGCTATTATTATTATTACTATTATTACCCGGTGAAACCCCACGCGGACACGAGGAAAACATACAAACACCACTGAGAAAGGCACTGTGCCGCCAAGATGTGCTTGCTCTGAAAGGCAATGCAGATGAGATCGTGCGGGGACTGCAGTGCCATTATCCCCAATACGTTGTTTGAATTACACTGAATATGATGAAGCACAAGGTTAGTGTTTTGGCAGTACCCTTACACCAGACATAGTACCTCGTTGATAAATTCGACTCCCCCATAGGAATATGGGCTCTCTACCACTGGCTCAAGGTTGTATAAACAGGAGATACGCACTGCCTCAATGCTCATTTGAGGAAATAACTTTTGTCACACGAGTCCCAATAGAGATGAACACCAACGCACTCTCAATGGAGTGCTTTTCTCACAAAACTGGGACTGAAAATGGTAATATATGTGGAGCGATGAACCATCAGTTATGCAGTTAGTCATTGAAAGACATGTGGCGCTACAAGTGACAACTTCTGCTCTGCTGCTGGGTGAGACACTGCCTCCTCCTGGCCATCCCCACGAGCAGTCTCCTTCTTCACTGTGACCCTCGAAAAAACCCTTGCTCCTACTTTCACCACAACGTCTTCTAACCCTCGCCCCTCCCCTTCCAATGTGACCTCTAAAAAGCCGCTCCTTTTCACAGGCTACAAATATGTACATGCCGAACTTTTTGTACAGTATTAATAAGACGCATTATACATCAACTTTTTACTGCATCGTACATAAACAGTTACTGTGAAATATAAGGCAGCAGAGGAGAAATCATTCCAGTGCATACCGATCTGACAGTAAAGCTCTTATGTTAGCAGAGGTTGATGTAGGTGGATAAAACATAGCCATAATAGTGTTCCTGACAGCACTTCAAAATAATGATGAGGACATGTATAATGTATATATTGCCACTGTGAAACTACACTAAAATGTACTCTTAATGATACAACTTTTAAAAAGTTTATTCGCATATCAAGTACAGCGTTGCTTTGAAAACCGAGCTCAAAGAATAAGCCTAGGCTTTATGCCGTGTTTGTTTTTCCAACACCCATGTGAGAGAAGAATAACGGCGCGCGGCACAGTGACCAGACAGAGCGGAGGCGGTTCGTGTGGCGGGGTGAAGCATTTAAAACACGGGTCGCATGGCAGGGAACGGAGCAAGGCTTGCCCCTGTAAATCTCACTGGTCACATGATGATTAGCACCACGAGTGAGCAGAAACCCAAACCATGCCTTCTCTCGTTTCCAGGAGATGTGAGCGAGATATCTGTGCAAGATTAACACGGGGAGACGGGGGCGGGTGACTGTGAGGAGGCCTTGGCCCGAACAGCTATGAGGGCAATGCTGTCTTATTAATAACGGAAAGTGTCCTCACATCACCAGGCCCTCCACAGACAAGCAACTAGGTTTTTAAAACGCATTTCTTGAGTTATCCATCCTTCCATTTTCTAAACCGCTTGTCCTGGTGAGGGTCGCGGTGTCAGCAGTCCAAGGAGAGTGGACCTGACATCTATTTCCTCAGCAACAGATTCCAGCTCTTCCTGGGGGATTCCCAGGCGTTCCCAGGCCAACCGAAGGATATAATCCCTCCAGCGTGTCCTGGGTCGGCCTCTAGGTCTCTGCCCAGTGGACCGTGCCTGGTAGACTTCCCGGGGGAGCCTTCTAGGGGGGCATCCTTACCAGATGCCCACACCACCTCAACTGGCTCCTCTCAATCCGAAGGAGCAGCGACTCTACTCTGAGGTTGTCCCGGATTTCTGTGCTCCTCCGGGACAACCTTCTTGAGTTATTAAATGTATAATATGGCAATATTGCATTGGTAGTGGTGCACAATCACTAATGAAAAAAAGCGTGCATTCGTCAATAACACTGCCGTGCATGTGCTTAGAAGGACCATTGCCTGACACGTCACTTTATTATTAGTTACCCTATTTACTAAACAATTATACAGTGATTAAATGCCAAAATGGTAAAACACGCATAAATAAACCAATTTATTCTAGTATAATCTATACACATTTACCTCAGAAATCATTAGAACACACAATTGCGTGTAACACTTTTACTTTAAACTGCACATCTCTATATATTATTATACGCAGAGCTAGCACAATAGCATTGTACGGTATCAGTCGAGGCCGAGCTGAAAGACAACGATGTCCAGAAGCTGACCATCGTGCTTCGAAGAATGGCAAAGAAGAAGAAGTGGGTGCAGTCTGGCGGCGGCATCACCTCTGCTAGGCTGCAGGAACCTTCCGGTCAAGGAAGGCAGCACTCATGGGCTAAACGGAGAATCATCAAAACAACCGGATAGATTGAGATAAGGCGAGGTGCCTGGGGTATGGGTGTACCGTAACACTGCTTTAACAAGTCTTAACACAGTCATGTTAAACTGTGGTTAAAGTCAGCCGTGCTTGTACTTGTTGACAATTTAAAGGTCTAAATGGTTAACCGCAGAGTAGGTTTCACTCCAGCCAAGTTCCTGATATGCGCGGTACTACTTGGAGATTGAGCAGTGCGTGGATAACCGAGAGGAATGGAAAATTAGATACAAATCAAAAGCAGAAGTATTGTAATATTAAAAATTCCAGAACACGTGTTGGTCTACTTTCACATACAGATCGGTTAAAGACCCGACGAGAATAATCAGTCGTTTTATAATCTTATTCCAACACTGTTTGCAAACTTCATCAGAAAAATACGACAACCAAACTCCTGCTTTAAAGAGGGTATATGCATAACTTCGGAATGACTTCACCTATTACAAAACAGACCACAATAGGTCCTTCGGAAGTAAAATAAGTTCACCTCAGCGACGACAACAACACTTGTGCAACGTTAAAGCAGTTTTAATGGCAAAACAAAACCACGCAATGCTAACCACAATTCACACATTTTACCCCTACTCCATGTGACCAGAGCGGCTCTCTTCGTCTCGGTTTACGAACCCTTGTGTATATCGTGCGTGTATCTTTGTGTGCGTGCGTGTTGTGGCTGCGTGGTGAGTGAGGGAGCGTGTCCGTTTGTGCATACCCAGTGTCGCCGCTCACGCTGAGAGGCGTGCTTGCCAGCACACAAGCCACAGTGGAAGTAAGTGCATTCCTAACTGCAAGGAGCTGGGAGCAGTGGTGCCAGGCCAGCCTATCAGCTGCACACATCTATTTCTCTTACCCAACCCAATGCGAAAGCTACCCTACCCCCCACCACCCCCTCACAGCTTTACCCTTCATCAACATTTCAAACATGCACAACACATTCTAGAAAGAAAAAAAAACAGTCTTTGACATCTGGTTTAAAAAAAGGTTAGTTTTTGGTGTACTTTTGTATTTTTTTATTATTTGAATAAATGTTTTTGCTATGCCGTAATAGCTGCCTCTACAAGGCACCTTTGAAAAAGCACAGTGTTAATGGCAAGATAACAGAGGGAATGTGTGTGCTGTTTTACTTTCAAAATATCTAACCCAATGATTACAGCAGATATTGCAATTCAAATGGAAGGAGTTGCAAAACTTAACTGAGGAGTAATGCTGAGGCGTACATGCAAAACAACAGATCAGATACTTTGGAGAGCTATGTGCTGGTTAAAGAGGACTGATTCCAGGATTTAAGTAACTTTTAAAAGTGCGAGGGGGTAGCAGGCCTGTGGTTGCAATCATTGAAAACCACAGAAATAGTCTTCCTTTACGAAAGTGAGAGTTTTATGCCTTTTGCAGACAAAAGGAAAAAAATGGAAAACATTTAAATTAGTCAAAATAACCCTGACAGTTCAAATATTTTAGGGGTGCAAAACAGTTTTATACCATTAATGTGTTGCATTGCCATGACAAGCATGCATACCTAATTATATGTTCAAGAACGTCTTGTGCTAAGCATGTGTTAAGGGAAAAACAAAAACAAGCATGGTTCTTTGCCTTTTCTGGATGCGGTGTGTGCTGTGCTGAAGCCATTGATGGCCAATATCATGAGCCAACAATGAGGACATTTGTGTGGGAAGCCTGGGGCCCATGGGGGTTGTTTGAGTCCCTGGCACTGCGTCACCCCTCAACAGCTGCCCCCCAGAGATGTCCCACCACTGCACCCCCAGCGTCACAACAATCACACACAATCCAGACTCTTCTGGCGGCCTCAATTATACCACATTTATTCACAGTTGTTGTTTACAATGCCTTTCGTGGCACTAGCCTGGCACGCTAGAGAAAATGGCAATTACAGTATTTTACTAAACACGCATGATGCCAGCTGCTTTTGCTGCGGGGCTGAATAAACAGCGCTATTTGCTCGTGCTGAATTTCGAACGAGTAGCTGGAAAATGGTGCTTAAAGGGCACTGATAAACACCTTCCAAACACCTGCCTGCTGAACCTACTTTCAAACTATGTAAAGTACACACTGAATTCAGTCGAAGACCTCCTTCAATCCATCATGCCCTGATTCGTAATCAATACTGTAAAATAGTGTGTTCAGAAAAAGACTATTTATTAATAACAATTATTAATGATAAAAATTAGTTTACCTCCAACAAAACTGTCCTGGAAAAGACAACAGCTAAATTCTCTCATTCAACATGCAATGTTTTAAAGTTTTACCAGCAAAAAAATTAGACAATTTGTTCAAGTATTGTAACTTATGATATAACATGGGGTGCAATGGTAAAGAATCACATGTTGAAGGTCTTCCGTGTGAATAGAAATTGGGCGGTTACATGGCCTGGCTGTATGGCTTTCGTCACTTGTTGTTCAAGGATCGAATCCAGCGGCTGCCCTGTCATTCCTTATCACCTCCCTCGATAAGCATACACATTGAGAGAGCTATAAAGCTGCAGACCTGTTCCATCTGCAACCAGCACTGTCCAGCAAGTATGGTCACAACCAAGGTCATGGTGAATTGACAATGAGCTTTCAATTATTGACTTTAACAGGACTTTTCTCATCTGCACTGGAACCCATATGCTATGTCACTGGGGTGTTGCTGGCAGAGGGATATTTTGGTGACATCTCTTCGTATGTTAACACTGCTGTTTTAGTGGATATATTAACCAGCCTCCATTACATTACCAGAAGGACCAGGCCAGAAATAGTCCTGCTTGCTATGTCTAATTAATCAGCACAATCGGGTGGCACACGCCAAGCCTCTCAATAGACAGTGGACTAAGGGTCCTCCACATCAGCCCCAAATACAGTGGAGCCCCTTGGCAACGCCCCCCCCCCATTGCCCCCCCAAATCCCCAACTCCAGCATTCTCCAAATGTCTTTTTCATGAGGTTGTATGCTACATTTGCCCTTCCACTTATGTGTATAAGCTCTGACAGGCAGCTGTAGAGCACTGCATTTCATTCTTGGAATTTATTTTTACTTTCAGGAATATCACAAAGCACAATTGGCACAATATTGAACCAATGTTTGCAGGATACAACTTTGTTGCATGGTGCCAGTAAAATGTATATAAAGAGACCCTCTAGACACTACAGTGTATTAAATTAAGTAATGAATATAAAATGTCTTCTGAAGCACACACTTGCTTAATCTCTTTTTTTACTATATAATACATATAATTTTGGAGTATATATGTAACATCACTCATCATTACTTAGTGCTATAAAATTGTAATTAAAGAAATCAGCGAGACCCATATCTAACAAAGAGGTTGCTTGCCTATAAACATCTGAAAGTTCACCACCATTGATTTAAGCAGTCTGAATGTTGATAAGACACTGAATGTCAAAAACCAGTCCGGAATTTGCTTGTGTTAACTAATTATGCCGAAATCCCAGAATGTTTTGTGGCTGATGGGCTGTGTAAAGTCTACTTTTGTTTTTTTACGTGGAGGGACAGATATGGGAAGGAGACGTATTATCTGCGTAGTTACTTTTTAGTCTTTTAGTCTAAATAAACTATTACTGTTAAATGGATGTGACAGTCCCGAGTGATGCCATGATATCCACAGGAGCACTTGTTTAAACAGCGCATACATACATTATTTAGTTGTCTTCGTCTTTTATGGGACAATGTTTGTGAACGGTGTATATCACGTGAGCAAACCTTTAAAACACTCATAGCATCGCAGTCGTGTGTTTAACGTTGGTGTTCAGGCTAGCACTACTTCCTTATCACAGTAATGGGGGTCAAGGTAGAAGCGTTCACGTCGCGATCCCTGTCAGGTAATACTTGGTATTGCCTGCGAATTCTACCAAACACTTTGAGGCCGAGCTGAAAGACAACGATGTCCAGAAGCTGACCATCGTGCTTCGAAGAATCGCAAAGAAGAAGATCACAGTAATGCTTATATGGGATGTGTCAAACTGAAGGAGTGATGACTCCCTCTGGTACACACTGCAAACCACAAACAGATGACCGACCACAAGAAGGGATTTGCGCACAACCAACCTTGATCTAGAACAATTAAAAATAAACCTTACAACCCCCCCATCATGCTGCGTGAGTCATGTGGCGGGTCTGGCCATACATCACCACGCTGATCAGTGCAGGATGGAAAAAGGGGAGAGCCAGGACCAGTTCAGATATCACTCACAAATTAAGTTAGGTGAGGTCAGAAGGCTGTGAATTCTAAACCCTCAGGGTGATACGATCAGTACCAGTATGTGAAAAGCCACCGGTGGTCGTTCTGTACACACACAACCATCAAAATTAATGTAAAGTGTTCACCACTGGCTCAAGCCTGCTAGGTGGAGATGAGCACCACCCTACATTTGGTAGCGCAGGGAGTAATTCTGCCGCCTCATAGCAAGAAGGACCCGGGTTCAATTCCCACCTCGGGTGCCTTTCTGTGTGGAGTTTGCATATTATCCCCATGTGTCCACGTGGGTTTTTGTTGGATACTCCAGTTTCCTCCCACAGTTCAAATATGTGCTGCCCAGGTTAATTGGCCTGAATAAATTGCCCCGGTGCCCTGTGTATAGCACAAGTAATCTACTAACTTGATCACCTATCCCCGCTGGACAACTGTTCAAAAGAGCTATGTAGCTCAACGGTTCCTTACATCTTAAATCAAAACCGTCTGACTGACAGATTCAGTGGAAACTACATTGTTTAAAATGTTGCCAATTACGTTCTGAAAAGAATGAATGGTAGGAACTAAAATATAAGACTGCAGATAGATCATGAAGGTCGTGGATTGGTGTTCAGATTATTTATCTGTTTTCAGATTGCTCCATCAAGGCTTAATTTTTTATTAATCATTCTTTGAATTCGTTTGTACCTAGTCTAAAGCACAGATCATATATTAAATATTGTTAAAATGTTTTCCTCATATGTTTCAATCAATAAGAAATTACAGTATAACTAAACAAAACTTACTATTACCCCATATTTATAATGTTGTTAATACAGTGAACATCCTGGGGGTCAAGGTAGAGGCGTTCACGTTGCGATCCCTTTCAGGTAATACTTGGTATTGCCTTCGAATTCTACCAAACACTTCGAGGCCGAGCTGAAAGACAACGATGTCCAGAAGCTGACCATCGTGCTTCGAAGAATCGCAAAGAAGAAGAAGTGAACATCCTTTTTTTTTGTGTGGCTATTATCCATGCTTCCAATTACCCACACACTCTACGCAAACCACGCACTTCCCTATGATCTGGGTAATACATTCCATATTATTTCCGTTCCCGAAAGTCTTCCGGGCTAAAACCCACCACGCTTACAAGGGGGAGACACTCAAATCACCACATAGACTGATTCAAGAATCCATTGCTGTGCATACACCTGCTGGCCACTTCAACCCTACACACATGTGAAGCAGCCTTAATCATTTTTTTGTTGCTTTGTTTTTTTATTGGTTGTTTTTTCTTTCGTTGTTGACATGCCGTTCTCTTCGCGGCCCTTGTGCAGCGCTTTGTGACCCTCGGGTGAAAGGCGCTATATAAAATGCTATTATTATTATTTACAATTGGTCTCCTGTTCAAGTAATACTCTTTTCAAACCTGGTATTATACATTCTAAATATTTTATAGAGACGGATAGATTTATTCGTGCTCAGGGATGAAAAAAAACAGAGCCAGACATTCCTCCCCTGGCCAATCCCCATCAAATTTCACCTGCTAATTATTATTTTTAAACTGCTGAATCCATTGTCCCTCTCTCTATTATGTTCCTCCTGATAAAAGCTACCTGGCTATCATTAGCGTCATATTCTATCGTGTTTTCTATAATATTGAGGAGACAGCTGGCAAGCCAGTCCAATGAGAACTTCCAGTCTGTTAGGGTATTCCTAGGTTATATCCTCTTAGATGACGAGCATACAGTATATGCTTTTTAATCATGCTCACATATTTTCCAACAAATTGGCAACAATCTATATCACTCTGGTCAACATTATTGATATGCCGTGAGATAAGTTTTGTAGCGATTGGCTTAGCAACTTTACTTTAGTTGTAATTTAGAGTGGTAACTGATGAAAGGACGAATGGACATACAGACAGATGGGCAGGCATCACATTCCCGGTATTGTACGCAGCCTAATGGCTCCCTAAAAAACAGCATTGTTCCATGCTTTGTTTATAAACAGAATACATTTTCCAATTAACACTGTTTCTCAACATGAAAGAGCCATTAAAGCCTACATTTTGATGAGCTTTTGGACTTCCACACAATATTTTATGACCACTAGATAATTTAGTATCATTGCCACGAAGCTACTTAATGGAACCTTCAGGGAGCATCAACATCAAACATGTACTTGCATAAAGAATGGCATTTGTAAGCAAGTCCATTTTAGGCCACTCTTTCCACTCCAAGCTCACTCCCACTGCTGGACCAACCGTCCATTCCTTACTATTCACATTCACAAGCTGTCCTCCTGGCACTTCGCCTGAAGAACAGTGGCCAAATGCTCGGGATGTTTGTCATACCCTGGCCAATGCTGTTGAAAACCAGCCTCTACTTCTAGACCATCTCAAGCGTGGGTTTTAAGCCTGTGCAAACTACGAAGACACTCTTATTTCAAAAGGTGTTTGGGTATTTGCCTGCCTTATAATTATGTGTGCGTGTGTAGATATGTGTACATATTTACCATTTCTTATGAGTATATTTGTAGTACATATTCAAATATGGTCTTGTGTTTACGGACGTGTCATAATGTACACCACTGTGCGTGTATTTGTTCCTATATACATAACTATGCCGACAAGCAAATATGTAAGTACAGTGCCGTGTTATCTGTGTTATTTTCATTATGCATTACTGTGCTTGTTCATATGCTGGAAAATTGCATACATAATTTGTAAATGCACGGGATTGAAATATATACCTGATTTAAAGCTCACCCAATAGTGCAACATATCTAGTTGATTAAAAATAAACCTACCGATCTACAATTCACCAGGTGGCTGAGATCAGAGCGCCGAGTCAGGACTGCTGAGATACCTGGTTCAACTCCAAGCGGCTGCGTGTTATTATTCCCGTTCTGCAGTGTGGTAATTTGATGGTTTTAGTCCAGTTACTGCACACGCACAAAAAACACATTATTAAATCTGGTTTATAAGGTACTATTTCATTAAATTCCATGTAGGATAATTTTTTAAAGATTTTCTTTGTTCACATTTTCGACGTATGGTACATTACAACAATAAACATGTGGTCCGGCATTACTGGTCATGCACGTTTTTACTTACAGAGCTCATTGTTGGAATTTTAAAAGGTTGGCTGAACTTTTCTTAAAACGAACACACGGGTGTTTGGAAAAGCAAGACACAGGGGTGTGGGTTTGGGGTTAGGTATGATTATTAAAAACATGATTTTTACTGTCATGCACCAGTATCAAGGGCAAAGTGTATGGGAAAATTTGCCAAGTACAGTGGAAAATGCTAAAAAGCACGCTTGATAAGATTTTCCGAAGAAAAATCTCTTCTCGGAGAGGTCTCTCACTCACAGGGCACATTATTCCGGGTTTCCTTATGGATTAGAAACAACCAGAAAACAATGCAATTAAAGTAAAAAACTAAATACCCACCTAGCTAAACTAAAACGTGTTTTTGACGTCTTTATCGTACTCATCTGTATTATGAACATTACTGCCTAAACATGCAAACTACTTTATTGTTGTACCTGCATATTCTCACTTCCTTCTTACTGTGACAAAGGGTGCAAAAGTCGGTCCCTAACCACAGTCACCCACCTCCTTTTTGAGCAAGTTCATGGTTTCAGTCTTTAGGTATTAAATTAAAATGACGTAATGTTTGGGAATGTTCTTTCTTGCCACATACACACAGATCACTTTGGAGTTGCACGCGGCACCCAATTAATAGGACGTATGTCTTAATTGAATGCGGGATCTTCTGGGGCTGGGAAGCGCTACATCGTAGTGGGATGGAAACTCTACTGTGATGCTCGAGCTGTATCGCAGCGGGGGGCGGTCCACTCAGCCTCTGCTGCATCATGCCTGTGTTGGTTCAGCTGCTGGAAATGATCTGGGGGGGGATGCTGGTACCATGGAGTATTGGATGGGTTGGGGTTGAGGACTGATAAAGAAAAGAACAGCGTGGTCTTTTATCCCATCTAACATATTGGGCTTTTCCTCGGGTGTTTCCGGTGCCAAACTCTGGTGGTTGTTACTCGTCATCGCACGAGCTTGTTGACATTTTCTTGGCCTATGCCATACTATATCGTAATTCGTGGCTCTTTTTGTCTCTTTCACTCGTTTTTCCATTTTTTGCCACTTGTTGTTTATTGTTCTGCAGTGAGAAGCTTTGACATTTATGGGCCCATTAAACACAAACCCTTTTCCTGCAATACAATGGTATGATTTTTTTAAATGTAATTCTAAGGCAGCGTGGTTCAACCATGAATGGTGTCAAGTGTATGCCTATGTTCTGCCGATAAGCAATTCACGTATGTGCCTAATTTAGTGTCATAGGACACCCCCGCAGATCATTATGCAGCTGAACGCAAAAAAACCCTTTCACGATTCACAATATTGGTTTTGACATGCTACGAGGTAGGTTTGACTAATAATTCTTACAAAATTATTTATCTTACACGTGGAGCAATAAAGATAATGCAATAGCCAACTTTATTTGTTTTCATGGTTGAGAACAACCGCTAAGTACAGTAATCAAAGTACTGGATATGATAGTTTCAGTGTGATAAGGTTGCAATACTAAAGTTAGAAAAATCACAAGGCCTATAGAGGAGGGTTTTTTTTTACTGGTTTTGCACCTGGTGGTTTAAAACAAATGTCTATCATTAAAGTGAGGAAGTACAACACATCTGAACATAGACAGGGGAGTGTAAAACGTTATCCAGCAGCGTGCGGGTGATGTTATGGCGATTGCCATTAACGTGGGAAGCGTCAGTAATAAATGTCATGAGACGGCACCGTCACCGAGGCTGAGACTGGGGAAGCACCTGGCGGTTTCAATGCTCTCTAAAAAAGTGGAGTTATTTTTTAAGTACCCCAGACACAGCTTGCGTTTTGAGAGACTGCAAATTTAGTGACAAGGCTTGGCTTTAAGTGAAGCGAAGATCCAGAAACACCACATGCCTAAGCAAGGCACCATCCCCCAGCCCCAGTAAGCGCACACTACAATCCTAGTCCACCTGCGCATCCCACACGTGTTTATTTGCGAAAGTAGAAATCTGCAGCAGTTAATGCGCTTTTGTAAGGCCATCAG
>JAZEWU010000005.1:5865579-5961287 GCA_036362915.1 Geotria australis
GCTCCAAAGTGCACAACACCAAAGCACACAACACCAGGTGCAGTCACACACGCATGCCGCTAGTGCTCCCAATTCGGCCAAGTGATCCTTCCATGCGGTGGGTGGCGTGATGGGGGCGGGAGAGCACGGCACACAGCTCAGCGGCCAGGCGCTCACCCTACCTGCGCTGGAGGGAGGAGGAGGTACGAGAGCAGTGGCACCGTGTGCTAGGACCACAGCGCGTTTATACCTGCAGGTGTGAGCACCAAGGCCTGCAGAATGTCGGAAAGGGACACGATGCCCGTCACCACCTCCTTTTCATCCAGTACCACCAGCCGGTGCACCTACAGACACACCAACCACCGGGTTGCATCAACCTTCCCTTTGTGGCAGCTTGATTCGTGGTCTCAGAATCACATCACTCGTTTTCCTGTTCAAATAATGTTATTGGTCACGTACGGGACAGGCCTTCATCAAATAGTGAATTAATCCTTACCATTACGGTGATATTACATTCCTCCACAATGGGCAGCAGCGGGCATGCGGCAAGTGCCATGTGAGTGCCGTACCTCGGCCTTGACGATGCGGTCAATGATGGTCTCCAGACTCTCGTGGCGGAAACAGCGGATTACACCCTCGAAGTACTGGGAGCGGTGGCGCAGCGCCTGTGTTACCGTGATGTCCAGGTTGTTGTAAGTCTTCTCCGCTGCCATATTCTATCATGGACCGACAAAAGGATCGACACCAATTACCCTAGGCCTAGGGTATAATGCTGTGGTTGTAACACTACTACTAGGACAAGACGCTACTGATATTTTTCAAACACCAATGGTAGCACCTCGTGATTCTGGAACTGCAGTGCCTCAAGAAAAAAATCACTTTAAACTGTTTTAGATTGGATATTACCTTGAGTATTATAATATGAATATGCATCAGATCAATAATTATATTGTTTCTATTGCACAGGACTATCTGAAGGCATCCTCCAAATTGAACAGACTTGCACACTGTTATAATTAAGGTCCAAATTCTAAAGAAAAGTTAACACGCAAAACCGCAGGCACCACATTGTTCAAATCAATAACGATTTGACCACTCCTAAAAATAATGAAGAGTGGATTTTTGCCCTAGAAAAAAATAATAATCCCGCCCCTGCTATTTAAGTTCTCTCGGGCATCTGTCTTATCTTATTTGGTGGCATATTTCACAGAGTGTACAGGAAGGTAAAAACTCACAATGACGTCAAACTTGGAGTAGACATCAACAACTTTTCCTGTAAAAATACAACAGAAGTGCACACATCACCAACTTGACAGACATCTCCCAAGAATGTATTGGCATATCCCTCTGATGTTTGTCTCTGCACTTCTGGCTTACAGGGCCCACCGATTGCTCTGTCCACGCAGGTGCTCACGCTGCTTGTGGTCGAGTCATAATAGTTAGGGGTTAGTGTTAGTCACTTTGGATGCTTATTGGTTACTGAATATAGCAAAAGGCTCGGAGACAAAAAATACACCTTCAATTACAAAAGTGAGATTGAAACGAGACCAGGACAGAACACAATATTTTAATGAAGGCGTGCAATTTGTGCCAACAAAATACCTACAGTTGCATATAGGCAGTTCATTTTATAAACATGTTGCATTTTGGTAACCCCATATCAATGTCCAATCAATTTCAAACATTTGCTAACGATAACATTTATAAACAAAAGTTTAGGCTTAGGGTTGAAGCTCTTGTAATTAGCAAACTTGTGTAAATATCTGGTAATCAATTCTTCTTCTTTGCATTCTTCGAAGCGCGATAGTTAAATTACAACGTTCATCATTTTCACATTATGACATTTTTACCAACAAAGCAACAAATTGGATTGCTGTGGGGACACGTACAAGCACATAGATCACTAGAAGGTGGCTTGACGAACACATACAGGAGGGCAGGATGCCGAGAAGTGAAACAATGTAATACTAAACTATCTTAACCTGTTTATATAGAAGATCAGCCCCGAGTTTGATTAAAGGAAGATGCAGCCAAAAACATCTGTTGTTATTAGATGTATGACAGGATACACACAGCCACAAGAATAAGGCACAACCATTACAGAGAGACATCCCCTCCACGCACAAGCTGGCCCCTGCTAAGTCAGCGTGCAGTGCCTTGTGAGCCCAATCCATGTTGTGTTATAAAGTCTCGCATGTGAACACAAATTGAATTCCACAATGAGAGCACCATCCCATATCAGGGAACTGGGAGATTGAGAGGTCAGCTGTCCTTTTGTGCTAATCTGCAAAAGCAGATTTCAAAAGTGACATTGTTATGCTTTGATGTTGGATACGAATCTTAGGGGTTTTTTTTTAATTCGATCTTCCTTTAAGCCAAACCAGGTGTGAAACTTAGTTACACGATGGGGTTCTCATGTGGAACTGAAACCATCAACTCCCTACAAACAGACATTTTAGCAGTGTTGGCTCAATGTCCTAACGCAGACATTAAAGCCGCGCCCCCCTCCCTACCCATCAACCTCTTGTACTACGTGTCCGTCACTACAAAGAGCACATTCATTTTACTGTACCACATGTATAAGTTTAGAAAGTAGCATGTTCAAGATACAAATGTGTGAAGAATATTTCCAATACATAAAATATCTAAAAAGTTGTAGTCAAGTTATTTTATTCCAAACATAATAAATTGCAACTACACAACACGTGCATAATTACAAAACACACACCTTTCCAAGATTAGGATCAAGTATTCACAGCACAGATGTGTGCCCTATTCAGTTGCAGAGAGAGCAATGCAACAAATGCACAAACGCTCATGCGCCTACACAAACCTAATATATGCCATTGTGCCAACGGCCACCGCCAGTTATTTGCTTACACAGGAAAGCAATATGAAATCAAGATTCACTGAGGCAAGTCCCCCCTTACATGCACAATAGAAATCCAAGCTCACAGTTTCCTCATCAACCAACTCATCTCACTTCACACACACACACACACCTTAGTGGGTGTCCCACACCTACAATCGCTGCAATCAACTAAGTGTTGCCACTGTGGGTGGGAACTGGTGCTGTGGAACCAGCGGTTGCTGGGCGGTGCGAACGTACCGTGTTCATCCACAATGGGGAGAGCAGACACCCTGCGTTCCACAAATATGCCGAGTGCCTTGATGATGGGCGTGCTGGGGCTCACCACCGCGATGTCTTTATACGTTCCGATACCCAACTCCTGCAGGCTCTGGCTCATGAAGCTCGGTTTGGGCATCTCCCCTGCCTGCCAGCCAAGGCACAGCATGTACAGAGTCGTGCAAGGGAATGCAAGCCAGGCCATGACCAGGACAAAATGGGGCATAGCCCAAACCATGCGCAATTAAGGTGCTGCCATTCCTTCACCATGAGAAGCAACCAGCGATGAGTATTCCTAACAGCCAGTTCGTGGCCAAAACACGGTCAAGCAATGAACAACCGTTTTGTTTTAACCATGCACAAACATTAAATCTAAAAATGACGACATTTACAAACACTAGACACAATGAGAGGCATGTACATTCCCTAGCTTCACACACACCGAGTCTGTAAAGCAGGGGTGTACAAACTTTTTCCTGAGGGCCACATACAGAAACATATACGAAGGACTGGGCCACATTACAATACAGTTAAGCGCAAATATTATGTGTGGGCCATAGACCATTATATTTTTAGACTTTGATACGTGCCAATTAAAAATGGATGGCGGGCCGCAGTCGACCCGCGGGCCGTAGTTTGGACACCCCTGCTGTAAAGGATTCTCACATACACCACTTCGAGCAAGTTCGTGTGCACTCAATCGCACGTGTCAAAACACGCGTGTCTTTCAGCCTTGAGCAATGCTAAAGTTTTATATAATTGATTGCTTCATTGGCCAAGAAGCAGCTTTCCCAGACCTTAGGACAGAATCAGAGCCATAGGGCACACTACACAGAGCCACACAGCCAGATGGAGCCACAGGACAACAAAACACTCGAGCAACACAATACGTCACATTGTAGAAATTTAGTATAAGCCAGACAGAAAAATACAATGTACAGGGCCATGCCAATTTAAAGAACACGCCCAGGACCCTCACAGGATACAAATTTATCGAGCACACAAGACTGCCAGGATAGGCTCCAGCTCACTGCGACCCTGTACAGGATTAAGCGGTTTCAGACAATGGATGGATAAGCCACGTAATAGGACGTGAGACAATGGATAAACATTAACATTATATTGGTAACCTGTTGGGAGTAGCAATACAATGTAATTACGAGCAAAGTAGTTCACACACAAAAAAAAATCAATGTCCCTGCTACCTAAACGGAATACACAAGCACAGTGGTCACTCACAAAGAGCTGCAGGAATTTGAGGATTCGCTTGTGAGTCAGGATGTAGAGCGCATTCCCTGCCACGTTGTCCAGTATGGGTAGTCGGTGGATTTTGTTTTTTATGAGCGAGTACACCGCGTCAAAGACACTGCAAGAAGGGACCGGCAAACCATTACACAACGGTGAACGGTAGCTGCTCTTCATGTGTAAATATATATATATATATGTGTTTATGCTTAGAGAGAAAAATGGTGCAATGGTTCATGTACTATGCTATAATACCAGTGGCTAGGGTTCTTATTATTGGTTATTCATAATCCCACCGGGACCTCACTAAAATAAGTACATGTGATGTACCTAAACATGAATAATGGGCATATAAATATGCTCTAGCATGGTGTGGGGTACATGACTTTTTTAGCCTCATATTATTGATCGCAAACAGTTATCATCCCACCAGTGTTTATGGGCAAAATAGAATTTTTGACTATGTACATCCTGGTCACCACGACTCGAAGGCTTCTCTTTACTCCACTGTAACTGTTGTACCAGAACTATCTTTCTTGGCCTAGAGAGGGGCTGAAATGAATGGACCAATAGTGAGTGAAACTTGTTAGCAATAGAAATACCTTGCATTAGGAGATATAGAGACCAAAGGCCTGAACGAGTCTTGCAAGTAAACTTCTGTGAAATCAAACAGAAATGAGGCATGTTGCACAACAGTGTTCAAAGCACTAAATATGCATAGCTCCCAATGTCCAAAGTACAAGCATGAGGACTCTGGTATGTGAAGGCACATTTTTTTTTTTCGATTCTTCGAAGCGCCATGGTTAAATTACAGTTTCCCATTTTCTTACACAGCCCCTTGCATTTTCATTGAACTCCGCAAGGTCTTTTGAGCTGCAGAGGTTAAGGCACATTATATACATCGTTTACAATTTGAGCGTAAATACATTAATTCAGTATATCCTCAGTCAATTAATATTGAATTTTCACATCGGAAAAACAACCATTCATACAATCAATCAATGAACATCACAAAGTTAGCAAATACCAACCATGATGTGGGCTTAAATCCAAAAATCAGCCAACATGCACCCAATTTCCATAACCGTCTATTCAGAAATTGCCACTGCCAATTAAAACGTTGAGTTATAAAGATATTGTTAGTGGCAGTACAGAAGCATTTCTAGCCATTGTTTCTACACCACTGCCAACACAGCCCATACAACTATTCAGGTTTAGAATCACAGCACAGCACACAACGGCTTATGTGAAATACAATATACAATACATATTATTACTAAACGAGTTTATACATTCTTGTTGCAGCCTAGGTGCACTTCGGTACTGTTGTAAACCAATTACCTCTCCACGTTGAAATCTTGTGTTCCTCCAGTTCATAAATTTGCACCTGCAAATCAGAAACAGTTCCTACTTCTTACCATCCCCACAATAAATGCTGATAAAAACCATTAATTCATCGTCAGAAACTGCTTAATCCTGTACAGGGTTGCGGTGAGCTGGAGCTTATCCCGGCAGACACAGGGTGCAAGGCAGTGCTATACCCAGGATGACAAACCAAGTCAGGTTAATCGAATTGCTGTACACCTATAATTTAGCAACCAGGAACAGCAAAACTGTCAATGCTGAAGAGCTGGTACAATTCACTGGCCTGGTATAAATTGTTTTTTTTCTATTGTACTCCTTTGCATGGCGACATCAAGGCAAGTGGTAGAATTTACAAGTTATTATGACAGGGGCCAGGGGGTCAAGGGCTTTCAGATAATTAGCGAGTAAAGTCCCGCCCCCAACCCACGCAGACACGCCCACAAACAGCTGTGCGCCCCCACCCACACCCTCTTCAGGGCTATCATTGAAAAACAATTAATTGAACTCTGCCGACTAATTAATAGTGAAACGCGTCTTTCCTGCGGCTCCCGCTTACGGTGAGCAGCTCCCCCCCCCCTTCTCGTACAAAGACAAAGATCCCCGTACAGCCTCTAGCTGGCTGCAGGGTTAAGTGCTATTGGCGAGGAGCACCTTGTTTTTGTTGTTGTGGGTGGCTGCGTTTTTTTCTTTGCTGTTGCGTGTGTCTATGTGTGTGTTCTTGTGCTTCATTGTTGATTGCTTGATTTGGCGTTGTTTCCCCCTCGTGTCTGTCTCTCTGTCTTCCTGTCTCTGTGGCCCTATGTCTCCCTGTCTCCCTCCGTGTTTGTCTTTAAGGAAGTGACGGCCATCTTAGGGGACGCTGGCAGATTTTTGCCGCTCTTAAGATTGCCAGTTTCACGACCTTTCAGTATATTCGAAGCAGCCTTAATCATTTTTTTTGTTCCTTTGGTTTTTATTTATTTATTTTTCATTGTTGACATGCCGTTCTTTTCGCGGCCCTTGTGCAGCGCTTTGTGACCCTCGGGTGAAAGGCGCTATATAAAACGCTATTATCATTGTTATTATAATTGTGCCCCATGTGGAGGACAATCACCGTTTTATTACGGCTGTGTAATGCTGCAGCAATGTCTTACCATTGGAGACTTGTAGTATCGATGGAGAATGTTAATGAAGTCTGTAATTGTAAGCATTCCTGTGAAAAAGGTGAAAGTCAAAACCCACTATGTTCAGGCTTATAAATAACACAATTCAGAACGTAAAGCTGGAAGGCACATTTATCCAATGAAATTAAGGAGTGTGGTGAAGTGATGGATCTTCAGGAAATGTTCGATTAACTGTGCATCACTTGTGTTACATGGAGAACAGTCACTTACACCTATACCACTGATACAATATCCTGAGATTCTAGTCCTCATTAACCATGATCAATTCACTGCCGAATGAAGGCCTTGTCAATTCGTCTCCACGCCTCATCATAATATATCCTCACTCCTGCTCATGAGCTAATCTCATTGTTCCATTTCTGTGGTGGTCATCCTCTTGGGCAGGTTTCCTCGATTGGCTGCCAATCCACCACAAGTCTAGTCCACCAGCTATCGTGCATTCTGTTCGTTGCAGAACTAGAAAATAAGTGGATACACGTCTTACCCACAAAACATTGCTTCTTATTGTCCCAGAGAGGTGCTGCCCTCACTCCGTTAGAGACCAGGGCGAAGAAAGCCCTCTTCACCTGCAGCACACAATCACCACGCCGGCATGACAACGCAGCACACACCCAATACCAGATGACCGTGCACTCGCACACACTCGACTAATAATGGTGCATCAATTAATCAGATTATATCAATTATGATGTAAGTTTTCAAGGCTCAATGTATGACAATTGCTGTCCATCGCTGTTCTGTCAGGATAGCAGTGTCGAATGTTCACTCGCTGTCCTTCACGTGTTCAGAACGCCTGATGATGCCTGGACAGCAATTATATCGATGGTTATACTTATATACAGAGTGAATACAGATGCAGTCACACTGAATTTAAATTAGATTAATGAGATAAGATAATAGGCGATGCAAACTAAATGTAAAATATATACTCAATTAAACAAGAGATGTATTAAAAAAAGACAGTGTATAGAGGCAGAGATAAAGGCACCGCCATGTGCAGTTATTTGCGTTAATGTGACCTGCAAGGAGATGTCAAAGACGACGAGTTTGGAGCTGGTGGGAATGATGTCATAGCACTTGCGTGACTTCATGAACCTCACATAGACCGTGTCTGGGGAACCCTCTATAAAACACACAGACATCACCATTAACGCACACATGCGTGTTACAAAACAAGGCCCTTACATGTTCATAAGACAATCCCTAAAAGCAAGCTGTATTAACAGTCAAAACATTTTTTTAATGACGACACTTCTGAAAATCGTAACTCCGCATGCAGACTAATAAATCTACCCGAGGACATTGGCCATAAGGGAAGCACGTAAACGGTTGCCCTCCAGCAAAGCCAGGGGGTCTGAGAACCAAGACCTTTTTGCCAAATTTGGGGCGATCAGGATCAACCGCGGCCCTCATCTCCGTTAAGAGAGTCCCACTAATCCAGACACTACTGTAGGCCTGTCATTCGTAACCTTGCCTATGGAGCACCTCTACCGAGCAAGCCATGTGCCAGTGTGATAGGGAAACTCCTTGCCGATACCCCCGCGCCTGCCATAAGTTTTGCCAACTCTACACATTTGATACACCTTTTCCAGGGTCAAACAAGTCCGTCCATTAAATGGATCCAACACCAATGCCAAGGTGTTCCAGCCTCACTGACACTTGCCCCGAGTCTGCCAAAAGTTTTACAGGGGATCCTTGTGTTTCCTTTTTGTTCTGCCAGCTAGGTTTTAAGGTTTTGTCACGCTATCTCTGGTGTCAAAATGGCATGTGCTGGGTGTTATGTGGAAAACCACACCAAGGCATAGTGACAGATTGTCAGGTGCTTATCGTCTATAAACACCCGTGAAAATATATCATGAATACTTTTGTACATGTCATACACACAATTTGGTGAGAATTTTGAGATGTTAAGAAGCTTTTCCATAATTCTGTCTAAGCATTTTTATAATAACATTTATGACATTACATTTAACATGGTGTTTTTAGATTAATGCTTTTTTCGTCAGCTAAGAAGGTACGTCAGCATATAAGAATATAGCAGAGTAGCCTGATAGGATAAACGTGCATTAAGCTGGCTTACGTGACAGCTTTTTTTAGGGCAAGGGCTTTTTTGTCCTTGGGGGACCTTTTAACTGGTGTCAGACATCAGGCCATTTACTCCTCGTGCGCCGACGCCAGCCACACTCCTTAAATCGGCATGCCCAGGGAAGGGGAAATGGCTAGGCATGTTTTATGACCATTATTAAGCTGATTGTACTCACTGCATGGCAATAACGGTTGCAGGAAAGTCATGTTAAAATAAAAAGCACAAAATTCACAGCATCAGCACCTGGCCAATGGTTAAAATGTGCACACAGCCACAAAATGACACGCCTGCTGAATGAAGTGCACTATCTATAAAATCATGGAAAGCGGAAAACAATTGCCAAGGTGCTGATGCAGTGAAATGTATGCTTCATACCTTTACATTTAGGAAATACTCATTAAATGTCATCCGTTTGAAATGTACATTTAAACGCAACCACTGTCTAAGTGAATGATGACAAAGCTAAGGTTTTATGTTAAGTAAATATGACTATAAATTCAGATTCCCACATCATAAATCTGATTAAAATACTATAAATAGTGAATTAGATAAGTTAAATTAACACGTCAGGCCCCGCTAAGTGAAGTAGCAGGCTAAGAATACATCACAGCAGCCGTGACCACTTGGGCTTCGAGCAGATATGCTCTACAGACAGGGCAAGCCTGGCTGTTAAGGGAGCATGAAAATGTCAAGCCTCCCATACAGGGTATTCTTTAGAGGCTTAGAGATTCGGCAAAGACAGTTTCGTTTCTGTATACAGACATGGTTTTATAGTTCATGGATAGAATAACAGTTATACAGGAAACACCATGCTGGCACTAAGACACTAAAAAATGCTCGAGACATTCCGCATAAAATCAGTGCATTGGCATTGTTATGAATTAATACGAAGACTGAGTGTTTGAACGAGAAAAGCAATTTTATTTACAAGTTCAAGTGTTAAGAACACTACCAAGGATACGTACTGGGTATGGGCTTCACAAATTAACATTGTAGTTTTCTTACTTGTGATGAACACACCACCGGAGGTGGGAGAACTACTCACCCGTTTCCTCCAGGGTCAGCTTCTCCAGCATGATTTCCGACCTGTCAACCAAGCGGTGCTCCTGCCACACACAATACCAGCCACCAACAGTGAATGCACACCACACGCATGCAAGGCTTACGACAAATGCAAACCTTTTGCCGACTACACAGCGGCGCACTATTAACAGCACATGACACGGCCCTGAAGGCACGCGCCACACGCGCACAATACACAGGATACGCCATATACTTGGCCAGCAGTTTTTTGGGGGGGGGACGCACCAAGAAAGCAAGCGGCACGCGCGCGCAGCAACTCTTCAGCGTAGCGCGTCAACAAAAACGCAGCGCACGCCGCCCCAGCTGTGTACGGCGAGACTCAGCAAGACTCGGCTGCTCGGCGCAACGGTGTTTGTACAAAGGAAGCATCTCCCTGAAACCCCACGGTCCAGAGTCCACACGTGCCACCGCACCGCTGCTCAAGGGGCACGCGACCAATGAGGCGGCAGCAGTAACGCTATAAATAGGGCGTGGGCCGCAGCACCCAGTCATTCAGTAGGGGGATGTAGGGGGTCTCTCCTTAAGCACATGGAAGCAGACACATTCTCAGGAATGTGTCTGCCAACCCCTTCCCACCCCCACCCCTGAGCAACAGCCAATGAGCGGAACAGCTGAACAGAAATCCAGCCAACAAGTACCAGAACATGTGCAAGTATTTAATTGAAATGTACAAAATTACAGAGATAAATCTCAGGCTAACGCATATGCTTACTAAACCTGGGAACAAAGCAGTCTTGGAAACTTTACTTTTTCCAGTTAACCCAGGACCTACAGAATAATACAAGCGAAATTATTGTGGAATTGGCCCTTTGGAATGTTTACACCTTGAAAAATCCTTCGTTCAGCCATGGTTTTACACAAGAAATTGCTATTTTAATGCTGGTAATGACGTTCACCATTTTAAAATAATGCTTATTCAAGTGTTCATTTTTAATCCATTTAACATTTTATTATTAACCAGCCAGGTGATGTTGTGATTAGAAGTGCCAAGTTCACATCCTGGTCAGGGATGGACTGCCTGTAATGTCTTCGCATTGACATCGGAAGTGAATCCGTGTAATAAAAAACTAAGCGCACCGTTCCGTTGTTCATTCGAGTTGACAAATACCCATCATATTTTTTTTCAATGGAACGTCATACCATAGTTCAGAGATGGAAAATCCTAAAGAAGAAATCAACGAAATACGGACAGATATACATTGGAAAGTTGTTGTTTTGACCAAAAAGGTGTTGTTGTGGCCATATTTCACTTTATTTGCAAGTATGGGATTGAAGGGGGTGAGGAGCCTCCGCCTGGTTCCAATATCAGGAATCAAACCCTGGCCACGTGTGAGAAGCACTGTGCCACCAACTTCAAAGTAACAAAACAGCTGCCAATTTAAGACTATAATCCTGTACCTGTGCAAAATATAACGGGATGAAAAGTTTAACTTGAGCACAACAACCATCCATCCATCCATTTTCAGATGGATGGATGAGCACAACAACGTGTAGCCATTTTCAGCCATCAAGAGACTGGTGCAGGAAGTGTTTTGAATGGCGACCGTGACAAAGGAAGTGTCTGCTGCCAATTTCAAAAGTGGGAACGTTACTGCCGAGCGTATACGAACATCACTGTTCTGTACGCGCGCCGAGTCTGCGTAAACGTTGCCGACGTGTGTCCTCACGTCCCTCCTGCGTACACGCTAAACATGTTCTTATTACCAGCGGTTCGGAACGCGTTCGCAACTAACCAGCGTGTAGGCACGTGGGCGCTGGCTGGGCTCGGGAGGTGACGAGTATGCGCGGCGGCGGAACTCCGGCCGGTTCGGCTCGTGGTCGTATGCCTCCAGCGGGAACCCGACGCGGGGAGGGCGGGACGAGGATGATGACGCCACGGCGGACGAGGTTCCACCCTGTCCATGTCCTGTTACGCATACGACAAGAGCACGGCAGCCATGCTTTACCCAGCTTAGACTCCAAGTGGTATAAGTGAGCACCCCGTCTCCGTCAGCTCGGCACATGAAGTGTCGATGCGTGCAAAACCATCCCATCAGAGCTTGGCAATCCTGCCCCCCACTCATCACCTTGAGTATTTCAAGTAAGTGCCAAGTCAACTTAGAACAAATGTTTTATATTGCTGAGAGAATTAAGGGGAAGGCGATTTTTCAGTGGTGGAAGAGACGACCAGTCGGGGAGATTGCTTTCGAGCGTCTGTATCCGTAATTCACATCTCCACCAACAGGGGGAGGAGCAGCATCGTCGAATCCAGTGGTTCACACAACCGTAAAGGACCCACGCAATACTGTGTTACCCATCAACAACTTTCCGGGAACCACCATGTGGTAAACAACATTAGCGTTTGGTCCAAAAACCAAAACTGTATTCATAACAGTTCCGTGGACCACATTGCATGGCCGTAGGGACCACTGGTGGTCCACAGACCACAGGTTGGGAAGAACTGGTAGGATGCCTAGTAAAGTAGGAATAGCACTAGCTGAGAGGAAGGGGGCACATTCCCATGGCACTGGTCCTAAACACAACCAGCATTCTGAGCATGTGGAAATTGACATTTGTGCATCTGTTTGCACGCCTTCAATTTTCTGGGCTGTCAGGATATATTTACAAATGTATTAAATGGTCTTCATGCATGGCATCTGTTATTGCAGAATGCGTGCGAGGCATTTTGGTTAATGCTTTGTTAAATTGCTTGGTCGTCTACATATTACGTTCCCAAGAGCAAACACAACTTTATAATAAATCATTTATATTGGAACATTTTTACAAGTGTTGGTCATATCTCTTTGCAGACGCAAGGACAGAGCCAATGCATGAAAACTCTTTAATCTTAGTTGTAAAGCCTTCAAATAAGTTCAAACCCGTAAAATCAGAAGGAAAAAAACTAATATTTGCTGCACTCCTGCTCAATACATGGGAGTAAGGAGTCACACTTTCAATATCTTACATAGTTGTAGAGACTGGGTGAGTGGGTAAAATAAGCTAAATCCAAGTATTATGCATTGCACAATGTGTTTGTTTTGAGAAACGCACAGCATGCCAATGTGTGGGGGTTACATATGACCATGTGAGTGCACGACACAAGCGTGCGTGTTTTCGCTCATAAACATATGCAAGATTACAGTAATCCCCTTCATGAGCGCAAGCTCAAAAACAGCGCGCACTAAGACTAAACCCACCTTTCTTGCTGCGGTTCACCAACCGTGCTCCCAAAGGGGATGTGGATAACTGCTGCTGTGCCTGGCTCGAGTCCTTGTGTTGAGAGTCCTTCGCTGCACCCCTCTCTCTGTGGTGATGGCCCGGGCGGATGAGGCCAGCGAAGTTGGGTCTGTGCCGCGGGGAGGAAGGCCTCGCGAATGCTTCGGCGCCGCGGGGGCTCAACGGGGAGGTGGGGGACTGCGGTGGC
This sequence comes from Geotria australis, assembly GCA_036362915.1. Lineage (NCBI taxonomy): Eukaryota > Metazoa > Chordata > Hyperoartia > Petromyzontiformes > Geotriidae > Geotria > Geotria australis. Next base: position 5,879,031 of record JAZEWU010000005.1, read on the forward strand.
ATGGTCGGGTCCCTGTCGTTACTCACAGTGCGCTCCACTCTTCTGCGGCCCGTGTCCTGGAAAGTGAAGGCAGAACCCCAGTGGTTAAAAGGGACACGTCGAGCCGAGATACCTGGCGATGAATGGCACAACCAGATTGTAAAATGCCAAAACTAAATATCATGACAGGGCGATGAGAAATAATTAAAAGTCAATACAATTACACATGTATTTTCACCACCACATTTTAACTGCTGAAGTCGCAATGCTCGCCGTAGAAAGCAAGACAAGGAGAATCAGTCTTTGAGAATTGTCAACACGAGATGCATGGCTCTGAGGAGTCTTGAAAGATTCTGGGAGTGAGCCGATTGGCTCAGGCCATGCAAACCGAGCTATGGATGCACTCAATGTAAAATAAACAAACAAACATGACAAGCCCATAACATCAGGGTGATAAAAAAGCAAATAAGTGAAAGAAACAAGGTTCCAAATCGTCATGCACAGTGCACTTATAGTGAACATTTGATCATGGAAATTAAACACCAGCCTGCATAGCTTTGAAGAGTCATGAAATCTAATCACAAAACGCTGAAGGGGAGAAGGAACGCTCGACACTGCTACAACCAAAAGTGCAGCTCTTAAGAGCAATTCTCATATAACTCCTTGAATAAAACGGTTTAATAAATGTAATCGTTGTTTCTACAATTGGCAAAGTGGACTGTTTAACAAACCTTAAAACATTTCTTAAAAGCAAACTTTATACAGCCAAAAGCAACACAAGCCACGCGCTGCCATGTGCGTTAGTGCTGCCATGTGCGCTGGTGCCAGGCAATCGTGGTAATGTGTGTGGCGGTGGTGCGGCCGCGCCGTGCGCGCGATGATGGCGTGCTGCTGCGCATACGGTGCTGTGTGCGGTGCTGTGCGTACTGGCAAACAGTGGCTTACGGAGCTCTGCGTTTGCATGGTAGCAGAGACTGCGCCCGGCTCCACGCGTGGCACCGGAACGTCGCACATACGGACCCCGCACTCCTCGTTCACGCGGCCCTCGGAATACCGTGCTGCCGGTGCACACTGCGCCAGTGCCGCTCGCTTTGCCGCTCAGGGGCTCCGACACACGGCGTCGTTCCCTCCCCGCGCCAACAGGCGCTTGATTATTCGCCGCTTGATGCACACGGAACCAATTACGTGCTGGCGTGCTGAGAGCGTATTGCAACAGCAGCAGAACATCGGCACCAAGCACTACCAGAAAAACAGTGTTAAATGGCACCGATCTGACGAGGCAGCCAACGTGAGGATCTTTATTTGCACAATAAAGTAAGACTGGAAGTTCACGCAGTTTGCGGCTTCATTTCACACCAAGGTATGGATACCTTTGGGGACAGGTTTGGCGATTGTATATAAATATTAGCACTTTGAGGTTTTCTAATTTTGTACAAAGAGTAATTCACGCAATTTTAGAATGTAAAAGTGTAATCTCGCAAATGCTTTGTTGGATGAAAAATTACCCCATAAGCACTTATAAGAAGTACAATACGCTCTGTGCTAAAAATGATTCTCTGACTTTTGCCACACTCTCTGCAATACCATTTCAACCAGATCCATTCCTTCCACTTTATTATTTCCCTATGCTATATGAAGTCTTCAGGGTGAAACAAACCTCTGTTTACCGTTTCCAGAGACTGTTAGCACAATACAGCAGAAATTCACGCTTGTCAAGTCATCGCCTCAGGTGCCTCTAAAGTGCACCGAGGTGACTTTAATAAAACCGCTGCCTTTCTGTGTCTACAAAGAAGCGCATGTGCATTTTCATCCTACAAGTGGCATAAACAACCATGGGTACAGGCTGGACTGTGCTGCTTATAACCAGGGTTAACAGCATACAGCTGCACCCACCAGCATGGCTCTTGCAACATGGAGAGTATGTTACAAGTGTAGTGCAGTATGAGCAGTGTCATTTTAATCAACATCCCATGTCACGAACACCGATACTCAACAACAACAACGGAAACTCCAACCAGAGGCAATTGTGGGCAGCATGATTATTTCATGACCCCTCTCACTTAGTGGCTATGTATCAGAGTTTGTAATGACTACACTTTATGGGGGCAAAAAATAATTTAATTTAACTCGTGTGATTTCTTAAATGTCTCTTAACATTTCTTTTATATTAGTGCGTGTATGGTAAGCATGTTGCCTCAATTGAGTACACACGCACACTGCAGCAAAGGGCAAACTTTGTTAACTTTTACGAGTACAACAATGTCATGGCAGGCTGTGCTATTCCTAGAATCTAGCTACAGTCACTTTTAAAGAACAAATCTGTAGGTATGAAATTCTAAGGCCACCCATCTAGTCCAGGTGGAAGAGCAAAACAATCGGTACAACCTAAAGATTCACATCTATTGCAACGCTTTGTGACCTTCGGCTGAAAGGCGCTATATAAATGGATATTATTATTATTAGGTGTACACACTTATTTACACGGCAAATAAGAATAAATTACTAGATAACTCCATGCATTTCAAATAGTTATTTTCCACACAACGAAATTGGAACTACTAGATAATTATGCCACTTGAGGTGGTAGTGACAAGTGAAATATATGGTCTGGGCTCATGGACTAATCCCTCTCATGATGTTGCGACGGCCTGAAATTATATTACGTAATAATGATCATTGTCAACATGTTTACGGTAAAAACGCCTAAGTGGCGAAAACATATTGGTTAACTTAACAGAACTGCTTTGCAGGGATGTGAACAAGTATTATACACCACACCAAATCATGGGGTTTCTGTGGTGCAGACATCATCTTTGAGGGAGGTGGGTTGGTTACTATATCATTCATGCAAATTTGTGTAGGAGGGAGCAACTGGAACAGACAGGAAGGTGGTGTTTTGGACAGGACTAGGCAATTTCACATGTATGATCTGGTACAGACAGATATTCATAAACACTGCTGGACAAACTGTTGGCAGGGTGGAGCCAGCTCCATGGGGGTGTCCAGGTACTAGTAATTTTAAGGCCACGTATGCTTAACTTACATGCAATGACAACTCTGTAGGGCATTAACAGCTATATCTCAGAAATAAAACGGTCAACTGAAGTCACTTCAGATTTCACTATTCCTTTCTATCAGCATTAAAAACCACCGACATGCTTGGAAAATGTTGCCATCCCAACTCTCCAGAAGGCTTAAAAGGCCCTGATTTGACCTTTTATGGAGGAGCTTATTCTAAAATATGGGCACCCATCCCAGAAAACTGAAAAACCAAAGATGGTGGCTTAATCAATTCAGTTTTTATCGGTACTCAACACAGGTTGAGGTTTATCTGTTAAAAAAAATCGGAGTGTATTGGTGACCATCACATGGGGAAAGGTACAACATTTCTTCATCTTATAAAACCATGGGTAATGGCTGAGAGTGTGTGGCGTGTGTGTAGTGGGTGAGAGCAGTAGGTTTGTAACAAGTGATGGTTGTGGGTGTGTGTGAGATGACTGTGTGTGTGTAGAGCGTGTGACTGCTGCAGGTGTGTGTATATGGGTATGTGCCAAGTGTAACTGTGGTACCGGATGGGGAAATCCTCTGTCCTTCTCCCGGCTGCTTGCTTCTTTTTCCCGGCTGCTTGCTTCCATCTCCAGCCCTGGCATGGCAAATGAGCTCAGGTCCTGCAACGAGAGGGGTCACACTTCTAGGATCACAAACATTCATAGAGCAGATTATGGCTTTGCTGGGCGTGGTGGCCACCGCTGAAATCCAGCCCTTTGACAGAGTGGTTGACGAATCACCCAGCGACTTTACTGCTATGTGAGGTGGCTTTCAGATGGCAGCCAATGGGTTTAACCCATGTGTGGATTTTGAAGTAATAGTACCACGTACAGTTGGGTTCACTTTAAGAATTATGGTTTACTCCCACATGCACTTAATAAGAAAATGGCCAAATATCCCACTCCAGGATTCTCAGAAAAATAATTGTTTAGACTAAAGACTCTCTTGGACAAGCACTACTATTATCCATCATTAACACCACAGTCCCTGCACACACTTGCCAATCACACCAATTTCAATTATAGATGCTTAAGAAAATGTCCTATATTTTAAAAGAAATTCCAAACACTGCACCACATCACATGAAAAAAAGGTTAGTATCACCACGACAAAACATAACTTGCTAATGACACATCACAGCAGTATCATCCGTGACCACAAGGGCACATGGAGAAAAAAAAACCCATGCATAACACAACCCTTTACAATGTAAATAAATAGATAGCAATAATAAGGCTCTTGGGAGTAGCGACTACTATAAACTGAAAACACACTTCAATAGTTGAACACAAAGTTGTTACAGCTGTGTCAGTAAATAAATGTAGACAAATCATGCACGTGGATTACATAACACTTTCAAACCTAAAAAAGGTCAGTCGGTAATGTCACTTTCCTTAAAAGGAAAATACACATAACAGGCGACGTTTTGGGCAATGGGCCTTTTGCATGGCATGTAAAGGCCAGGGCTGTAGAGAATAACAAGAGCACTCGACACAATGGGGCCAGAGGAGAAATAGATATTTTATTTCTGCCGTCTATGTGCTATCTTCTTCTTTGCGATTCTTCGAAGCACGATGGTCAGCCTCTGGACATCATCGTTGTCTTTCAGCTCGGCCTCGAAGTGTTTGGTAGAATTCGCAGGCAATACCAAGTATTATTACCTGACAGGGATCGCGACGTGAACGCTTCTACCTTGACCCCCTATGTGCTATGATAAAGGGCCATTGCCTGAAATGCTGCCTAGGATATATATTCCTTTTAAAGGCAGTGTTATTGACGAATGTGTTGAGTGTTATTTGTCCACCACTGCCACAGCAGCATATGGTTGTCCTTTTCAGTATTTAAAATCAACTGGTTTGTTGCCGATGTGAAGCACATTGTGGAAGGATGAGCATTTCCAATCACTTGAGCAGCCTAACTTTTTGCATTACAGCGCCACTTATAGGCCATGGCACTAATAACTGCCGCCACAGCTTTCCACACGGACCTACCCAGGTCTTTGTGAGACGCTTGCAGATTAATAGTGTGCAAACTACAAAACGACAAATACCGAAGGCACCAAATAGAACTCCTCTCTTATCCACACGCTCACATGGGGTGCTAGTGGCAGATCCCATTATCCACTTTGGTATGTGAAAACAACTTCTCTGCGAGCACATTTACAGATAAACAACATTATATTTGCCAGCACTTGTGTAATTGTTGTTAGCAGTGAAATACTTGTGGAAAATAAAAACCAAAAGATTTCTAGTGATCACATCGTCACCATCATTCTTATGCAATATTCAATTATGAGGATGAATAAATTACCATACCGTTGCTCTCATTAGCACCTGAGGTGACCAGATCCAGGCATTTCCCTCAAACATGGATAATCTGATGAATTTGCCATGCAACTATTTTTTTATTTAGTCACTTATGTCTTGTGCAATGCTGTGTGTAAATGTTTAGTTTATGTTTTTGTGGTTCGTTGTATCACCTTGTGATTTTTCTAGTTTATTTATTTTTTATCAATTTGCGTGTTTGTTCCGTCACAGGAATCCCGCAAGGAGCTTGCTAGCTCACTGGGTATTTTCTGCTGTAATAATAAACATCTATCTATCATTCACCACCACTTGCAGAAAACTTTACCAACCTATATAACTGTAGTACACCTGAGAAAGTTAAGTTTCAAATGCCAGCCAGAGTAAAAAAACCACACAAGCCACACAGTTACAGCAAGACAGTTACAACCACACTGGTTTGATGCAATATTTAGTCCGATAAAATTACCTGCAATGGCATTTCTCTGCTTGGAAGGCTGGCCATTGCCTGGATCATCTATACAGATGGTGGCGTCAGTGGCCATGATTTCAAACAATATACAATGCAAGTGTGCAAAATATACAATACAAGTGTGTAAAATATATAAGAGTGCAGCTTAACAAGGAAGAGGTTGAACAGCTGAGGTTGTAACTGGACTGTGGAGCCAGACATCACTAGTATATAGCAGCTGGAATCTGTTGCTGAGGAAAGGGATGTCTGGTCCACTCTCCTTGGACTGCTGCCACTGCGACCCTCACCAGGACAAGCGGTTTAGAAAATGGTTGGATGGATTACGATAACATAATAAAAGCCCTTGGTCGACCCACTGCTGGATGAAGGCCTCCCCACAATATCATAGGGGTTGTCTGACCATACTTCACTATGCTGTATTTAGGCCCAGTTCAGGCAACTCACCATTGATGTCAGTTGTGACTGGGAATCAAACATAGGATAATCTATTGTGATCGTGGATATAGATATTGTAATGGATATTTGCTAAACAACATGGCACTGTATTAGTGATAAAAACACCCTCTTGATTATCTTGGCCAATCGCTCAAACCTGACAAGCTGCAATACTAACATATTTCTGTACATTATAACATACGAATCGCAAAACTTTTTCCATTGTCTGAAACCAAACAAATAAAAGCAGCAATGGGGAATAGTGTACACGTTTAACGCAACTTACTTTCTCCTCCACAGCCAGCACTGATTACCAACCAATAGCCCCATTGTGTGCTCAGCACCAGGCCTTACACTTACCAACTGCATGTAGTGTGAAAATAAACATCTGTATCCTCAAACCACCCCAAGCCCATGGCTAACTTCACTCTCTTTGATTTTCACCCATGCAACAGCAGCAATTTTTCTCTGCGAGCAGCCCGTGAATCGCAAAATGAATGCGTTAGGATTGTTGTTCGGCTATTTGGAAGTACATCTAGTGTCTCCTCATGCTATACATTACGTTTAAGTGGCATAGCAATCGAAGTAGCTGGGTGGGTGGCTTAGGTCAGAGTGGTGAACCGAGGTCCTGGATTTTAATGCTGACAGCCGCCTGTGATTAAACCAGGTTGTCGGCTGTAAAGAGTTGATCGTTCTCAGCCCAGTTACCAATAGCTGCATAAAATATATTTTAAAAAAACTGTTACATTAAAGTTGGTTGTGCACTTAACTGTGGAAACGATTTTAGCTGTTACGTAAACATATTTTATTCGACTTGTGCAGCAAACCTTACACTTGGTGACAAGATGGGTGTCAAGTGCTGCCCTTACAGTGCGGCCCAGAAGTCACTTGATGATCAGAGGTCTGTTTGTGAGCTTCACTTCCACATTTCCTCCTGCAGTCCAGACATCCTGCTGTATAGGTTAATTGGCCTGCTGACTAAATTGCCCCTGGTGTCCTGTGATCGACTGGCGTCCTACCCTGGGTATAGCCCTGCCTTGCGCCCCGTGTCTGCCGGGATAGGCTCCAGCTCACCGCGACCCTGTACACAGGCAGAAACGGTTTTGGACAATGAATGAACTTCCACGTGTGTGAAAGGCTGCGATTCTGCCGGAGAGCAATATGTTTACTATCTGTAATTCAGCCCAACCTACTGGGCTAGAAAAGTGCCAGCAAATGTTACGCAGAATGATCCTTCTAAGCAGAGACAAATCGTGGAAAGATTTTTTTAAAGTGGAAATCTACTCAGTAGAGGAATTTGCTGCAGAGTACCGCAAATGCAAATACCAGCACATCACTGGTTCACTAAGAACTATGCTCGTCAGCAATGTTCCAAAGATTAGTTTGACCATTACGAAAGGCAAGCCCCAATACAGAAAGGGAGCCAGATGTGGTTATCACGATACACAATATCTCATCCTCTAACCCAGGGGTGTCCAAACTGCGGCCCGCCATCCATCTTTTATTGGCACGTATCAAAGTCTAAAAATATAATGGTCTATGGCCCACACATAATATTTGCGCTTAACTGTATTGTGAGTGGGCCAGTCCTTCGTATATTTAACTGTATGTGGCCCTCAGGAAAAAAGTTTGGACACCCCTGCTCTAACCTGTTCCACCTGTGCCCAAAACCAAGGAGAGGCGGCTTGTATGTGGCTTAAAGCAAGTGCTAGCGAGGGCTTGCGCATTGTTTTGCCATCTCGGAATGTAGAAGAACAGACAGCAAGGCACCAAAATAACACACCGTCTCAGTGGTCAGGGCGAGCCTACCATACAGCAGGGAGCAGCAGCGAGCGTTCAACACTGGGCAGATAACTATTTTCCAAGAGTAAGTGAAAACAAAGGAGACTGCACTTAACACCCAGCGTCACCAGTGGCACTTTGAACAATCAACAGTTAGTGTTGGCAACACTCGCTGACTGTCGGCAATTTGTGTTTTAAGAACTTTCCAGAAGTGGTGCCACAAAAAGCTCTCCCAGTGATTTCACACAGCCAAATCCAAACACAAAGTGTTTGTGAAGGGCCAACTCAACACCTACAAGTGGATTTTGTTCTCCGTTTATTTGTTGGACATTAGTGTACATAAAAAAACCAATGTTCTACATGTATCAGTGGACGAGCATCAACTATAATTATTGTGGCCACAAGGTACATTGTGTGGCCCACATACATTCTTTATAAATCGTTAGGCATTAAACAATGTTTGTAGCTCATAACTCTGGCAGGGGAAGCCTTCTAAGGCCAAACAGCCACTTCATAGATAAATCTCCAGATTTTCATCCTGAAAGCAGATGACAGTTATGTGGCCCCCATCTTTAGCGAGTATTGATTTGTGTTTATGTACGAAAAACCACTCCAAGTGTAACTTTCAAACTGGCAACACATCCCCCCTCTAATACATGGTGTTAAATGGGGAAAAATGTTTCATATACTACAGTAAATTCAGTCGCTCCCTCCTCTAAGCCAAGGAATTTACCCATAAAACAACTTGGCCAAGGGGACAAGCGGTGCTCATTTTGCTGGCAACAGTCAGGCAAGGGGGCAACAAAAAAGCCCCGCACGCTGCTACTGTTTACTCTTCGCTCACCAACATGACCCCTGGCGCCTGTATATCAGGTTTGTGCACCCGAGTGAACTGCACCCACAGCCAGTGAACATGGTCACCAGAGACTCCACAAACAAATCGCCAGAGACTATTATTTAAATGGACACATATTTTTAGAATTCGTTGTAAATACTGAATTCCAAAGCATCGAAAGCCTTAATGAATATGAAAAGAGAGAAGTAACATATATTCTAAAGACAAGACAATCAACCTTCATTCAAAACTCACGGCATAATAATGCAAAATTCCATAATGATCCAAGAAACCCTTCGCCAAGATTCAAACACTTGTTCTACAGGGGTCTGCATTGTTTATTCTAGCAAGTGATTTTCCTCATCAGTGTTGGCACACATCCTCGAGATTGACTATACTGTCGTTGGCAAATTCCTCCCAGCGCCTTGTGGCAGTCTAAAATAACAGGCATTCTAACGCCTCACCAGACACCAACTCTCTGAGGACACCACACCTGACCCACCACTTTCACCTCCGCAGTCAAACAGTAATATCCATCTCTACAAAACAACGTCTCTTGTACAGATAATTGCTTTTTCAAAAGGTGTTCTTTTCTTGTATTTTATTTTTTCTTTCACGGGAAAAATACCGATTTTGATTAAACACACGTTCAAATCCCTGCTGCGGATGACGCCAGTGGCGTATGTGACCCTGTCCTGGGCCCTCCCTTCAACCGTCTAGTAACCAACACGGTGAAGTGCGGCTAATAAACCTCTCTGCATTGGAAGGCCTTCATTTAGCACTGGGTTGACACCAGTGTGTACATACATAAATAAAAAGTCAAATACCAAGTTACCTGGTCTATTGTTATCAGCAAAATTGATCAGATTACCTAATATAGAATAGATTACGCCTGATTATATCCTTAACATGCCCTGTCAACAGATCTCAAACGATTAATTCATTTCCTGGTGAAACACAAAAATAACTCCATAGAAACTGCAGAGATACACATCACCCAAAAAACCATTAGAAAAAGTGCCACTCAACTCGTACACAGACAAGGCTCCATGTACACAGTAGCGTTTGTGTGGAAACTGCAAGATACGCTGTATATTTGCTCATCTCAGTGCCCTTCCCAGAGTCCAAACATGAGGTACTGTAAAAATATAAATCCGTCATGCTGCCAGTCCCTGTGTCATTTTATTGAGAGGCTTCTCGTTCACATGTGGGTTTCTGGGTTGGGCTGTGTGGTGGAGCAAGAAAAGCTGAACACAACATCTTGCTCACTGCATAGAGAGCCGTGCAGAGGTTACCAAAAGGATATTACATTTACATCTATTCTGGATGGGAAACCCAATGCAATTCCTTCAGGAGTGGTGAGCCGTAATCCCATTTGTTGCACTTCAAAAATAAACAAAGATTGCACAGTTTGTAAACGTTTCTAATGGGACACATTTAAACCAGCCGTGCATTACAGTAGTCAATTTGAGATGAGAGCAAACAAAACAAAAACATATTTAAGACCGGTTAAGGTTGGGAACAAAGCCATGGCTGTCCTCTAGAGTAGCAATGACATTACTTATTTACAGGACCAAGTTGAGCAGAAAAAATCCTATTGCTGTCCATGACACCAAGACGTCAGCTGTTTTTGAAGGTGTAAATCCAAGCCCAGACAGATACAGCCCACATTTCCATTTCAAGCGAGCTACTTGCTAATGAGCAGAATGTGAACGGCATCGCATAGCGTCTGCAAAATATTGCCACAATTCCAAGTAGAACACCACATATAAGTTTGTGTGCTGCTGCGGAAAGCATACACGACTGCTGCACCGCTCAGTGCAGCTTCTGTTGCGTGCTCAGGAAAGCTCGGATCCGTGCACGAGGGCACTGTTTTCCACAGCGCTCGAAGGAAGTTCCGTAAGCATTGTTGCAATCAATAAACTGGGCTTGGCCTTCCTTCCTCCATGCCAGATCGAGGCATACATCATCTCAAAACTAATATAAATCAAAACTTTTTAAAATGGGCAGGGACAAAGCAATCAACTGCATTGGTATTATAGTAATACATGCACATATCGCAGGTGTTTTACCAGAGTATAGTGAAAAGAGCTAGGCCAAGAATGCACCCGTGGGAATGATGGATAGTGTTGACAAGCGATTCATGAAGGGTAACAGAAAATGAAAAAAAACCCCGAAAATTTGTATGCAAACAATATTGCTGATGCACAATATAGCATCGTTATTGGTATCAAATTGTATGGTGGTGTAAATCTGTATAAAAACTAAAATTTCCGTCCAAAACCGGTCAAAAGTAAGGCCAATTGGTATCAACTATGAACTATGCTACAGGTATAACCCTATAATGGTGAACGAGCTCACCAGCATCATCACTCAACTGCTCTAACCAATGGCAACGACTCGCTCGCATCCATGTGGGTGCACACATCACTGCAAGGCAACAGTAGGAAGGGCAGCATATGTTGACCTGGTGTTATTCACAAAATGACACAGGGATGCGACATGCAGCAGACACCCGACACGGCCCAGCTCACACCCGCTCAGGCCTCGAATACACTGCGCACACCTCCCCTGGCAGTGTCCTTAGCAGTGCGGTGAGGGGTTACATAGAGCCACTCATTCGATCCCCATCCACCAGCCCCTCATCCATGTGGTGCAGAACGTGTTACGTAAACAACAATTCTTACAGTCACACATTAGTAGGGCAATGTTGACATGAAAAATTAATAATAATAATAATAGCATTTATATAGCGCCTTTCACCCGAGGGTCACAAAGCGCTGCACAGAGCTGCAGAGAGAACGACATGTCAACAACGACAGAGCACGGAAAATCAGCAATAATTTTTTTTGGGGTTTTTTTTTTTTAAAACATTAAATCGTAAAAGATGGAAACAAGAGTAAATTAACAATATCAAATTGAATAATGTGCTATAACATATACCACACACGATACCGACAGCTGTTATTCCAATTGAATGTCTGTTTGCTAGTAGAATATACTCTGCCCAGACAGTCATAGTGCATATTGTGCAACTGGCCAATAAAACATCTTGTAAATACCTTGCAGGATTCTGTTCCAGCAAATTTGACCAAATGTCATCTTGGGTATGCTCATGACCTTTGCAGCCTGCTCTTTATATAGCAGGGATCTTATACAGAGCTTGCAAAAGTGTAACGGGTTAGCAGACGTACACATGTAGGAGGACGCAGCAGTTTCGTTTGACCATCCAGGTGACCGGCGTTACATTGCCAGTTGGCATTGCAAAACTAACCTCATGGTCAATTCGGCCTAAGACAAGTAGCTGATGCAATGTATGAGACCACAAACCAAACCAATGTGTCCATGTGGCCAGCACCATGCCTGTGGGCTTTTTTTTCCACTTGCTGACATTCACATACTGTACATATACAGCCCTTTCACCAATCCACTCCTGCAGAAGGACCTCTACACGTCATGGGAGTTAAAGGCCCATTTCCTCTTCACGCCAGTCCGAGTGTGTCAGCGAGGCAGCTGTAATATCCTCTGCTGCCCACAGTACAGCCTACCACACTGTTGTAGGTATTATTGAAGGCAAGGCAATCCAAAGCAGGCCCAGTGCTGGTCCACAAATTAATTTCCTTTGAAGGAATTTGATTAAGACATGCATAGACCGGAAATGAAGCCAGACCACTGGGGAGTCAATGAAGTCTGAGTGACTAACATCCCCTGTAACACATCAGTTTTCACAGTCAACGTTAGATTTTAGGTTAGGTCACACAAATCAATCTGACCAAATGTGTCGTTAAGACTCACCACTACCAAACAATGCCAAACAAATGTAATCGTGACATGTGCAAGCATTTAACTTACTAACTGTTGTTGTAGCTCAACCTTAAGTTGAAAAATACTCACAATAAAATGTAGTCATTTATCTATCATTAAAATCAGTAAGACAAAAATTCCAGGAAGTCACGTAACTATGACAAATTAATATACTATTCAAATGTATTAACAGGACTGTTTTTATACACGGATTTTTAAAGCCATGTATCTCTGGTCACTGAAACTTAAATATATATATATATTATTTGACATAACAACTAAATCAGTCACAAGACAATTGGCAACACTATAAAATTGCGTTCTATCGCCGACCAACATAATGGAACATCATAACAATACCATTGTAATACAAGTGAGATTGTAAAGCCTTGCTTACTGTTACAGAACTTAAGCCACGTCATGATGAAGGACAATACCAGCACTAGAACCTCGACCGTTGCACTCATGGCCTGATCACCACATCAGCAAAAATGCATCGTCACTTTTTGCATTATCAATAAAGTAAATTGACACAGCATTGTGTCACTGTGACACCAGACAATGTATTGCACAAGAGGTAGTAATGTGCTGTATTGCGCACACATTACAGTCGGCCTCAGGCCAAGTTTAACTGTGGGCGACTGCTGAATTAACGTTGCCAAGTTTTTATGCCTTTCTGTGTGGAGTTTGCATGTTCTCCCCGTGTCCGCGTGGGTTTTCGCCGGGCACTCCGGTTTCCTCCCACCGTCCAAAGACATGCTGCCAGGTTAATTGGCGTACTGACTAAATTTCCCCAGGCGCCCTGCGATGGACTGGCGTCCCATCCTCGGTGTTCCCCTGCCTTGCGCCCTGTGTCTGCCGGGATAGGCTCCGGTTCACCGCGACCCTGTATAGGATTAAGCGGTTTCTGAAAATGAATGAATGAATGAAGTTTTTAAAAAGAAAGCCCAACAGCCTTCCTCCTCAAATGGGTTCATATTTGTCAGTATACAGATGATGAAAAACTATAGAAGGGTTTACCCTCTCTGGCAATAATACAAGTGTTAAGATCTTAAAACACCAAATATATACCCATCACAGGATAGCTTGGGGTTCAACAGTTATAACTATGAGACCCATTTGCAAGTATCAAAATACCAAATAATAAAAATGCAGACACGACGTCTTGTAATCAGCACCTGTATTTATTCCGGAAACGGTAATGTCTTTTTTTTTCATTTAAGAATTTACTTATGAGCTGCATGCACTTTTGAGGCAGGAATCAGGTGTGTCAAGCCTACCGAAAACATGTTTACGTTGCATTTGAGATGCACGAGATGCTGCTGCGGGGTGGAGCTGGCATCTGCAGTTAACCAGGGACACACCTTAGAGAGCTCCTCCTCCAAGACGTACTCCGACCCTGCCATGGCGAGTATGCGTCGGTTGCTGCCAGCTGCACCTTCAGAAGAGAAACGGCAACACCTGTAGAAGAGAAATCGCACCAAATATTTTATGAGATAGGCAAAAGGTCACTCAAGACTGATCAAAACATCACTGCAGATGGCGAAAATATCTTGAAATCTTCCGTAACGTACAAGTAAAATGCAATTTTTACAAAAGTATGTTGCAACTGCGAGTACGCAGCTTGCAACATGCTTCAAAGCAATGTTGCCAAGTAAAAGGGTGATTTAATGGCATCACTGGGTTAAACGTTACATATGGTTATTGCACATATCTCCTACTTGAGCATTAGTGTGTACTCTTTTATTGCGCTACATACATAATACAGATACCTATGCAAACACCATCACAGCCAGATTGCGCGACAAAGAAATCCATAACATATACCTGAACACAAATACAGTACCATACTTCACACAGCAGCATCTCTACCCCACACAGAACTTACAGAATCACACACACACAGTTTCACATTGTACACGCACAAATTTAAATACACAGTCCATCACAAAAAACACTTCCACACCATGCAGCGCAAGCTACAATATGGACAAAAACAAAGTCACAAATATGTCCACACATGTCCACACATGCGCAGACGGGCTAAACTGAAGAAAAAAAACACACCTACTGCCAATGAGACAATTCCACAAGGGTCGGCCACACACTTCAGCCTTTCCGACCAACTGCCCAGCGGGAGCTGGACAGCGCAAAGTTCCACAACTCGGGCCATTTACCTTTGCACATGCTTGGCTCGAAGCCATAATTCTGAGGCGCTCACATCATGCCATGTAGTGCTAGTGTCGACAGGGCAAGTGCTATCTACTGCCCTGCCTCCTGCAGAAAAAGGGCATTATTGTACAGGAGTGGGCGTTACCCCCCGTCTGGAAGAGATTATATAAAATAAGCAAAATACGCCATATTACTTCATATTGCAGCAAAGGGAACTTTCTACAATCTTGGAATCTGTGACAGTGAGCTCTGGCGCAAAAACACTGGAACGCGTGACTTGTCAGTTAAAATGAGCTCACCCACAGAACTACCCCGCGTATACACAGAGGCAAGTTTACATCGGCTTCATAGATTTTTTTATTTATTTCAGCAGCAATGAAGTGATATGGTGACCCCAACCAAGATTTGAAGTGGAAATATCCCCTATTTATTGTAATATTTATTTCAATGCTATAGATAAGTAATTCGCATAATTTGTTCAAAGCAAATCACCATAGAAAAGCAATGCTTCGTACGCCACAACACCACGAGCCCATTCTGAAGGACTGCCATTTTCAACTGGTGGGTCGCGACCCATCAGTGGGTCACGAGCGCCACCTACTGGTCCAAGGAAACCATACCCAAATGGGCCAAATGGGCCTTCAGGTGCCAAAGGTTGAGAACCCCCGCTGTAAGACACGTGCAAAAAAGTCTCTACTCGAACCCAATGGAGCATACTAGCCACTAGCTCAGCTGAAGACCAAGGGCGACAAAACTCTTAGGTCTTCCCATACAAGTATGCAATTGTCAGAAATAGTAATTAGAAAGACCCAACAAGTGTAAATGCTGAGTGATTGCCAGCCCATGTCTGGCAATAACTGTTCTTTTATTGTTATTCTGCCATTGTTGGATGTCACAGGATGAGATGGGTCATAAAATAAAGGATCCTCATAGAGACAATTGCGGTCATTGAAACGTTAAATCACAAAGTCAATGATGTTTGCCTTATGCAACACATACAGTTAATATGATTAGCCAAAGTTCCCATGATGTACAATTAATCTCAGGTAATCGCAAGGGTAAACAAGTGCCAATTGAGTGGTCAGATAATAAAGGTTCCAATTTCAACATTATATATCCATGAGCCAATTTTACTGTGAAATGTGTGAATAGTGTTGTCTAGGTTTGATTTAGTGTTGTCTTAAATGTTAAGAAAGAAGCATCATTATCCAAAACCGCTTAATCCTGTACAGGGTTGCGGTGAGCCGGAGAAATAATATACATTTTTTTACAAGCAGTATAAAAAACAGAACTGATCCAGTTAACTGTTGATCATTCAACTGCAAACCCGAACAAGAGACCTAATTCAAAATTAGTCATGTGCCACAAAAATAAAAAGGACAAAACACGTGATTCTATGATGCTTCAATATGGAAAGGAATTTTATTTGCACTTGATTTGTTTCACGATCTGAAACTTGAATATAATCAGCAATCGTGGAACTAAATATTTTAAAAGCTAATAATGCAGAAATATGCAGCAGTTAATCAAACCATCACCTGAACCTTTTCATGAAAGGATTAACTTTAGTAGGGCTCTTGTAATGTAAACAAGTTAGTTTGTAATGGCTTGCACTACTGTGCATGACCTCACTGTCTACAATAAAACACCCGACAGGCAAAAATAGCTTCATTCGTGTTTACAAAATTCTGCAGTCATCTGCGCCACATAAGAGTATCCTGTACCAGTGGCGTAGCGTGGGTTGCCAGCAGCGCCCGGGGCAAGGCAAGTATTGCGCCCCCTAACCCATGGACCGTTAGCACTTCCAGAGTCCCTTCCACCAGTCCAGTATTGAACCCCTTAGCCCCCAACCACATGTATTATATTTTCAGAAAATATTGATGTAATTAAAGTTTATTTGCCCCGTCATGTTGAAAAACTGTGTAGAATGTTCGACCACTGGGAGATTTTCTGTGTGAGGGGGAGGGCGTGCTATGTTTTATTTATTATCACTACTTTATTTTTTCTTTTGAAATGTTGCGCCCCCTAAGAATGTTGCGCCCAGGGCAACCGCCCCGGTGGCCCCGCCAGTCATGTACTCACGTTCATACTATTTAATAATATAGTTAATTGGCACTATGGTCCAGAGAAGTCTACTTTTCCAGGCAGCTGCATGAAGCAACGAACTAACGCTATGCAAAATGGGTCAGTTAACAGGAAGGTTGCCCAGCAAACTTTAGGAATCTTTATTGATTCAGAGACGCAAAAAACTATTCCCGTGACCGTAGCCACATTAATCACTCTCGTGACTGACACAATGGGGACCAACCAACACCGGCTAAAGCAGTAGCAGTGCACATGCACATGCACGAGGCCTCGTGGCGTGGCCTGTTTCACTGGCAGGTCTTTTAACTTTCTAAGCACGTGTGCACATGGATTCAATTACAATTGTTGCTACAAGACATCCTTACATTTGAGCTTTCTTTGCGTATTGTAGCTGGAACCAAACCGATAAACAATGCTGGTTCATGGTTTAACTCCACAGGTGAACATGCAACGATAAAGCTTTCATAGCCCGAGGCAATTCAACATTTTAAATTAGAAAAACCATCAACAGAAAACTACGTGCAGGCTGGAAACAAATAGATGTAACACAGCGGTATGTACTGCATGTACAAAAACTCAGTCGTATCCAAATCACCAGCTTAAAAAGAACTGAATGTGTCGGGATGCGTGGCTATGTTCTTGGAGTTGGTGGAGCTCGTGGTGGAGCTCGTGGTCTAGACAAGATTGTGTACATGCACCGAACCTTTATTACATGGCAAATGCTCACTCTGGATTGATACCTCCTCAGTGGATAGGGAATAATTTAACTAACACTAAATGCAGCAGTAATAAAATAAGATTGAAAACTTCGAATTTACCTTCTCTGCAACACCCCGAGTTCATTATTCATGTGGGGGTCAAGGTAGAAGCGTTCACGTCGCGATCCCTGTCAGGTAGTACTTGGTATTGCCTGCGAATTCTACCAAACACTTCGAGGCCGAGCTGAAAGACAACGATGTCCAGAGGCTGACCATCGTGCTTCGAAGAATCGCAAAGAAGAAGATTATTCATGTGGTTGAAATTAAACGTAGATGTCCATGCCAAGAGAAGTGAAACGATCTTTGTCACACTGCCCACACAACAGCTGATGTCACTTGCTCGTTCTCTGTATAGTCACGCAGAGCGCATAGACCACAAATAAAACTCTGGCCATGAAAATAAATATTAATAGCTTCCTACATTTGCTTGGCTGCAAGTAAGAAAGCGCAGTCGGATATCGCTGGTCATCAATACAATATTAGAGAGGCAGGTTTGCTGAGTCGCCCTTGAACAAGTGCTATGTAGATCAATGGGCTTTACTCCGGGAAATAAACATATGATTCTGGAGAGGGCTCTCAAACACTGCAACACGCAAATTACTGATGGCACAGAATGTGATTACTAGGTGGCATAGAATGTGATTACTAGGGGGTCAAGGTAGAAGCGTTCACGTCGCAATCCCTGTCAGGTAATACTTGGTATTGCCTGCGAATTCTTCCAAACACTTCGAGGC
This sequence comes from Geotria australis, assembly GCA_036362915.1. NCBI lineage: Eukaryota > Metazoa > Chordata > Hyperoartia > Petromyzontiformes > Geotriidae > Geotria > Geotria australis. The sequence continues at coordinate 5,897,438 of JAZEWU010000005.1, forward strand.
CGAGCTGAAAGACAACGATGTCCAGAGGCTGACCATCGTGCTGCTTCGAAGACTCGCAAAGAAGAAGACTAGGTGTTGAATAAACAAAACCTCACAATTACACACCATGAATTTATAATTAAAACGTATCTTTTGACAACGTATAAATTGCATAAACGTCACTGCCAATACCCAAAGAGCTTGCAAGCTCACTTGTTATTTTCTGCTTTAATAATAAACATCTATAACTGGATAAATGGCAACGACCTATTCTTACACCTCACGTCAAAATACATCGTGCATTCTCTGCTGCTCACCCAAGATCAACATAACTCCACTTCATATCCAAAACAATAACAAAACAATGAGCTTCTTTAACGTCTCTCATTCGCGACGTTTCGCATGCTCAGGCGAAACGTCGCGAAGGAGAAAGGGAGTCCGCTCGACACGCCAATCCCTAAAGAACAGCTTTGGAAAGCAACACTTACAGTATAAAGTCTCCACTAAAGCGTTGCTTCAAAAACGTGTTCGTAGCGCCAGAGCTTCGCGTAGCGCAGAGTTGTAACTCGAGGCCGCGACTCGCAGCCGGGGGTCGCGAGATTCCTGCGGCGGTGCGGGTTCGGAGCGCGGTGTGAGCGACACCGTGTCGTTGGGAGAACAGTGGGGTGGTGTAAGGGGATTTTAAGTTTGGCTGCAACACCTAACAGCTTGATGCAAGGGCGTGGAGTGAGCGTGCTTGCTCTCAATGTCGGAGAATGGGACTCGTTTCAAGGGACCTAGCCCCCCACCCACCTGAGGGTACTTGAGGACTTGGCGCTCCCCCGGCTTCACCTGGGGCTGTGGTTGTTGGCGGTGGTGGTGGTGCTGCTAGCTTGCTTTGTACCCGGCTGTGTTGCTGCTCTCTGCTCTTCCGCGTTTCCAAGCCCTAACTCCCTCCGCCCCACCACTCCCTATACCCTCAAACTGCATTTCCGTAATCTTAAGATGTGACTTTATTTGTATACTGTACGCTTGATTGCTGCTGAACGTCAAATTGAACGTTGGACGTGTAAAGCTTTTAGCAAAGTTGGTACGAGTGCAGGGTCTTAGGGGTGCCGTGTGGCAAGCAGTTGTTGGCACAGCGAGCAAGCAAGCAAGTGCCACAGAGCACAACGAGGATGCGTAAAGCAGTGAGGTGGTGACGTACGGCGTCAGATTTAGCATCTAACGTACCGGGCGCATCTTAAGCGTTACAGGTGCAACGTGTGAGACCTGTGGCAAGCTGGAAGGCGCAGGGTTGGGCTGGGCTCTCGAACGTGGTCCGACGCTCAAGATCCCTCCAGGTCGTCTCGCTCGGAAAAAGACGCAGCCTCCTCGCCCCCCGGCTCCTTGTGTGCCGCCGGGAAGATGACCCTGGGCTCGAAGCCTCGACCTGGAACTTCACCCGGAACCACGTGCTCTCTCCTCCTCGCCCCCCTCTCACACGCCCCCTCCCCCGCGCCGCCCTTAAGTACGCGGCTCGCGCCTTTCGATTGGTCCCCGAAGTCTTGCGCGCGTGCTCGTCTGACCAATAAGGATGCGCGCAGGGTTTCGCGTTATTAATGTATTTAGTTATAGTGGGGCTGTCGTCGGGACGGCGACCATCTTACTAAGGGAGAAGAGGGTCCTCCCCGCCCGTGTAGCCTTAATAGGCTGTAGGGCCAAGTGCTTTTAGCAATTAACACCCATAAACGAAAGCACGGCACACGAGGGAGTTGATAGTCAGCACCACGCCCGGCACCCTTTGTCTCCCCAGTGGCGGTGTTTACACACCGCACCAGGTACTCATTTGAGGCTGAGTTGACCTTGCTTAATAGATCTGGTAGGTCACCAGCATTGTTTGCTTCAAGTACCGTCTGACCCTAATAACGATGAGACCGTGAATGATAATTACCGTCAGGACAATGTTCATTCGGAACCGTGAATGTCGAAACCGGTCCGGAGTTCACTTGTACTGAACCAGTGCTATTGCAAGTATGCGCTCCCAAAATAGCATGGGGTTGGATGAGTTGTGTAAAAAAAAGTACCTAACTTGTGTGTGTGTGTGTGGCGAGACGTGTGAAGTACACTTGTCTGCTCATCTACTCAAGCGCCTTTCAGCGCCGAGTTTGTTGCGTTGCCCCTTGTTCTGCCTGGGTTTCCTACGGTTTCCTCCCATAACTACATTAGTTGTTATTGACAATGTACTGTAGTTATTGGTTGCTTTTCAAAGGCGTCCTGCTTTTCGAAGGCATCGTCAGGCGTCCTGAAGATGCCTCCAAGGTGGGAGGCGAAACGTCGCGAAGGAGAGAGGGGGAGCGCTCGACACGGCCATCCTGAAGGAATAGCTTTGAAAAGCAATCGTCATCCATCGAGTCGGTAAACCTACATCAGTACAATATACGATAGTTGTCAGCAGAGGGCAGTGCAGTGTTGTACTGAGCTATGCGCCCTAAATGCCTTCACAAACCCGGACTGACCAGTCCAGTAAAGTGTGGTCAACAACCCCCATGGTGGGGAATGTCCTCATTCAGCTGTGGATTGGTAAAAGGGGCTTTACATGTACACAATATTTTCACCCACAACATCACTGCCGTTCGTCTTAAGAGAATTGCTGGAAAATAATTCCCCTATTTGGCGGCTTAGACACGTGACATGGAGACAAGGCGATGGAGACAGGCATGTTGACAAGCAGTTTACTGTAGACACTGGAATATACACGTGTCGTCATGCAGATATAAAGCGATATGGAAACAAACAGAACACCAGAGACGACTGGAGACACATGGAGAGAAGTGCAGACACGGGGACGAGTGGAAACAAGAGGCAAGTGGAGACACTTGAAGACTGGAAGAGGTAGGCGCATGCGGAGAAAACTTAACACGCTTAGGAACACAGAAACAAGTAGAGACAAAGTGACATGACACGGAGTTGAATGCGTGGTGTTTAGAATTAACGACACTAGCGCCAACAATGACCCGCAATGCTCAAATCATGTATTTTGCTTTACTAGACAACTGGAGTGTGAGGATGACCACAATCATGACTGATTTGACCAATTGACTCATTTGGCTGACCACAGTTCCGCAGCCCCGTCCGCTTGTACATAGCCACGCTCATGCGACCACTGGTTAAAATAGCAGCGGTTAAACAACGAATGGCCTCCTCGTGTTGGACTGCAGAGGGCAGTGTTCTCCTAAATTTCTATGCTGCCACATTCAATATCCCGCACTGACCAGCCTGGTCTAGTACTGTAAAGCCAAAAAATCCCATGGTGGGGGAAGGCCCTCATTCAGCAGTGCCTGTACAGCAAGTGAAAAAACATTATCCTGCAATCTGCTCGAATCTTATAGAGGCAGGTCCTCTGATCTGGAAACAGTGACATGGAAATAAACCCATGTGGCGCAACATTTTAGAGGCAAATCCCTCCGATATGCTATCGCTTATATTTTAACTAGCACAATACTAATTTGCGTCTTGGGGGGAATATATGGTAAATAACAATTAATCAGCATACAGTTTGCCGCCTTCACACATCTGTCCCTCCACATAAATATAATTATTTTTGTTAGACATTCCATCGGCCACACAGCCTTGTCGGAGCATGTAATCCCAGTACTATTGGCACAACACACGCAGACTCGAGACAGGTCCCAACATTCCGTGTCACCTAGCATAATGACCATATTGAGATGACCTTCCAGTATAGCATGGATCGAAAAAGCCTCCTTTTCTTGGTTCGTTGAATAGGCGGGAAAACACCTCTTGCAACGCCGCCCTATTGCAGTGTATTCTCCAATCGGACACGTTTATCTTCTCAAGGGAAACACTTCTTATCAATCATCTTGAGGTAATCCCTCTGATTACCTCCAGATGGGTGGCTCAGTGGTAACATCTGCGCCTCAGACAAAGAATGCTCCTTCCCGAGGCAATTCGACTCCCGCCTCGGGCGCCTTTCTGTCTGGAGTTTGTGTGTTCTCCCCCTGTTCTGCATGGGCTTCCTACTTGTTCGCCGGTTTCTTTCCACGGGAAAAAAACCTCATTAATTAATTGGCCAATACCATTGTAAATATATAGGATGCAGTATCTGGCAAATGTTGCCACCGGCTAACCACATGGCTGCCTTCTCTCTGCCGTTTTGTCGCGCCTCTGAGTCGTTCTCTCACTTTTTGACATTGAACGAATACGCGCGGCGCGTTATATATGGCGTTCACGTCGCGATCCCTGTCAGGTAGTACTTGGTATTGCCTGCGAATTCTACCAAACACTTCGAAGCCAAGCTGAAAGACGACCATGTCCAGAAGCTAGCCATCGTGCTTCGAAGAATCGCAAAGAAGAAGACTAGTATTTAAAATCACTACTCATCTGGAGGTAATACCTCAGATTCGACACGACTGCTCATCTAGAGGTAACCCCTCTGATCTGACGCGACCACGTTAACTGGATGTAATCCCTCCCATCTGACATAACTTGCTCATCTGGAGGCACTCTCTCATCTTGCCATCGCCATTTGCCCACATGGAATCTTTAGATCCGACACCGCCACGCTCCTGGAGGTAACCTCTCTTGATCCGAAACGACTGTTCGGCTGGAGGCGACGCCCTCGAACTGACACCAGCACTTATCTGGAGGAAATCCCTCTGACCTGACACGGCGGCATCCAGCTCAGCTGAGCTCGGCTCGGCTGAGCGTGCGGGCGATGCCCGCCGTGCGGCCATGGCGCGTCGCACACACCGCTGCTTCTGCTACGGCTCTCTGGCCACCTCGCTGGCCTGGGCCCTGCTCATCGTGCTCTACATGCGCCTCAGCGAGCCGGACCCGCTGCAGCAGCAACAGCAGCACTATCAGCACTATCACCAGCAGCAACTGCAGCAAGAGTCCGAGGCGCAGCTGGGGCCGGCTGGCGGCAGCGGCCGGCGGCGGCTTCAGCCCAAGGTGCCGCGGGAGCACGCGTGGGGCGACGGCCCCGCTCGCAGGGCCCGGGAGCAGCTGCAGCAACGGCAAAGGGGCAACAGCCGCAGCAGGCAGGAGCAGCAGGCCTCCTCAGAGCTGGGTGAGTGAATGAGTGAGGAGTTGCAGTCGTGCAGCTTGACACGGTTGGGGGGAGCGGGACGAGCCCTCACCTTTGCAGAGGTGGCCCCCTCACTCAGGCAGACGTGTATGGATGGATGGATGTTTATTATTACAGCAGAACAAATACCCAGTGGGCTCTTTACGGGACTCCTGCGACACAACAAACATGCGTGTGTAAGGGACCACCCCGCCTTTGATGTCGGCTCCGGCTAACCCTGCGCGAGTGAGGATGGCGAGCTGCTCAATCACTGCCCTTGGCCAGAGGTGGCAATTCCACGTTTCGGTGGCAAGGTCAGTCTCGCCACAGCAGAGCCGCTAGATACTTGTGTGCTCATTCCGTTGTCCCAGAGTGCGTTTGTGCGGCGGGTCACGTCTCGAACCTTGACGATTCGTGTCGTTGGTTAGTATTACGAAGATGTTTTATTACATCTCTATCAGCCTTTATATCCTCTTCACCTCTGCCCAGGCTCCAAGTTTATATTTAACCCGTGAAGATGTCTGTGCCCAGACGAACGCGGAGCGGTATTTGTTGTGAATTCTATGTTTCTATTCTTGGGGTCACTATAATCGAGAAACTGTTGACTTCTGTAATAGTTGTTATTTTAAGGAACTTGGGGTGAGTCAATCTCCTACCAGATGTTTTAAAAACAAATTAACGTTCCACTAATGAGACAAGAACATTAACCACTAACATCAGCCATCTGGTACGTCACTAATCATTTACATATATTACTATTTTTTTACATAATGTCGCGACATATTTAAGGGAATACAATAATTACTTGTTCTCATCTGTTATCCTTTGGGCTTTTATGCCAGTCCTTAGCTGGTATGGCATGCTGATGAGCCTTCGTGAAAGCAAAACCCACCGTTATCACTCGTGTTACAGACTGCTTTTTTAGAGGTCTGTCGGTGAGATGTCAAGCAGCATTTGTCAACAGGTGTAACCTGTCATTCAGTTATCATTGTTTGTTTATAGACCTGACCGAAGCAACCTGAACGTAATTTAATGGTCTTATTACCAACCACTTTGTCCTGAAGTGTCCGTAAACAGCTACTGCGTCGTGGGAGGTAAACGGTAGTTATATTGTGGAAAAACGATCTCCCCCTGCAGGAATGTGGAATTTCTACCATTGACCACCAACAGATGTTTGTAGTCCAACGCCTATTTGCAAAGGGAGGCATTTGAACGTGCACTTCCAATTCTCTATTAGGCTTGGTAGTAGTTGGTAAAACGGTAACACTGGTTGGCACATTTACACTTCTGGCTAAACAGAGGTGGGCGTATTTGAGAGATTTGCACCATTGCTTCAACTGCCACGCCGGGAATTGAAATCGGACTGGAATTCTGGATTGCAAGTCCAGTGTGCCAACTCTCTTCATTCCTCATTTAAAAATGTGAAAATGTTTTGTTTATTGTGAGATATTTTCGTACGTACGGCAAAACGGTAACTGTTTTTTTAAATGCAACAAATTTAGCAGCCCTACTTTTCATTGCAATTGGCATTCATTGCAACCCTATTCTTTAATTTGCGCGCGAAGTACTTATCGCACACGCACTTTGTCCCCTTGCTCTGCTCATTCCAGGCAAAGTCAAGGCAACAAGCAGATTTTTGTTGTCTTAATTACAAAACGGGATTTAAGACGGTGACCGGAGATACCGGCAAGACTAGTTATCTTTGCTTTACAAGCAGCTCCACATTCAGCGTGCTCAAGACTTGTCTGCACTCAGTGAAGCTGAAAGTGTAAAGCGAACCAGCAAATAGTCGCGTTAGAACTCGTCACCACATGGGGTGCGCCCCTGGCGTATAGCCTATTATAATGAAGTAAGATAATTTAAGGTAAATGTGTAGACCTCCTTAAAGTCTATATAGCTCCATTTTTTTACTTTAGCAAATTTACATTCTTTTCTCCCTGTTCGTGTATTTGTTGATTAAACATTCACTGCAGTGACCTTTCTGGGGCTGTTTCCAGGGTGCAGGGGGATAGGAAGAGGGAGGGAGTTGTAACGAACTGTGTGCCATTGTGGCATGGTGCTGGGGAGACCACAACCAGCTCAATACCGCTGTTTGGTCCTGGAGTAGGTAAAAATGTCCAGGACAAGTTGCCCAGTCATCCCTGCCTATCGGCAGCCCATCAAGTGGTTAATGAAAGGAACAACAAAAGGAAAGCAAGTTATTTCAACACATCAAACCACAGATTTGCGAGTTCAAAACATTGTTGGGGATTATAATAAGAAAGTAATAATACTTGCAATTTATAACGTGCACATTCATTCAGTGTCGAATGTATTCAATCGAAGAGAGAACGACTCGAAGGGGCGAGGAAACCGCAGAGAGGCAGGGGAGGGGGGAAGGCAGCCAGGCGGTTAGCCGGTGCCAACACACAAACTCCACACAGAAAGGCGCCCAAGGCAGGAATCGAACCGCCTTGGGCAGGACTTTCTTTCTGTGAGGTGCAGATGTTACCACTGCGCCACTCTGGTACCAGTGTGAGTGCTTTTTCTATTGGTTTCATCGCCTCTGATTTAGGAGAGTGGAATTACGACCACGGGCTCAGGACTGCTGTAAGGAGATAAGCTCCCCTCAACGCTCGTCTATGCGTGCAGACACGTTCTGTTACGCGTTTTTTTTCTGCCAATGCCGCAGATAAAATACATTCTCTGAGAAGACCTTTTATTAAATCATTATTACAACCTTGATGTTCCAGCAGCTACAGACACTGAATACATTCACATGTAATTGAGAGATCTCATGATAGCGCAGTGCACTTTGTGACCTCTCATCGCAGCCTAACCGGTGCACAAAAATCAGACACAATCTTGCATAATAATGCAGGCCGCTTTATTACTTATCTATTGTGTGCAGTCACGGCATGAAGCTCAGTTTGATTATATGCATTGACATGCTATGATCGCTCTTGACTGATGTAAACACAGCATATCTTCACCTTGACATATTACTTCATAAAGTGCACTTTCAGTGAAACTCCTTATCTGTTGTAGTACGGGTGGTACTAGTCACCGATCCCATTATGTATGTTAAGCTGTGAAACTGATATCATCCATTCGGATATCTGGGGATAGGAGGAAGTTCCCACCACATTTGTGTTATTGTTGTATCTTTTGTTTAACCAGGAAATGAAATAAACCCATTGAGACACATGGAACAGTTACTTGGCAATTTAAGACACGATTTTTGAAAAATGTAAATGTAACAAATGTGGATTAAATGTTTATTGTTACATAGATAGATGTTTATTATTACAGCATAAAAATACCCAGCGAGCTTGCAAGCTCTTTACAGGATTTCTGCGACACAACAAACGTGCGTGTGGTGTTTTTCCCTTCGTTATAATGGTGCCGGTTTCACGGACGTCAACTGGAGCGAGTGCTGCACTTGTAGGATCACTTTCGCTGCGCCGCCTTGAAAGCCGCTCATCGCTCAATGTCCACAGAGGGGATAATCACTCATTGTAGTGGGCTTGCATTAGTAGGGCACACACAAATGCCTTGACTGCGTACGAAAAATAGCAGGTAAAATAAAAAAAAACCCTCCTACAAAGGGAGCATTGAGCGATATTGAAACGTATTCTTCTTTCTTTGCGATTCTTCGAAGCACGATGGTCAGCCTCTGGACATCGTTGTCTTTCAGCTCGGCCTCGAAGTGTATTGATATATGATTACACTTGACAGTAATTACAATCTAAAATATGAACTGTTCACCCACGATGCCAAACAATGCTAAATTTATCCAATTAGCACACGCAAAATAAGCTAAAACAATAATGCAATGTTAGGACTTGTGAGTAACAACAATGCATTTCTTGTTCATTTCTCATTTGATTGGCTCTGACTTGCTCATGCACACACACAGTAAATCATGTGACGTTATAAACATTCCTTTTTAAACTCAGGTCTCAGAAGGATTTAAATTTAAAATCAGACTTGCCAGCGTTTTGTGCCATTCTACACGTTCACCCGTGCATGTTTGTTTATCTGATTTGCTTGCATCTTATTAGTGATGAGAGGAGGGATGTGGCGTCGTCTGGCCGGTTTAAGCCCAGCAGCGGGGAATTTGCATCCAGCCCATGCACAACGGTTATATCTCTACCTAGACTGGGTGTGTGCTCGGTCAGTTCGACCTGAACTACGTGTCTGCTACAGTGTGCCAGCACCATTATTAATATTTTTACTACGCTTGTTTACCCAGGATAACCTTATTGCTGGGCAGACTAAGTGCCTGCATGATAATAATAATAATAGCATTTATATAGCGCCTTTCACCCGAGGGTCACAAAGCGCTGCACAAGGCTGTGGAGAGAACGGCATGTCAGTAACATCAGGACAGATAAACTGAGAGTCAAGCAATCACGATAAACCATAGGACATAGATCATACAGACAGCAGAATAATCATAACGATAGCAACTACAGAGAGCCTTCCACCCGAGGGTCACAAAGCGCCGCACAGGGCGGCGGAGAGAACGACAAACCGACAACGACAGAGAACGGTAATCGGACAGCGTTGAGCCGCACAAGTGGTAACACTACTCTCCACTCTTCAGCGTATAGGTGCTTGAAGTATCACTCACCTTGCAGAATAAAAGGGGTTGTGAGCATTACATTGAAAGAATTACAGAACAGCTCTTAATGGATATGTAGGAAAGTGTCATCCTCATCATCGGTGAGGGGCAGCAGGGTGGCGCAGTGGTAACATCTGCACTTCACAGAAAGAAGGTCTTGCCTGAGGCGGTTGGATTCCCACCTCGGGCGCCTTTCTGTGTGGAGTTTGTGTTTTCTTCCCCTGTTCTGAGCGGGTTTCCTCCCACGACAAAAAAAAATCATTGATTAATTGGATGATAACATAATATATAGGACGCAGTGTGAGGCTAAATGTTGGCACCGGCAAACTGCCTGGCTACCTATCCCCCTCTCCCGCCTCTCTGCGGTTTCCTCGCGCCTCTGCGTCGTTCCCTCTTCGAGTTAATACCTTCTAAATTGAATGAATGTCGGCGTCACTAGCAGCATTTAGTCTACATTATCATCAATCCACTGCTGGATGAAGGCCTCCCCAAGCTGTCGCCATATCTCGCGGTTTCGCAATGCAGTCCATCTAGATCCTTCACATTCGCTGATTGTATTACTTTCGGCTCTGACGGATGTACTGGCTTGTTCTCTTCCCTGACTGCTACTCCATCACTCACCTTAACCACCAGCCATAATCCTTGCTCGCGACGTGATGTGCCATTCAAGCCCATTTTTCTTGTCACTATGATGTCTTAACCTGTTTGTGTTCCTCTTTCCTCAATGTAATTGCACACACGCACTTCTTCATGCTTCTTGCACACTTTTGAGCTGTTGATTACATTTATTTGTCTCATTTATCACGTCGTTGATACATCATACCAGATAATATACACTGGATTCTAACCCAGGTCCTCAGTGGTGTCAACGCAGGGATTCTGACCTCTGACTCACCTCTCCACCGCTCACCGGTTCAAATGAATGGGGAGATCTTTTGTGTGCATGTGTTTTCATGGCGCGTCCCGCAGAGGACTGATTTAATTTAAGATTGGTAAACACGCAAAGGGGGTTTTGTGGTGGCGTTTGGGATACAGTGCTACTCTTCACATGACAGTTACATAACCGTGCATCGTTTTGTTTAAAAATCCATTACAACATCCTTCAAACAGCATTGCCTTACTGTGTATCTAACCAAACGTGCACTCTCACTGCCCCGCTGTTGATAAAAGATAGTGTTTCATATGCAGTTTCTGGTTTACAGATAGCGAATGAAATTACTTTACATGGCTACTACATTCCAGCAGCCGTGCATTATGTGGGCGCCAGCACACCCGATTTGTAGATTTTGGCTTTGTATGGGGCATGACATGGGCTTCTCATCTTTGGATGCCTGTCACTTTGTATGAGGGCTTGTTTGGTGTAATGATTATGCATGAATGAAAACATCTAAACTCACCTGAGGTGCAGCAGGCCATACAGTTTTCATATTCCAACAATTGCACATCCCAGTGAATTATGGGATGGCTATATCTTGTCTCGTACTTTTACATACCGATGTGATGTGTCTGGGCTGTATGGCCTATAACAAACAGTCTGAGATCTGAGGCCTATTATTAGGGGGCTGAGAGAGACCTCAAGCGGGGGCAACCGTGATACGGGGGGCAGTACAGCCGCTAGTTTGGCTTCATAGCACCCTTCCCCCTCATTCCTCGAAGCCTCTCTCACCTCCCCTCCAGCTGGTCAGGCATTTCCTCGTCGCAAATACAAAAAACAGACTTCACTCAAGGGAGTCAAGACGGCCGGAGGCCCCTTTGGGGGGTCGACCATGATGTTGAGAAGCCTTGCTCAATCTCGCTCGGTGGTGTATGCATAGGGTGCGTGTCAGGGAGCGCTGCTGGTAGAGAACGTGACAATCAAAAGGTTGCTCGGTATCTTATGGATGGACTTCCACTGACTGCCATAGGTATGTGCAATGGTTGCCACCAGCTGACCCTCCTCAACATTTTCACTGTACTTTTTTCCTATACTTGTGTAATATTCTTCATTTTGTTCAGCTGCAAGCTAATTATTCTTAACAGATTACCCCCTCAGCCAACATTCCATCAGTTGCCAAAGGGGATCTGTTGTTTAGCATACACAAGGTCAGAATGTGCTAACCAGACGAGTGGGCAGCTCATCTGGGTAGCGCGCAGTCATGCCAAGAGCTAAAGTTCACTTGTTACTTATTGCTTGTACTCATTTACTCTGATAAATAGTGTGCGTGCACGTGTCTGAACACGTGTTGTAGTTCGCTTCTGGCTGTAACAGGGTTCAGGCCGCACCCACTGACAGCCAAGCATCGCCTGTGCATCATCCATCGTGCTGTGTGAATCGCACCATGTGTGAGCTACTTCGGTTGAAGCCTAAGAATTACAGGAGTGCGTAGGTCAAAAAAATGAGCAGTTTTGGAGTTGTTTTATGGCTATCGCCTTCATGTCGAATTTTGACAGCCGCCTGGTTTCACTGTGTACCCACTCTCTGGGACCAATAAATGTTGGGGGTTGCCACGTTTATCGTGCAACCGAATAACATCTGCCTAGCCTTCCCACCGTACTAGCTGTTTGAGTTAATCTTTGCGGGTTTTCCCGGAATGATGCCCGCTACTCAAAACGTACACGTAGTGTTCATTCCTGTGTGGTGAAATGCAGTTTTTATTATTTGTACAAAACTAAAACTTTGACCAAAAGTAAGAGAGGGATGTGGGATTTTTAACAGCTGTTCTTTCGGGATAGCCCTGTCGAGTGCTCGTCTCTCCCGACAGAACAGCTTTTAAAATCAACTACCATGCATCGAGCAGTGAAAACCTACATCAGTACATAGTAATGATTGACAGTTATTTTATTCAGCGGCGGTAGTGATATTCTCTGCGAGGTTGGACCCAGTGGGAATACTGCGGCGTCATAGAGCTGCCACGAGATCACGCGACGAACCGCTCGGAGTTCATCCAGGTGGCCTCTGCAATACACACATGACTTGTTGGACTGCTTCTGCTTGAAACCTTCTTTGTTTATGTCCTGGTGAATGTCATATGCCCATAATCTTAATTCTGTCTTATTAAGCCACGCATGATCAAGCCGCAAGAATGCAATATCCTTTTAACACTCCCAAGTGCTCTAGTTTGATGGATTTCCAAACGAGTGTACAGTTAAGTCAAAGCCCCAGTATATATTGTATTGAGCGTTGGGCTTTGCTTACCTCTGTTGGCACCGAGCCAGTTGTGCAAATTCCAAATGCCTATATTGGGGGCCACAGTTTATCCACAGGCTGGCCACTGCATTAGTAGCAGATGTATAAGCAATGAAGGTAATGGATTTTGCTTCCTATAAAAGCAGGACACTTTTCACCTCCCTTAATACCTCTGTGGCAAGTGACGATTTTAAATTGGTCTGTAGTGCACAGGTTCACCCATGCGCTGCTCGGTGTACGTGTTGGAGCATGGCCATGGCGATGTAAATAAACATAGTTCAGGAAGCCATGACGCCTAAAGGCAGTGTGCTCAGATCACTTCTCATTAAATATTTTGATTGCAACATCATATTTCCCTCCTTTCCGGTTGACTAATGAACCTGAACGGTGTTAATTGGTGTTCGCTTTTCATTGTTACGGTGAGTGCAATTAATTTTATAGCATCTAAATACAGGTATTATACATTTCCAAATGCTATCTACAAGTTGTACACCATGATTTATAATGACTGAAAGTAAGAGTGCGAATAGCATCGTGACACAGCGTAATGTGAAATAATGCTCCAATCATTTGTGCAAGTCCATACTGGCTCCAAAAAAATTATGAATATACATTTAATACGTTTTAATTCAGATTTATTCGAATGTAATACTAGACTAAAAGTGTATAGAATGGCTGAAATGTGCCCTACTCCAAAGATACATGTTTCCTTTCTATTTATTGTGAAAATTCGTCTGGATGTCGTTAATAAGTAGAAACAAGGTACATGTGACAAATTTGATCCAATTGCAGACAATTATTATTTAGATAGAAACAGGTCAGCTTTTATTTTTAAACGTTTATCAGCCGATGACTGGAAGAATCCAGTGAGCTTTTTTGCCTCAGGTGGTTCGGAGCTTATATAAAGTGTTGGGATTTACTGTTATAGAGCACTGTATTGAGCAGGGTGCTGAGAAGTGTAATATAGTACCATTGGAAAAAATATCTTGGCATTTTGACAACTTTCAGGCGTGGTGTTCTCACACTAGCTAGACCGGCGTGTAATATAGCGCTCTGAGGTGGGATTGGTGGACCGCATTGAGTCTCACGAGTGCGACTGACTATTAGGACCAGGTGGTGTCCTGCATGAAGCACCCACCATAGGCACTGCATTGTTGCACAGAAGGTATTCTTATTTAGATAGAGGTTGTGGTATTTAAAATTGCAGGTCTTGCTTTAGGTTTCCTGTGGGATTGTTTTTGTGTGTGGAAATAAATGATTCAGGCATGTTTAAATATTGTTTTAGCTGCTAGGCACATAGAAGCACGGGACAAATGTGCGGTACCAACTAGTGACTCGCTCACGCAAATATTGCCAATTCTCTACTCCATTCACTGCCTCCAAATCCAGGATAGAATCTGTTACAAGATTGTCTTCGCTCCTTTTAAGATCCTACGAGCACCTGCTCTGGTTTATATCATCACATCAAACACTACTGTCCTGTTTGTCCACCTCTCTGGAGCAGCCTAGCTCTCTGGTGCTACTCAAAAGCAACCTGTGGACTGTGGGAGGTCGCCCCTCCTCCACTGCCACTCTGCTGTTTGAATGTCTCTCTTGCTCACTCACCCTTCTATCTAAGTCCAGACTTTTGACCTTCCTTCTGCCCTCTATTATTCACTAGACGCTAAGAGCGTCATTACATTTTTGCACCCCTTTTGCCCTTTCATCTGCATCCAAATAATCATCCCTGCATGAATTGAATATGAAGTTTCCTTAGTCATTATTATACATTACACTATATTGTGTACATATGGTACAGATTTAGTGTACGTCTTGACATTAAAAAAAGGTTCGTACAAGCCATCACCTATGTTCCAATGGCTGCTCTGCCTGCTCGTCCCAATTCACATCTCTTCCATGTGTGCTGTCCTTGGAAACATCGGTATTTAGAGACATTTGCCTGTGTTGTGGAAATGTACCAATACGAAGGCCAAAGTCTTTGGTCCATGTGTCACGGTATAGAAAAAGGAAATTATTGATCAAAGGGCATTAGGGAAATGCTCACATTAATTTGCTGCTCTGAGCGAACTATGGCAATTCCACATTCCAGTGATGGAGCTAATCTTTCTCAAAAAGACAACCACTTGACTCACTTTATTGCCCCTGGTAGGATGGCGGACACGTATAGATTGACTGCTATGGGGAATTTGACTTTCTGGCTGAAAATCCTGGTTGGGGTCAGTACATTGTGTGACTATAATTTTGAACAATTATTGTCATTCACAGAGAAAGGAAAAGTAGTCTGTTTCATACAGAAAGTTTAGATGGTCGGAAAGGGAGATTTTTGGACGAGCGTATTCCAGATTGCCCTTGGCAGTGGTAATGCGTTACAGGGATTGACATTTTAACATTCACAAATGGTTATAACGTCGGTAAAAGCGATGGTTGTGGGTGGAAATAATTCCAAGGAGATATAGTAAGGTTAAACAAACAAGCAGAAATGCATTCAAAAGCTGATGTTATATTTGGCATATGCTTGCAGGCATCGGTGTACTTTAAGAGACCTGTTATAATAAGTTATTGTTCTTCAAAGCCCGTTAAGAAGATTAGGTAATGCCGTATTTCCTTACAGCCATTAAACACACCTCCTTAACTTTTTATTTTGTTCAATTGCTGTAATAAGAATGTCGGATTTATAGCACGCCTTGAATTCGTACAGTGAGTTGCAAACACAATTGAAACCTCTGTTCGCCAAAGCAGCACAGAGGGTGCATTGGCATTAGCACATTGCTGAATTTACGTGTTTGCGTCCTGAGGTGGTCGAGTGGCTCAGAGGTCAGAGTTCTGAGAGCATGGGTTCAAATCCAGACATTAACCCTTGATGAAACTGGATTCCTAAATGTTCTGAGTTGATGGTCCCTGGTTACCAACTAATGCAGAAAAAATAGCCACCACATTAAAATTGGTAACGTACTTAATTAGGCTGAATCGGTTTGTAATGTGAGGAACATGTTTATATTGCTCAAAACATGTCGACTTATTATCATGTGTACTACAATATAGAGTGGTCACGCAGGAGTTTGTGGACTACACTATGTATCCAGTCCACTGAGGATACTGTCATGGCCCACAAGAGTCCCTGATATAGCTGAACTAGTCCTGGACTCCCCCACCTTTAACAATCCGCACTGATCAACATGCTGAGGTATGGTGAAATAACTTTTTTTTTTATTAAGAGGTGTCAGGAGGCCCTTATCCAGCAGTGGGTTGACATCGCTGAAAAATATGAGATTTATTTTGTGGTATTTGTAATACAGATATTTCAAGTCATTTTTCAAACACAGTTCACAATTTCTCTCGCTGGTAATGTGATATTGCCTCATGATGCTGCTAGATTTCTCCTAAGGAGTATGGAGTAGTGCTCATCTCCTATGGGAGGAGGGAGGAACAAGCCAGTGGTGGAGATTCCAAATTACTGTGATAAGGTCCAGTCTCACCATAGGGGCACGCACTGCACATTGATGTGTACTTAGACCTGGATACATGTGTGCAAGGCCTGCCATTTTCCTTTTGCCTCCTTGGGTGGAGCAGGTATGATCTACAGTCGGGAGGACCAGGAGACCCGGGACCTGGGTTACCAGAAGCACGCCTTCAACCTGCTCATCAGCAACCGTCTGGACCCACACCGCACCATCCCCGATACACGACACCCACGGTACATGACACGCCGAGCAGGAAAGCACTTTAACTTAAATTCAACGCCAAAGCAATGGATAGATTTCACGACCTTGTTAGATATCTTGCAGCAGCTTGATAGAGGCCTTCATCCAACAGCGAATTGAGCATGGCTGATGATAACGACACCGTGTCATTGTAATTATTTAAAAAAAATATGTTTGCAGTAATGCTGCGAGCAGTGTGCTTTACAAAATGCGTGCGTCCTTGTTGGGTCGAATTCGATTCGATTCTTCGAAGCGTGATGGTTATATGACCGTTTCCCATTGCAACAAGTTCTTCTTTAGTTGCAGATAGCCATTCAATATTTAGAGATATAATAGTCAGTGCTGGCCTTAAAGGCGGCAGGCATTGGTCTCTCTTCTTGCTCCAGACTGAGGGGGCTTCTGACATGCCGTTCTCTTCGCGGCCCTTGTGCAGCGCTTTGTGACCCTCGGGTGAAAGGCGCTATATAAAATGCTATTATTATTATTATCTTTTGAGCTTCTGGACATCGTTGTCTTTCAGCTCCTTGGCTTCGAAGTGTTTGGTAGAGTTTGCAGGTAATACCATGTATTACTTGACAGGGACCGCGACGTGAACGCTTCTACCTTGATCCCCCCCTTGTTGGGTGCTCCGCCCGAACGGATGCCGATGCCCCTGTGCCTCCAGATGCGCAACCAAGTCATACCCAGCTCAGCTGCCTACGGCCAGCGTGGTCATCTGCTTTTATAATGAGGCCGTGTCGGCACTGATGCGCACGGTGCACAGCGTCACGGAGCGCACGCCCCCTGCCCTGCTGCACGAGGTGCTGCTCGTGGACGACTTCAGCGACCTTGGTAAGGCTCTAGCTTTTTATCAGTCACGCATTCTCGAGTCCGAGCCAAGCTTCCTTGTTCAAACTAGCAATGGGACGGTGCTCATTGATATAACGAGGAGCGCCTCGCAATGCAGTTGCGAGTTGACTCAACTCATCATCCCCCTGGGGTTATTAAAATAAGTATAACTTTTTAGGGAGGTCAACGGGAGCTAAGCACCACCGTCATTGCTCATTTAAGCGGGAATCACTTTTACATCGCTCTCTTCTGCCCCGCACCAGTGGACGACATTTCGCATTCTCTTAGGTAGCCTTGACTTTTGTATAAAATGTTCATTAAGATGCACTGCCCCGACACTCAGACCCCAGCGCTCGACTGGTAGCAGGGTGTAGTGCAATAATGTACACGTGCGTGATTCTGTGTGGTGCTGCATGGAATGCCGTGCAGTAGACCTGAGGGAAGGGCTGGAGAAGGAGCTGAAGGAGAACTTTCCCCAAAAAGTGAAGCTGGTGCGAAACGAGAAGCGCGAAGGACTCATACGTGGCCGAATGATCGGGGCCAGCCACGCCACAGGTAACACTCTGGATATGGAATACTGATATTATGTAGATAATTCACACGCTATACAGGCATGGATTCATAAAAGTGGGATCTTCTTCCAACTCTTGGCAGTGTGTGCTTCCACCATGTGAATCGGTGCAGTTGGTCTGTACACGACGCTTTACTCCCAGTGCTGGATGTGGCCGCGTGCAGGCGATGTGCTCGTATTCTTGGATAGCCACTGTGAGGTGAACGTGGCCTGGCTCGAGCCACTGCTGGCACGCGTGGCCGAGAACCCCAGCACCGTCGTGTGCCCCATCATCGACATTGTCAATCCTGACACTTTCCTGTACTCCGCCTCGCCTCTCGTCCGTGGCGGATTCAACTGGGGTCTGCACTTCCGCTGGGACCCGGTGCCCTCCAACCTCCTGTCTGGCCCTGATGGGGAGATAGCGCCCATCAAGTGAGACCGCCGGGGGTGCCATGCTGGGCACCCAGTGATTCACCACCCACTGCCCTCCTCCACTTCCCTGGGGTTCAATTAATTTGAAATAACTCGTCATAATTTAATTCAAGTATCAATTATTTTTATCTGGGCTGTACATTGCCATTAATTTTATTACTTGTTCCGTTTCGATTGCCCATTGTTTTAATGAAGATATTGCCACATTGTTCATAACTTCAATCCATTCCAGCTCTCAGAATCTGGTGAGAAATCTTAAAATAATTACACTCGTTGGCTCTCGGCTCAATGCCTCCTTTTACGTGACCCTGACTTGACAGCCCGGTAACTAAATATTTCTGGGGCCTGGTGCCAGATGATTGCTTGGTTCTGCGCCAAGGCCCAACAATCTGCAACAGGCAAGGCAATGCTGTTACTCATACTCCATGTTTCTCTTGCCTCCCACTCCATAAATCTCCCTCCTCTCCTTCCTCATTTTCTGTTCCATGTGGCTTGAAATGTACTCATGTTGCATCATAGCGGCTGCATAATTATTGAACAACGATCACATGGAGTGAGAGGTAGGAGATCCATAGAGTAAGCGGTAGAAGGTGCGTGAAGCAAGGGGATTGAAGACTAACACTGGGATGTGTGGAGTGAGTGGCGATAGGCACGGAGATGCATGGACAGAAGCAGACAGCACGAGAGAGTTATACAGTGAGATAGATTGACAATAGATGCATACAAACTAAGATGCAGTGAAATGGAAAAATAAACAGAGCATCATAAACAGACAGCATGAAGTATATGCTTTATATGGCAGGAAATGCGGGTCCCTGATGCAACATATGCCTGGATCGATTGCTCCAGTTCCCCGAGGAATGTTAGAGCAAGGTTTCACTGTCTCAGCACAAATTAAGTAATTGTCATCTGTCTTGGAGTACGTTAGCATTAGTGTGGTTTAACCTGCCAAGTGTACGAACAGCATCCGAGTTTGCGGACGTGTAGCACTCAAGTGATAAATAATCCGTCTTTTGTTATTCATGCTTGTACAGATTCTAATATTGGCACAAATGAACAAGTGGCATATCTGTCCACAGATCTCCTACAATGGCCGGGGGACTGTTTGCCATGGAGCGGAAGTACTTCAACAAGCTGGGCCAGTACGACAGTGGAATGGACATCTGGGGTGGGGAGAACCTGGAGATATCGTTTAGGGTGAGGGAAAATCATAAACTCCCACAGTACACGCCACCACACTAAACCCACAATCACTTGGATCGTGTTATGGTAATTAATAGCATATTCTCAAATAAGTGTGGTAACTGTTCCCATTTGTGTTGGTAGCCCACAGCTACTACAGGAAGGTCAACGTCCCTAAGGCAAGAGTGATATTTTGCTCAAAACATTCGCTCTTAATTTCCAATGCACCGATACTCAATTTACGGAGTGTTGATGTGTTGACCAATAACTTAGATTTGATACAGACTTCCGATTGAGAACGACACTCACTGCCACAGCACCACACAGCCTGTTATCTAGATAAGGTTTTACTTCTCGGTGCACTAACCTCCCGGCCCCCACATCCCCCGACACAGATCTGGATGTGCGGAGGGAGCCTAGAGATCATCCCATGCTCGAGGATTGGACACATCTTCCGCAAGCGGCGTCCCTATGGCTCGCCGGCCGGCACGGACACCATGTCGCGCAACTCCCTGCGCCTGGCACACGTGTGGCTCGACGAGTACAAGGCAAGCTCCGGCGACAGCACCGTTCCCACGCACCATTATGACAGCCACTCGCTGCTGCTCGCAATATATTCGGCCTGTGTAAAGTCAATATGAGCAATACACGACACTGAAAACATCTACTCTACATAAAATATAACTAGCACTACCATTATATGACAATAAACCTGAACATCGCCGGGTTCTACATTCTCGAAATTTGCCAAGCTCAGTGCATTGCAATTCAATTTTCGCGGCTTGACAATGACTACAATAATCGCTGTTACAGCAATATAACGTTATAACATTCATGGTTTAACAGTGGTAGAGAGATTTTTTTGGAGTAGCGCCTGAGCATGTATGCATAAGAGCTAATGGGTTGCCCTTCTGAAAACTCTAAACCCTGCCATTTATTTGGCTAATTTGTGCTATTATTGAAAAGTCAGGGATTCCAGTACCATACTTGAATACTGTACAAGATCATTCTTGTAGGACGTGTGGAATACAACATTGTACATTAGCACAGGAGAGTTTTACAATGTGCACAATACTATTTTTCAGTTAATTACAGTACTCCTCAGAAACCCCTGACCAAACCCAGGCAAACATTGAGAGCTACCGCCAACTTTTAAAGGTGCTCGTGGAGTGCAATGCACAACGACCATGCAGCCAAGCCACCCTAACCTTGTCCCTCACAACCATACCCCATCTAATCCTGCTCAATGTAACTTTACCCCACTCCTCCACCCTCAGCAAACCCCATGCCATTCCAATCCAAGCCTTCTCCATCCAATAGGACTCTTCCCGCATAAACCTAATCACACCTCCCCAGACCATATATCATATCCAACACACCCCTCTCTAAACCTCCCCAACCTTCACCCCACCCTGCCTCATTCCTTTGGGTCTCACCTCACCCAAACGGGGCACCGCAGTAAGACATGTTAGCACACAGCCAATGGGCAACGTTACTTGGGAGGCGTTCCTCGGAAACGCGATGAAGGCGATATGTGGGAGCGGTTTGCGTGTTTATATTTCCTTCCATGTGTTATGTGCGCGTACCGGCACATCTGTTTGGATACAGGAACAAAGCCCCCTGACACGAATGCCCCATGTGTGCGGATGCACACCTGTCCAACTCGTGTGCGCGCACATGTCCCATCCGTGTCCTTCCCACGCGTGTCCGTCCCTTGCGTGCATCCATGCGCCTCACAGGAGCAGTACTTGGCTCTGCGGCCAGAGCTGCGAGAACGTGAATACGGCGACGTGAGCGAGAGGAAGGCTCTGCGAGAACGGCTCGGCTGCAGGTCCTTCCGCTGGTACCTGCAGAACGTGTACCCCGAGATGGAAGTGGGCCGGCCCCAGCTGCCCCAGGCCGTCCTCAGCAAGATGCACAAGCGGCCCAAACCTGTGCAGCGTGGACGGGTAACAGCTGCGCCCCTGCCCCCCCGACCCCCTTCAACTGATTGGGCTCGTTGGTACAGTGGTAGGTGTCTCATCGCGAAGGGAAACAAAACAGGCAGCTGCAATGAATGTGGGAAACGGCAAGCATACAGTAAGCCTGCAAAACCTGGGTGCAAATTCTAATTACATTTTAGTGGCTTTATTGGGACAAGCTGGAAATGGTTTACAAGCTATTTGATTGATGGGAATGATGAACTAGTTCCAGCTTGTACTTCCAATGTTGAGGTTTTTTTAAGTTCGCAAGTTAATTTCATGTTCTTGATTGTCAAGGCCCCGAGACATCAGGAACATTACATGGGCTCCACAATAAGTCGTGTTTTTAACGTTCACATTCCAATTTAGCGGAGGTAGGGCAATGCACGTGAACGTCAGAGGCCTTTTTATTATAAGGCATCAGTTCGCAGTGTGGGAGCATCTTGAGCTGTGCACACCTGAAATTAGCCATTGTCGGGGTTACAAGGCTGTGTGCGCAGTAGCATAGCGCCACAACACTGACGCTGCAGCTTTGAAAGTATAAGCATTATTTTAACATAAAACTACGCACAAAGAAGTCAAAGCGATAGCAAAGTGTCTTCTCAATCAATAGTGCTCTTCTGTATTGACAGTTGAGCCAGTGATGAAAAGGTCATATTCTCTTGTTCATGAGAATGTGGCATATATTGTTACATGCCTGAGCACATTGTGATATCACTGCTGCCTGTGGCATTGCTGTGCAGTTTTGTTGTGCCTCGTTTGCTGGCTGATTGCTCTGCTGTCTCTGTTAAGCTGCGGCATCTGCAGACGGGGAAGTGCCTCGTGGCGCAGAACGACCCCAGTGAGAAGGGCGGCCTCGTCGTCGTCCGCCCGTGTGAGAGTGGCGACATCGAGCAGGTATGAGCAGCCTACTCACCCAGCAGCTCTCTAATAATAATAATAGCATTTTATAATAATAATAATAATAGCATTTATATAGCGCCTTTCACCCGAGGGTCACAAAGCGCTGCACAGAGCTGCAGAGANNNGAAAAAACAACCAATAAAAACCAAAGGAACAAAAAATAAATGATTAAGGCTGCTTCGAATACACTGAAAGGTCGTGAAACTGGCAATCTTAAGAGCGACAACATTGTGCCAGCGTCCCCTAAGATGGCCGTCACTTCCTTAAAGACAAACACGGAGGGAGACAGGGAAGGCGGGTGAGCGACAGGGGGAGACACAGGGACACAGAGACAGGAAGACAGAGACAGACACGAGGGGGAAACAACGCCAATGCAAATTAAACAATCCACATTGAAGCACAAGAACACACACACATAGACACACGCAACAGCAACGAAAGGAGTTGACCGGTAGATGCACCACCCGAGCTCCCTGCAGTCTCCTCATCCAATAGCTTCGAGTCTTAATTATCCAGCAGCCTCCTCTCACCCAGTAGCTTCTAGCACAGCAGCCTGGAGCCCAACAGCCTGTAGCCCAATGCAAAGCACAACCCAGTCTACACCGACCTTTTAGCATTTTTTGTAACCTCTCTGATAAGGCATTTGATAAAGAGGGGATCTTTGGTGTATAGTAGACTGCACGTGTCTGTTAAGTGTACGGGGTTTCAGGTGTGTGCTGTTAGGATTTTCTGGCTGCAGGTTGCATGTTACGTGCGATATGTACATACGGTGCGTGTTTTCTGGGTGTGACGGGCAGCATGCGTGCTGTTGGGGTTAGTTCCCACCAGGGTGCGTGTGCTCTCAGGTGTGGGTGTATAACGAAGGGCAGGAGCTACAGCTGGCCAATCTCCTGTGCCTGGACATGCCGGAGATGGAGCCACGTGCCTCCCCTCGCCTCATGAAGTGTCATGGCTCTGGTGGCTCTCAGCAGTGGAGCATGGGGGTACGGTTCAAACACGTGTATATATAACAACAAAGATTCCACTATAACCTTAGACTGTTCAGGCAAGTGTTCTAAGCGCAAGCACCTCACCGAGGGAGGAGGCTAGCACCCCACTTGGCCACCTTTGTTTCCCCAGGGGAGAGATTTACACTGCAACAGGTTACTGCACTCATTCAAGGCTGGCCACTTGCTTACATAACCACATGTACATATATATACACACTTGATTGCACTCTTTTCCACATTGATGCTGTGTGCATTGGCCTCAAGTAAGCAAACATGGTTCATGTCAGACTTCATCATGTCAGAGTTGGACCAATGTTATCCATAGCTTCACTATGCATAACGTTGGTCATGAAAGCCTTCGAGTGTAAAATCACTGAAATTCGCCTAAACTTGTACCTTTATTTGATTACCGATCTTATATGAATGCATCATATTCTGAAATAAGAACTGTTCGAAAGAGGTACAACTGCTTTATCAATACTAGTAGTTGTACAACCCGTACTGTTGTCCTTGAGCAAAGGATATACGTATATAGTTCTCAAACTAAAAATGCATCCACATGATGATCGCTGTTGACTGCTTAATCGCAGCGGGAGGTTGGACTTAGTCAACTGATCAAGATGTGAACTTGCAATACCATGACCGAGTCAGATGCTTGTAACCACGATATGTCTAATTGCAGTACCTTTTGCACCATCTTTCTCCAGAAGTTCAATCGGCTGTACCAGGTATCGCTGGGCCAGTGCCTCCAGGTGAAGAGCACGACGGATGTGAAGGGGCGTGTGATCATGGAGATCTGCAATGGCTCAGAGCAGCAGCAGTGGCAGGTGGTGGAGGAGTGAGCATGGCCCCTGGGGGATGGCCATGTCTGACTTGACACCCAGTGCTGATGGACAGAGGTACGAGGCTCTTGCCACCACAAGCGAACAAGCAGAAGCTAAAGCGTTGGGAGAAACAAATTTACTGTGAAACGTAAACTGCGACGAGCTGATATCCTGGCAGTGCCAGGATACTGTACATAAGGCACTGACATCCTCAGTCCGCTGCATCGAACCTGGGCTGCTACAGGGTCAAGTGCCAGCAAGGGAGAACAAGCACCAATGGCTTCCAGATTGGCGCCAGACGCCCTCCATCCAGCACGGTAGACCTCAATCTGAAGACGAGGGCCGCTTGTCGGCTCCATGACGCAATATTTTAATACCTGTGATGCTGTACAGATTTCCTCGTTACAATGCGAAAGAAACCACACACTTTATAACATTAATGAAATACTAAGGTATGTTTGTTTAGTAAACGTTTACAACTTGAATATTTCATCACCAGCTGCTTAAGCTGCCAAATGGAATGGCTGTAGTTAATTTCCCCATTCTTGTTAAGTGATTTTAAACGTTAAACCTTTTACAAAATTATGTATTGCCAAAAAGGTGCTTAATTTAAACCACCAGATAAGTATTTAATTTTTTTAATTCCTTGCACATTTTTTATGTAATTTCATCAAAATGCCTTTACCAGTGTTGTTTTTTAACGAAATAATTAGTGTTGCAATGTACTTTATCGTCTAAATCTTGTGTCGCGGCAGTAAGTCTTGTAGGTAAATCTGCGTAACTGTGCTCGGCAAAATGCTTAATAAACGATTTGTAAATGGCGTTTATTTACACATCTTTATCCAGATATAATCTCATTTGCAGCGATTAGGATTTCCATTCATGGTGTCAGGTAATGTAAGTGAATCTTAAGTTAAACTCTCGAATGGGTGCAAGGACTGAGGTAAGTAAATTTCTATTATGCCATTACAATCTATAAATGAAAGGCGTTGCTAAAAGATTAGTAATGCAAGGTTATTTAATAATCACTGGTTTATTTCTTTCACACAGTCAAGAACCTCTTCAGTAGAGTTTTAGACGTGATTTCATACATACATGGCAACAACCAGCGATACCCACTGGACAAGTGATATATCACCATTCTGTACAGGAAAACCCCAGGGTTAAACATTTTAATACAGACAACTATGTACATTGAATTCCATTGTCCAGTACAAAATAAAACATGCCATATACATTCAATTTCTGTGAAAAAGGCATGTAATTACTGTATACAGTCCACTGCTAGCACTTAAACAGTTATACACACAATTTTCAATTCTGCGTAACAGCAAACAGCAAAATATGTTATGCAAAACAATTTCCAAAATTATCCATCTAAAGCAAACAAAAAGACACAAACACATAACTACAGCAAGACGGAAAAACAATCCAGTATAACCTAAAGGAATATGCACACGCACACCCTTGCACAATAGTGGTGTTAGCATTCCAATCAGCCTAAAACTAAGGTCAGAAAAATGTCATGGCAAGCTTCTCAGACACAACTACCTACAACATACACATGGAAAAATAGTTTATTAAAACCTGTTACAGAGCCACCTCTAGTAAATTCACAGTAACAGCCACAAACCGACCCACCCCAGCGCACCTGTCCCCCATCAGTACTCTTAGCTGAGCCAGGTAGCACATTTGGTCGATTCGATCCCACACCCATTTCCTGCTTTACACACATGATATTTACAGTACTTTGTACATGATAAACTCTATAATGATTTTTCTCTTTTTTACGTTTTGTCAGAAACAGCACCCCACTGTTACTTGTATTAACTCTCAACGCGAATCCCTGCCTGTGAATATAAATAAGCTTGCTAACGTCTTGCATTACAAAACTGAAGCCGAGTGGAAACTGATGAGCAAGAAGCTAGGTCGATTTAGTGCAAGTAGTCCCTTAGTACATTCTTCAGTCTGTGAGATTTTCTTTGCTCTTAAAATCCCTTTTGACTTGTCCAATCTTTTTTTTTAACACCTTAAAGGTGGAGATCATTTGGTAAGCAGGCTGCTCTTATTTTCAATATAAAATCTCTGCTTAGGGACTTTACGCTGCACATCGAAAAGCTAATAATTTTCATCTAGACTTCCTCAATATTTGGGAGAATTCTATAAAGGTCTGCAGATGATTCTGCATCTTGGGGCAAAAAAACAATGACAGAAAAAAACGTGTCCGGCTTAAAAAGAGTCCGTCATTAACGAGACGATGACCGTTCGGCGACCGGCGTCTGCTGCCGCAACATCAATTCATCCACTTACGGCAGTTGATCGCCCCGCAGTGACATGGGATTTTGTTCTGGTCATCCTCGAAGTCAAACAGGTAGTCGTAGGTCAGCTGTGGGAAACAGAGACATGAGAAGCACCGTGAGCATATTCAGCCAACCCAGCCTCGTGCTAGAACATGGTGATTAAACCAGAGTTGGAACCTGTAACTTGCAAGTCTCAGACTTTTTTCAGATGAGTTATACATTGGGTATTTAGCCAGTGCCTTAAAAAAGCAGTTACTTCACATGTGGAATCAAACTGAGAGAATAAACCCGTGAGGAAAAACACTCAACACGATCATAGAACAGTTCATGAACCCACTGTTTATTTCCATCTCCTGACCATCTTACAGTCCGTGGGGGGTTAGGAAGCTTCAGATTTAAGCAACTCAAACCGTTGGGCTAAACTAAACAGCCTATACATATGTGTCAACACATTCAGAGCTATTTGGTTAAATACTGTGGCATATGCAAAAATAACCGATGAAGTTACAGAATAATTCAACTGTGCAATGATATGGAAGGAGAAAGTCTGCTTAAAAGAGTTACCATTCCAGTATATAAACAGAAAATTACAACGTTGTAGCTTCACCCTTTTTTTAGTAAGTGTTTGATGTGTGTTTTTACACAACAACCATGAAGCAATTTGCATAATGCCACAATGTAGGCCTCTCGGAAAAAGTATTGAGAATTTCCACGATGAAAAGGGCACTTGGTTATAAAATGTGGTGCTCTTACCTCTTCTCCCTTCTGAATGCGCCGGCAGGAAGAGATGATGATCTTGTTCTCCCGGTCAAACGTCACCAACTCGGCCACACAGTTGGGAGCACATGAATGGTTTATGTATCTGGGACACAAGAACCAAGTGAGAATTATAACATCATTAGATTTTGTATGTACACTGCTTACAAGGCTTACGATTATCAATAACCTTAACCAGCAACATTTGGCCAGATAGGGCTGTGGTCCGAGCACTCGACATGCTTATTGGAAGGTTGCAAGTTCAAATCCAGATCGGGTTGACTTGGCCCAATAACTGACTGAGGTTAATTTAGAGCTGCTCTGTCATACAACTGCCAATGGAGATGAGCAGTGCCCATTTCCCGTTTGAGCAGAAAGACATTTTCACTTTGAAATAAAGTCGCAACACGAATACAATATATGGAAAACTACACAGTGTATTTTGTTAACTGCAAAAGTTGGTCACGAGTAACTCATGTTACCCATATAAGTTACTCATAAGTAACTTTGTTTTTAAATGCAGTGATTATCACATTACATACCCATCATATCAGACTACCCAGAAGCATGTGATTAATTGGCCACATCCTGGTAACGTGACAACGAGTTTGAATCCAGCCAAGGATTTGCCTTATTTAAATAAATGCCACTGGGAAACACTTGATTTCAAAATCCCCTATGTGGCTGGATAAAACGTAATGAACCTTTTGGTTATTATGCGAGTTAGCACACATGAAGAGTCAAAAGCGTTTAAAACAATTAGTACAATACGTCCAAAAAACTGACACATTTGGTAAAATTAACTTAGTTTAGTCTCTGGTGAAAAAGCACCAGTTTCATCGTATTATCCATCACTGAATAGTGTTCCTCAATGCTCGACAGAGAGCATTTCAGTGTATTCCAATTATCTACAATAGTTTTTAAAGTTTCATCTTCAGAGCAAAGGTAGGCAGAATATGACTTTTGTGTAACCTATAGTGCAAAGGTTGAGCGGGACCCTCACTTTACTACAGAAGTTATCAATGGTACAAGGTCAGTTCCCCGATTGACATTAGCCCCCTGAGCCCAGCTGCCATGTTTTTATATAATATTAAATGCCTAAATATTGAGAGTGTGCCCCTTACCTGGCAGGCCCTCCTGTTATAGTAGCGTCAATCACATGCTCGCTGTCCAGCCGGAACATGTAAACACCACGGTTCTGGTGCACAACACCACCCAGAGGACAGGGGTAATTTCAAATAAACGTTCGTAAGGACAAAGATGTGCACAAGCAGGCAAGCAACAATCAAACTAAACGGCATCACTGTGATAATTATATGATGTGGAGCAAAACAATTCAAGAGTTGCCAAATATTTTTGATTGGATGACCCCTTGGCATCATTTTCACATGAAGGCCATTACAGTGCTTTCAATATTTTAGAATTGCAATTGTTCCATATCGCAACTGATCATGTGGTGTTGCATATCCCTATTGCAGTCTTGAAGCGTTCTATATTACAAGAAAATGGATATCATTGTAATGACCCGTGAAGGCCAAGAGGCCAAGCATACCTCTAAAATGTAATTCTCTCAAAGTTATGAAAGTGAGGCGAATGCTCTGCCACTGTCATCCAATGGATCAAGGTAGAAGCGTTCACGTCGCGATCCCTGTCAGGTAATACTTGGTATTGCCTGCGAATTCTACCAAACACTTCGAGGCCGAGCTGAAAGACAACGATGTCCAGAGGCTGACCATCGTGCTTCGAAGAATCACAAAGAAGAAGAGCCAATGGATCAAAAACGTTCATGTCACCCTGAGAAAAGTACTAAAAATTGTATGCCCATAGCTTCAAGTCAAAGCCTGTAGAAACCACGATACTTCTGGTCAGCCTCTCGACTTGTGATGCGAGACAACAGATGCTGGCAAGGGAACAGACAGACAAGAGGGCAGGTACCGTGGACTCGTATAGCTTCTCGTGCCGGTTGGCGACCTCATTGCGGATGATCTCTCCGATGTACTCGATCACCATCGTGTGCTTCTCAATGTCCCTGGAGGCGTAGAGACCCAGGCCCTGCCCACACAGAGGTCAAATGCAACCATTATCAATCAGCACCTCTTTCAACCCGACGAAAACACTGCACACACTCGCATCATGTTATGCTTCTCATTTGGAGTGAAAGGAGCAATGTGAAAACAAACTCCTGTGTTTTGTGAAAAAAAACGTTACGTATCACAGCTCCACGTTAAAAGACAATGTGTTGTCCTCTGAAATGGAATAAAGCAAACTTAAGTAACTTCCACGTTTACCCAGACTTCTTCTTTGCAATTCTTTGAAGCGCGATGGTTAAATTACAGTTTCCCATTTCTTTACACAGTTCTTTGCATTTTTATTGAACTCTGCAAGGTCTTTTGAGCTGCAGAGGTTGGATAGTACAGCGCAGACAAGGCAGTGGTGCCCACTCGGTGCCTATACACATCCGTATTAAGCCACGTGCACGTGCTGCGAGTCAAAGCGCGCACACCTGTATGCGGGAGCGAGCCAAGTACACGTTGGTCTTCCACTCGGTCTTCATGCGGCGATACTGCGATGATTTGGAGTAGACAAACTGCTTGCTGTAGGGGGCAGACAGCTCGCCTGACACCGTGCTCTGGAACGACTTGGAGTTGCTGCTGCTGTTAAGGGTGTGAGGCCTGGCACAGGGGCAGAAAGACGTGATCAACCAACAAGAAATCTGTCGGATCACAACTACTATAAGGGGAAGGTGGTTGGAAATGGGGGGGTGGGGGGTAAGTGTTGAGGTTGGGGTGGAGGGGCAGTGAGGTGGAGGCGGTGAGGTGGAGGTAGAGGGTGGGGAAGTTATAATAATAATATCAATTTATATAGCACCTTTCACCCGAGGGTCATAAAGCGCTGCACAAGGGCCGCGAAGAGGACGGCATGTCAACAACGAAAGAAAAAACAATTTTAAAAAACCAAAGCACCTCTTGAAGTGAGAGCGCAGACGAGGCTCGGTGCGTGCGCAGCCTGACGGGTTCACAGCCAGGGGCAGCTCCATGAGCGGGTGGCGCCCGTAGCGGAACATGTAGTTCTGGCAGCACTCAACGCCAGGGAGCTGTACGCGCGCATGGGGTAGGCACAACACGCCCTCGCGTCAGTGCCAATCAGCACCACGCACCCAACAGCCAGAATCCAGCACCGTGCATCCCACGATGCCTCCTTCGTGGGAGGCGAAACATCGCAAAACGCCGCGAGGGAGACAGATCGACACGGCTATCCCGATAGAACAGCTCTGAAGAGCAATCATCATAAACTACATTTGCATCTGATTTTTTTGTTTCACTTGTGTGTCAAGTGGAGCGCATAAAAGATGTACCCATGCACTAATTGTGTTTCAAATTATAAAACAATAAAAATATGCCATCAGGAACAAAATTCTTCAATTAAACCAGTACGAGGTCATCGACTAAAAGCAGTGCGTTTTCATTTTCAGCATACAAATTTGTTAACCTTACATTAGTACATAGATACTCAAGAAAGTCGAAATGACATCTTTATATACGTAATTCCCCAAAAGCAGCAAACTATTTTACGCGTTAATATAAAATCAACTATTTCAGCAAAGACCACAGATCGAAGACAGTGGTGATGAGGACGCAGGTTTGTTCTGTTAATGGAGTTGGAATGCCATTGATGGGCAATGAGGTATCTCACCGACTCGGTGATGCGGAGTACAGCCTGCACAGTGAGGCCGAACATCTCCTCCCCACGCAAGTAGTCGGGGAACAGACGCAGCATTTCGGCGCCCTTACGTAACCGCACCACAGGCTCCAGGATCTTGTCCCACACCCCTGTAAAGACGCATGGAAAAACCAGGCAGGAGTTTAGCACACCTTAGAAAGCTCATAATATGTTTTTTTCGTAATGCTTTGTGATGACAAAATTTGTATTAACGCTATTGTGCAGGCAACGTTTATGATAGTGCTTTCAGTTGTGCATAGGAGAAAATGGTTGACACATGCATAACCTGTGTGTAGGACTACCGCATGGAAACCAAATATCATATACATCACAAAAACGCAGCTTTGTGCAGACATTGCATTGGGGGGTTAGATGCAGCTAAAACAACCAAGAGCTCTCACGCACGCTGTGTGTGCAACTACGGTCACGCCATCGTAGTGGAGGCGGCGAGGCGGGACGCAGCCACTGGTCTGCCATACCCTGAGCTGTGGAGGCAGACTGCAGCAGCTCCTCGTGACCCTGCTCAACGATGCGCACCGTGAACTGCGGCCGCCCCTCCGATTCGATCACGGAGCAGAGGTAGCGGCAGCGCTTGTTGGTGTAGCGCGTGCTCCAGTAGAGGCGCGTGGCCTGGTAGCCGATGGGGTAGAGCGCCGTTCGGCTATGGAAGTACGGCGAGGCGGCCTGGCCTGGAAGGATCTGACCCAGCGCGTGGAAGAGGAGGCTGCCCACGCGGAACGTGCCGCCGCCCATGGGGCCTCGCCGCACCAGGCTGGCGAGCTGCCGCACCTCGTCGCGCTGCACGTAGACGCGGCGCAGCACGGCGAAGCAGCCCAGCTCCTGCTCGGTGGAGCTGCGTGGCCGGTGGGCGGGACAAAGCACCGTCTTGTCCTTGAAGAACATGCAGCGCATGCGCAGGGCACACGCAAAGTGGTAGACGTTGGGGCAGCGCGGCCGGTTGCAGCTGGTGGTGGCGCCCATGCGCAGGCACGCGCCGCACTTGGTGCCGAGGCCGCGGCGGCGGGCGCCCTCCACGTTGATGAGGGCGCCGGCCTGCGTCTCGTACACCTCCGTGGACCACAGGGCGCAGTTGAGGTGGACCCATATGTCGAGGTCGAGGTTGAGCAGGCGGGCGGGGCCGTCGGTGGCGCCGTCGCCTTGCAGGTGGCAGAAGGAGCAGCTGCGCATGTCCGGGGGCGCCGGCTCGGGCCGCAGCGACGTGCCCAGCTTACGCATCAGTTCCTCGATCTCGTCCTCGCTCGGCGGGCGCAGGACCCCACCACGGGAGAGCACCGTCACCTGCAGCCGCCACTTCTTCCAGCGCACGCCCTTCCACTTCTTACAGGCGGGCGGCTGCACCGCGACGGGGCGGGTGGGTGCGCGCGGCGGGGAGCTCGTGGGCGGCCGCGCGGGCGAGCACGCCGGCCGCGGCTCCTCCGCCGCGTCGGCCGCGAGGGCCGCGAGGGCCGCGCGCGGCGCGCGGGGCTTGTGGCTCTTGGTGTGGACGTTCGACCTGGGCGCCGACGAAGCCGGCACCGCGCTCTCCGCTTCTTTCACCTCGAGCTTCACGCCGCCGTCCGACGACGCCGGCGGCAGCCGCGGGCCTGGCGCCGCCGCTTGAACCGGGATGCGGGGGCTGGGCTCGCGGTCGGGTTCCGGGTACGTGGGCAGTGTCCGCACATCCAGGCACATCTCCCCGCGCTGGTACGGTTGGGGGGGTTGGCCCGGTGGCGGCTGTGCGCCCTGCGGGGGCTTCTGTGACGATGGTGCGGCGCCGGGCTGGGTCACAGGCTGCTGGGTGGGCCCCTGCTGGTGGCGCGCGTTGGAACCTCTCCCTGGCGCGTGGGGCCCAAACGTTTGTGGTGCCGCTCTGAGCGAGACCTTCTCGTCGGTGGCCGGATCACCTATTCTCACACGAGGGCTCTCCTAAGAGAAAAAAAAAGACAAATGTTAATTGCAAACCTTTCGATCTCTATATATACTTTGAACCGATTAAGACTGCCTTACACATACGCTGTTAGTAAGAATCAGTGTCAGCACTTATGTCCGAAAAGGTATTCCCTATGGCACATACAATCATACTGCCACTTTGCAGAGAGCAGCAACGCACGAACAAAGCATTTCTAGCAGAACCCTGCTGACCACAAAACTACCTCGTGCCACTGCCTCTCTTCTCTGCACTTGTCATGTGTGCGGCAGAAGACCTGAGTTCCTTAATTCTTGATTTTTTTTTACCCCCTAACAACCCATCTCCTGCCTCTCCAACAGAATTCCCTCTCAAATGCATCTTGAAATGCTCTGGTAAATGCTTTCTAAACACAACCTGCGATAAACTGAGCAGTCATTGTAGAAGGGTTGTTCAAGGTTAACATGAACATTTTAGTTTGAGATTATTTGAAGTAAAGTGATACGTGTCCTATTTATTAGGGTTCCCATTATTACATGCAAAAGTAGCCAATCAGTTTAACAACTTATTGCCAGAAGCACAGATTTTTTCAGCACTGGTACACAAATAGAAAGATCCCCTGTATAGCCTTAACAGACTGTTGGGGCAAGTGCTGTTAGTGAGCACATATGAAGGCCGACACGACACATGAAGGGATCGGTGGCCAGCACTATGCCCGTCCACATCGGTCTTCAGTGACAATGCTAAGACACCGTACCAGTTACTCATTTGAGGGCCGAGTCAATCTAGCGGGGGTCTGAACGCAGTTCAGATATTCGTTACTATTGTTGGCCGTGAGCAGGATTTGTAGTGCAGCACGCAAACCGCTGCACCAACATTTCTGGATAAGAAAAGTACATTATTATTTAGTTATTAATATGCTTGTGCTGAGGCAGCACATTTTTGTTTTGCGTTTACATTGCAATTAGCTACCTTGGCCTGACTGAGGGAGGCCTGCAGGGCTGCTGCGTACTGCGAGTAGCAGTTGCTGCTGCAGAACACGATCTCTGGGTTGGAGGTTTCAAAAACACTGGTGGAGCCCTGTTCAAAGAGACGCACAGCAGGAGCAGAAATATCACTGGAAGGACTGTTTTTCCTTTCCATCCCACTAGAATAACACAACATTCCTCATGACACGGCTGTCCAAAACACATGCATTCTGGTTTTTCGACAACAAAGTAGCGCTTATTTCAGCTGTTGAAAAAGTTTAATGCACGTGCATTAATATTTACGTACCAACTTTCTTATGTGTAATATGTCAGACTGTTTACTCAGGAAAGTCTCACAACCTTTTCCAGGAGGGTCTTACTGGAGGTGTTTGACCAATTCCTTCTTGGATTATTTACATGGGAAGACACAACCCGAGTAGGTAGAAAAAGCCATGCATGCTGTTAAGGAGGGCACTCAAAATCTGTAGACAGGGCAGAAGAACGCTTGCTGTATTTCCACCTACGGGCACGTAATTGCTCTAGAGGAGGAGGATGTCTCTAGAGTTCATGGTTTTAATCTCTGTATGATCAAACAATGTTGTTGCCAAGTATCGGCATTACAGGCATATGTTAACTGGCCGATAACAACATTGGTACTGTTCTCTTAAGTAGCTCACTATTTCAGCTGTTTAATCATGGGACCACAACAAGAGAACATATCCCATCAAATTTAGCACGCCAACCAGTAGCGACAATACACACATTCAACATTTTTGAAAGAAGGGACACCGAGGCTCTCAAAAAAATGATCATCTAGAGCTTAAGACATAAGGGGTGAGGGGACAAGGGCAGATTAGCTTGAACTCTGATGTCGAAACGGAAAAGAGAGAGATCCAGGTTTGCAACAAGGCCCGTGGAACGTATGAACAGAGCGTGTTAGATGCGAGAGGAAACACGAATCTGTTCCTGGGAGGAGCGGGGAGGGGAGCACGCACCTGGGGAGCAAAGGGTAGTTCGGCTGCTCGTACACGCACTCCCGAGCCCAGCACCACCACGTCGCAGTGGCGGCACCACTGCCTGCGCGCCTGCTGCTGCTGCTGCTGAGCCGCCTGCTGATGCGCATGCTGCTGCTGCAGCTTCTGCATCTGCGCCTGCATGCCGGCTGGCTTCCCGCCCCCCACGCGGCCTAGGGCTGCAAACAGTTGGTGTTTTCAGAGTGGTACAGACACAGGATGCCAACTCCACAGACAACACATTTATTTAGTCACGTTAAAACACGTGCAGTAATTTTAATAACACATTCCTTGTGACAAGGTTCTTCAAAAATAGCTAAGTTATGTCATTTGTCTGAAGTGTAAAGCATGTTTTTCGTAAACAGAAGGCCAAGATGAATATCTGCATGACGATTCTCTACACCCTTTTGCATGGTTCATAATTATTGTTAGCAACAGCTATTAACATTTAAATTGGAAATAAGTACAAGGGTTTCATGACCTCCTGATGACATATAAACAGTGCATGTGGTTTGTAAGTTAAAACGAGTTTGGCTGTAGCCCGCTGATGCCATTGCTGGTCAGATGGCTGTTGCCACTGCCCGTTGGTTTCTGCCACTGTTGCTGCAGAAAATTGGTTCATCACATTACCGAGACAGTTTCCATCTAACTCAGCGGTTAATGTTAGCTCTGTTAACGAAGTCAAATCATTTCGGTACTCAAAACTGGTTTTGGTGTGATGCAGTGCTCAGGGCAATGCTGGAAGTGATAATTGTAGATTCCTATAGTGGGAGCTGGCGGGCCAGCTGCGGGCCAGCTGCTGCCCAAACCCTGTGGTTGGCTGCAGACCCGAACCACACAAGGGGATAGTGCATCCAGCATTCCAGATGAAATCAAAGGTGTACTGCCATCCATCCCCTGGCCAACTCGCAGCCTACACTTACAACTCGGTATATTCCCTGAGAGACTTCCACCCCAGCATTAATCGTATGACGCCTCGGTCATCTGCTCCAGGGCTCCTTTAGCAGCTGACACTGAGTCGCCGTTCGTGACCGTGTGACCGTGTAACGGACGTGTGACCGTGTAACAAACGTAATTGACTAATCAGCCGCAAACGTCCTGGATGCACCTCGTCACACGCCTGAGCTTAGCTCGGGAATGTCCTGGGCTCTTGAGTTTAGCTTTGCACCCAATATTGTCAGAACTCATTCTGATCGAATTATAAAATGGGCCATGTCCCATCCTTCCTTCTTTCTCTGCCTTTTGTCTAACCATAACCTGTGTTCCTATGTCTCCCCCTCCCTCCCTGTCTCCCTCCGTGTTTGTCTTTAAGGAAGTGACGGCCATCTTAGGGGACGCTGGCAGATTTTTGCCGCTCTTAAGATTGCCAGTTTCACGACCTTTCAGTATATTCGAAGCAGCCTTAATCATTTAATTTGTTGTTGTTCCGTTGGTTTTTTATTTATTTACTTTTCATGGTTGACATGCCGTTCTCTTCGCGGCCCTTGTGCAGCGCTTTGTGACCCTCGGGTGAAAGGCGCTCTATAAAACGCTATTATTATTATACATATGCCAATTCTGACTTTCTACAAAGTGGTAATTGTTTTAATCATAGAGATGGGATGGTGGGCTAAATTGACCCGACAGGCATTTCAACTTACAATCTAATTATTAACTCAAGCACTCTAACGTCAACTGGCCAGCTGGCAGCATAGCAATAACAGAAACAACACGGAATGACTGTTTAGATGCCGAGCAATCTCAGTGTGATCAAACGACTATTGTTTAGGAATCTAAGCGGAAGGGAGTACACTGTAATTATTTCCTTGACGTACATCTGCATATGCACAATATGGACAAAGGGCCAGAGACAGTGGCATGCAGGTGAGGCTAGCGGGCCAGGCCGTGCCACAGCCGCTGCCGCAGCTGCATTAACTCCGCCTGTACCAGCGTGCTCGCTGTGCTGGCCCGGATGCATGCTGCCCAGAAGCGGATGCGTGGGCAGGCGCTGGACAGGGCAGTCGCTGTACTCGTATTTGTTGGGCACCGCGACGCGCAGCAAGTGTGCCACGGCCGACACCACGCCGTTTATGTCCTGGGGAATGGAGCAAGCAACGCACATCACGGGAAGGTGTGGGGGAGGTGAAGGAGAGAGCGGTGGAGGGGAGGCACAGTGGGAGCGGCCCACAAATTGAAAGAAACAATTTCTGTACCATGAGGTGAGGTTGATGAGAACACAGTAAAAGTCTTACATCGGCAGCATTGGTGGACAGGGTGAGCGTGACGGAGACGTGGTCATTGCCGCTGTACGGCTGAGGCTGTGCGGAAGTCCCTCCTCTTACGCTCCTCCCCAGTGCTGTCCACACATCCATGGGCAACGCAAACAGATTGACACCCTGCGCAAATCATCAATCTCTGCATCATAGACAGGAATTCCTAGAGATGGATTCATATGAAAAATGTACGTTACACGTTATTTGTTCTACTATAACCCATACCCTAATTATCCAGTTGTGCGGTGCTGTGGCACAGTAGTCAACTCGCCATCGGCAGAGTAACTCTCTAGTCAAACAGTATCTTCTTCGGGGGCCCTGAGCCAGTGGTGAACATTCTACATTTCTATGCTAGGGGTTGGTCTCTGCAGAGGACAACCAATATTGACTTCTCACAAAGTGACACCTATTTTATACTCTGAGCAGATGGTGGATTTAAACATTAAATGTCAACTGCTTCTAACAACTGCTATGGTGAGAGGATTGAGGCCAAGTTCATGGCAATGGTGGCTGTGTGTTCTCGTCGGTGTAAGTGCAGAGCCCAAAGCGCGATGCAGTGACGCACGAGGCAGTGCCCGTTTACGCGTGTGGGCTCTGACCGGTGCTGGCGCTGGGCAGCAGCGGGATAACGGGGGAGGCGGCAGCGTCGGGGCGCTCGTCCAGCACAGGGAAGCGCGGTGGCTCAGTCCCCGTCACGCTCTCCGGGGACGACGTGAAGATGATGCTGTCGGGGGATTCGCGCTCCCCCGGGGTCTCCTGGGGACGGCTGTTGGGCCACATTGCAGGCGCCGTCACATTCTGCCCCTCCATCCTCATCGTGAACAATCTACATTTATGCTAATGTGAAAATGCACAGGTGCTCACCGACAGGACTTAACCAAACAACGCATGTATTATTGAGTCCATAAGGAGGTAAGCTATAAGATTATGCTCTGTGTCCCTCGGCAGTACCAAACTAATGCTACTTTTATACTTTTGAAGTTTCGGCTAAACGACAACAATTAAGAACACAAAGAGCACTATGAAAGATATAGCTCTTCTTTCCAATCATCTCAAAGTCACTGGCAAACGTTTATTTTCTATCCCAGTGAGATGCACACACGAGAGTGTTTTCAGTCTAGACACCGATGATGCAGCCTTGGGGCAACGACGCAGCGCGCACGGCGTCAGCAGGTGTGACGAGAGGGTCCGTGGGTGAGCAGTGGTGAGAGGGGCACCTGACATCCTCCTGGCCGTTGTGGGGTGGTGTGGGCAGTGAGGCAGGGACGTCCACCGCACGTGGGCCCTGTGGAGTTATTTGTCCAAAGCCGTCCACGTAGGGGAAGGGGAATGCTTGGGGCGGCCGTCGCGGCTCCAAGCACTTCCCTAGGACAACATAGCGTGGCAGTATCCGTGCATGAGAACACCACAAGATTTTTCATATTCAGATGCCGGTTGTGCAATCTAACCTCCATTAACCGATCACCTTGCAGTTTGTAAAAATGGCTGTTATATTAATGTAGTGATGTAGGTTTTTACAACTCTATATATGAGAATTGCTCTTAAGATAATAATAATAATAATAGCATTTTATAGAGCGCCTTTCACCCGAGGGTCACAAAGCGCTGGCCGTGGCAGGATAGCCATGGCGGGCGTTCCTCCTTGCCTTTACAATGTTTCACTTCCCACGATGGAGGTATCTATAGGCTCCGAGTCTATTATACTAACCACATTGTATGTAGTCAAGGAACGTTTATCATACCATGCTTCAGCATCTCAATTATACAATACCGAAATCTTTGCTTTGACAACATTCTAACACGTTTGACGCTACTGCGTTGTGTGTGGGATATTGCGAACTCTGCCGAAGTGAGACGTCTTGCCACTGCACAAACACACACCGGTCAGCTCCTCTGCGGTGGCGAAGCCATTGAGAAGCTTCTGGCGCGTGCCAGGCGGTGGCGGGGTGGGAGGCAGCGAGGCAGGTGGCGTGGGGGGATTGCTCAGGTTCGTCTGCTGTTGGGGTAACAAGTGTGAACAGACAGCAACTTTAAATCTCTGCCTTGCCTGTCTAAACTGTTACCAATCAACATGGGCTATAATAACGTCACAGAGAAGTCCATTCATCATCTCAACTACCACAATCAAATTTCACTTCACAAATTATGGGGCCTATTTCCTGTGCCAACAGGGAGGCAGATTCTGTTGATATTACGCAAGATATAAAGTGCCCAATTCCCCAGACTTCCTTCCAGTATAGTTGCTTTTTTCACTAACCCAGAAATGAAGCCCTCAAAATATATTTTCAAGGTCATGTTCTTAATATTTTCTCCGTTTGTTTTGAAATGTTTACTCAATATAAATCATTACAATGAATTGTGAATTGTTTATCTTTGCTAAACCCCGATGCTTAAATAAAGCTTAAACCACGCTGATTTTATCTTGAAGAGTAATTTATATAGCTCATAATCGTTCAAAAACAACTAAATGCGCTCCAAATACATTTGTAATTTCAAGGTGAAGCAACTGATGATACTTTTGCTCACAAGTTTAAGACGAAATCCACATCACTCACTGCACCATCACTTCTTTGGCGTCAACAAAGGGATAGGTGAAACTCACCTTGAATATGAGCTCCGTGTAGTAGTCTGGCACGCCATCCAGAACGGCGTTCCCGAAGGAGCCCTTGAGCTGGCTGTCGCCATTGAGCCGGTTAGAGCCATGGGGTGGAAAGAGACCCAGGTTCACCTTGATGGTCGGCTCAATAAGCGGCAGCAAGGCCAGTTGCTGCAATGACCAGCGTCAACAGTCAAGAACATAAAAGACCCCACATTCAGTTACGTTATACAAACACTGCTGTAAGTTTTAAACATGTACACGTACCAGTTGCATGGTCTTGTGTAAAGTCACGCTGATTGAACATTATAGTTAATGCTGCATTTTTATAGTAGGCTAACTTTCAAAAGCTGTGGCCTTCATTTATAGCTGACAAAGCTCTAGCATCACGACATAGTTGAGAAATGCATTTTACAATGAAATACTTTTTTCATAAAAAATACTAATATATTGTTAACAGTTGATATATGAATAAAGTATATTGATAGATGTTTAGTATATGACCAAAAATGCATCAAAATGAAGCAAACATATACAGTTAATATATAGATTTCTACTATCTGTCCAGGTGCTACTATAGCAGACAGTTAAACTCGCAATCAGAAGGCTGTGCAAGGGTTAAAAGTCTAGTGATGGTCGTGCTGTGAAGAGAAATAATACATTAGCTCCACTAGCTCAGACGCACCAATAGAGATTGCAACTTTAACGCTCTGAAATATTCGGGCATTTTCATTATCTCTCTGCTCTGATGAAGGGCCACTGCCTAATATATTTCCCGACTATATTTTGTTGTTTGGAGACAGCATTAGAGGCATACTTCATCTGACTCGCACAGGCAAGTGTGTACATGTAACCGCATGCAATGGCATTTTGGCCAGCATATTACAGACCTGCTTGAGCTGAGACATCAGGGCATCCGTGCTTGTGTACGGCTTCCATTTCTCCTCTTCTTCCTTTTTGCGCTTCTTGCGTGTTGCCCCCTTGCCCACGCCCTTGGGCACCTTCCGCATGCGCTGCTCCGGACAGGAGGGGTCAAGCTCCGGGTCGACGTCCTCTCTGCCGTCCCTCCTCCACTCCGTGTTGCCTTTCCCTTCCCTCTTCCTCTCTATGCCTTCATGTGCGCAGCTCATTTGGGCAGGGTAGTCCGCTGACCCAGCTGGCTGGGAGCCTGCCACAGACGGCTCCAGCTTCCCAGGCTGCTGGACAGAGAAGGGCGAACATTACTTGGTCTCATGTTTCAAAGAAAAGCGAGCAGCAACAAGCACTTCATGCAGAGCCAAGGCCATGCCAACACTCACAATGGTCAAAAAGACGGGAAGCATTTATCTAGTGCCACGATCAATAATACTTTTCTCATGACATTACATGTATTATTCATGCATTCGAATGAGATTGCTTTTATTTAAATTAAAATGTTTTGAAAGCAATGTTTTAAATTTCCATTTTAAAAATAACCCTAAATAGAAGTTTCCTATTTTATTGCTATATGACTATACTTATCTGTGTAAACCTGCCATTACTCATTAAGTTATTTCATACATAACATGTTAAGGTGTCCATGGAAACAGACAGTATCTCACCACCACACCTTGCCTCCAAAAGCTCTAGATTATACAAGTGAGCTACAATTCCCAGTGAAAATGAAATGCAATGTGAAATGAACACAAAGTAACTAACAACAAAGCACTCACGAGCATGCTGTCCGGTTTGTGATCGACATCCGGTTGCCTCGGCTGCAGGTGGTGCCTGGCGGGGGGCATTCCGAGAGCCATGGGTGGCTTCCCTTCCTCCTTCCTGTCCAGAGGCAGCTGCTGGTGCAGCAGACCTCCTTCCGACACTGCAGGCCCCTCTCCACCCATGGGCAGCTGGTACTGAGTCTGCAGCCTCACGTGCCGCGCCTGCAGCAGCTTCTTGAGCAATTCGTTGCCAGACTCGGACTTTGGCTCTGCCATGGACGGATCGACAGTGGACATGGAGCGGATTGGGCTATGGGGAGGAGCGAGTGAGCCCGGGGCCATGTGGCCGGACTCCGCCAAGTTGTGATGTGGCCCACCTCCGAGATGATGCGCTCTCACTGCTCCGAACTGTGCGAGCGACATGCCAGTGGTTCCTGCCATCATGCCCATGGGCCTTTGTGCTCCGCCACAGCTTCCCAATTCCATTTGTTCAGGCTTCAGCTGCAGATGGTGCGGGCCGTCTTGAGCACCGAAAGGCTCGTGAACCATGCGGGTAATTCCAACAGGCATGGGTCTCCCTATTGAATGAGTGTAGTGACCCCCTGGGGAGTGCGGCACCATCTGATGAGGCCCGATCCCTGACGAACCTGGAGACTGCGGTATCATAGGATTCCCAGGGTGTGGCCCGTGCCCTAATTCATTCGCGAAAGGAGTGCTGGGGGTTGTAGGCGTGCTTGGGATGCTCGTGTTGCTGCCCGGAGTGCCTGGCGACATGGGGGTGGACGACGCTTCATCCTCCTTTTTCTTTTTTCGCATCCTCTTCTTCTTCCCCTTCTCTTCGGGGATGATGTTGGAGTAGAGCTGGATGAGTGACGTGCTGGCTCCGGGGTAATTTGGAGGTAGAGGCATTGTGCCGACCTCCTGTCCAAGCTGAAGCTGATTCATCCCCGGTTGCCTTGGAGGCTGTCCAGGAAATGCCATCGCAGGGTTGAACGGCAGCCTCTGGTGGGGACCACGGGGCCCAGGATGTCCACCATGCTGCTGGAACATTGTCCCGTTTCCAGGAAAAGCTGGGCGGTACGAGTAGACGCCACCTTGTCCAGGGTGAACCATCTCAGGGCCCTGGGGGAAATTAACTGAACCAGAGTGTGTTGGGCTCACAAATCCTGGAGGTTGTGCAAGGACCGGGGATTGTGGTACTGGGGGTTGCTGTAGTCTGCTCTCTTGATCAAGTGTCTCTGGGCCAAAAAATTGAGCCATCTGTGACTGATTTCCATCAACAGCAGTATTACCATGAACAGGTCTTACTCCCATCATTAAATGTTGCTGCTGTCTTGACAGCTGGCCATGAGAAAGGTGTCCAGGTCCCATAAAGCGTTGCTGGTGCTGTTGCTGGTGCTGTTGCTGCTGCTGTTGCTGTGCCCTCTCTAAATGGATACTCGGTTGGTTACTATGCACTTGAATTGCACTCAACATTGCTTGATGCCTTAAGGGTCCATCTGTTTGTTCACTTTGAGCATTTGCCCCAATATTTGGCTGTTTCTGAAACTCAACTTCATAACTCTGCATTGCCCGATGTCGTTCAACCTCCTGCATTAGCTGAATGCGTTGCTGCTCCTGTTGTAACCTCAGCCTCTCCCTGCGTTCACGGTCCTGGAACGTGTCACTAAACGGATTATTGTCAAAGTTTGTTCCGCTTGCATTTCGACTTTCATCACTGGCAGATCCTTCTGACTTCATATTTTCGTTACCCGATACCATCATGCCAATGGGCTTTGTTTCGTCAGCCTGCTCTTGATTTGTTGAACCTGGGTTTGTGGCACCATCGCTTGACGCTCGGCTAGGAGAGTCTACCAAATGACCTCCAGTTCCAGGTGTATGAAGAGGGTCTGGTGTTACGCGTCCATCATTTTTCCCTTGGCCTGAAGGTGCAGCATGGACACCAGGGTGCGATTGCAAAAACATATTTCTCGATTGTGATGAGCCTGAAA
This sequence comes from Geotria australis, assembly GCA_036362915.1. Lineage (NCBI taxonomy): Eukaryota > Metazoa > Chordata > Hyperoartia > Petromyzontiformes > Geotriidae > Geotria > Geotria australis. The sequence goes on from JAZEWU010000005.1 coordinate 5,940,786, forward strand.
AACTTTGCTGCTTATTACTTGATGCAGGATTCATCCCTTGTGTCAAAGTCGGTGCTGCGTTTGGTAAGGAATTATTTTTTTCACCTTTCTGACCATCAGTCACATCTGAGTATGCTTTAGGCAAGACTTCCAACACCGGGCTTTGTGTTCCTGTTACACATGCCTTGTTATCTGCCATTGATTGACCTCCATTGTCTTTATTCATTTCTAGATTAGCCCTGGGTACACAACCTTCAGACATTTTACTAGTAGAAGCTTGGGCATTTGCTTGTAGTTGGCTGGCTTTAAAATGTGCATTCTGTTGTGCACCAGGTTGATGGGCAGATGGATTGGTGTTGCCGAACTGCTGATGTTCATATTCAGCTCTTGGTGGGGTTCCCAACTTTTTGAGGTCTCTATCTGTCTGGTTAGTGTCTGATATATTTGGTACAACTGTGTTCATTGTTGGCTGAAACCCTAGCCCCACATTTTCTGGAGTCTTGGATCCAGATCGAGGCGAGTGACCAGAAATAATGGGTGACGAGCGAGGGTTAAATCCTGGTCTAACACTCTGTGGATATCCATGACCAAATGCTGCACCCGCACTCTGTTTAATGCTAGTTGTATTTACTGTTTGAATATTTTGACCCGAAGACTTGATGTGTATTTGCTTCTCTTGGTGAGAAGGCCCCATGAAGGGCTGCTCAGAAACTCCAATGTTTTGTTGAAGTTCAGAGCCAGCAGTTTCTGATGGGACATTCTTTCCTCTCCCAATGACACCCATAGCGTGTTGATGTTCTTGGACTAAACTCAATTGCTGTCGAGTATCTACAGACCCAGAACCTGTTTGCTGCCCAGGTCCCATTGCTCCAACACCTCCCTGATGAATGGGGCTATGCTCTTGCTTTAGTGCAAACTCCATTGCACTGTGGTGTTCAGCTCCACTCGGTATTGATGGCTCCATACCTCCTACGCTCGGATGCTGCCTCTGCGCTGTCACTTGTTGATTTCCCATTGCCCCCATTGACTGAAAATGAACTGATGACGGATTTTGTCCCATTTCATTATGCTGTGACACAAGCCCCATCCCTTGATGTGGACCAGGCCCCATTTGTCTCATTCCGTGCTGCTGACCAGGTCCTATTTGACCCATTGCACCAATGGCTTGTTGTGCAGGGCCCATAAGCCTCATTCCTTGCTGTTGCCCAGGACCAAACTGTCCACTCCCCTGCTGTGAAACAGCCATCATCTGGTTCATTCCTAAGTGTTGGCCAGGGCCCATTTGACCCATGGGCCTCATGCCTTGCTGTTGTCCAGAAATCAGCTGCCTCATGCCTTGCTGTTGCCCTGGTCCCATTAGCCTCATGGCTTGCTGTTGCACAGGTCCCATCTGCCCCATGCCTTGCTGCTGGCCAGGCCCCATCTGCACCACTGAACCCAAGCCTTGCTGTTGCCCAGGACCCATCATTCTAATCACTTGCTGTTGACCAGGAAGCATCTGCCCCATTGGTGGCATTCCCTGCTGTGGACCAGGTCCCAACAGCCTCATGCCTTGCTGCTGCCCCGAACCCATCTGGCCCATTGACCCCATTCCTTGCTGTTGCCCCGGCCCTATCAATCTCATTCCTTGCTGTTGATCAGGACCCATCTGTCCCAAGAGCATCATGGTCTGCTGTTGCCCCGGGCCCATCGGTCCAAGTGACATCATGCCTTGTTGCTGTCCTGGCATCATTTGCCTCATGCCTTGCTGATGACCAGGGCCCATGTGCCTCAGGCTCTGCTGAATACCAGGTGGCATGTGCCTCATGCCTTGTTGGAATCCAGGTCCCATAGGTCCCATGCCTTGTTGAAGACCAGCAGCCATGCCGGCCATTCCTTGTTGTGGACCAGGACCCATGGGGTTCATGCCTTGTTGGTGAATTGAGCCCATCGGCCTCATATTGGCCTGCTGCCCAGGCATCATTGGTCTCATTCCCGGCTGTTGGCCAGGACCTAGAGGTCCCATGCCGGGCTGCTGCCCAGGTCCCATCGGCATCATATTAGGGGGACCCTGAAGAGCGCCACTCATGCCAGCACTAGAAGTACTAGAGGCATGTGCCTGCTGGTGCTTTGTACGGAACTCCTCAATGAGTTCAGCATGCTCCTTCTGCTGCTTGCGAAGCTGCAGAACACGCACAAGAAATAAATGAGGACAATGACAACAGCAAGAAAGCGGCACACATTGACTTCAAACAAGCTATTCGTTCTAGATGCAGGAAATGCATCAGTAAGTTTTTCTAATCAAATTACCACTAGGGATAAAAGATGAACATTAGGTGAAAGCTTCAAATTTAACCTTGTAAAATATGCTTAAGTGTACAATGTAAAATGTATAGCTCCAGACAGAATATTTTTCCGAAAAAAATCACGCACCAAAAGGATTAGTTTTTATTATAATTGACATTATTGTTCCACTCACCTGCTCCAGTCGTTTTTGCACCATGCTTTGCTGTTCAGTGACGTTTTTCAACTGCTCTGCATCTTTTTCTGCCAGTTCACGCCCGGCTTTCTTGGCCGTACGCTGTTTTGCAGAAAGAGCCTTCTTTGACTTTCTGTGAGCCCCAATCTGATCTTCAAAAAATTTCTGCTGCAGTTGCAGGAGGGCTTGGGTGTGCAGAAGCCACTCCCTGTACTGCCCAATATCTGCATCAGCTAGATCAAAAAAGAAACAGTCAAAATATATAATAGATGTAAAGTAAACTTTGACATGTATGAAACATTGAATAAAATAATAATAATTATGCTCAATGTGCATAGCCACTACTATACTTACTCATAACGGCTCCAAATGTTGGTGGATTTGGTGGAGCCATCTGCATCATACCAGACCCACCAACCTCCTGATACAAAAACACAAATGATTAGCATTAAGAAAGTATGGTTCATTTTACATTTTATGATTTCAAATCCCATTATGAGTCACCACAGCTTAACATCATTATGGGGTTAATAATATGGGTACTATGATAAGAAATCAACAGTGGTTATAAGATAGATCATATGTATGCTGCAGTTAAATCTGGCATACTGCTTGATCAGTAGATCCCCTCTGACATTCAGGATGAAAACTTGAGATAACGTCCAGATTGTTTTAACACCCACCATCAAATTCTATCCATTCTGCAAATTATATATTAATGGTATGACAGCCTTAAAGGTACAAATGACACGCTTGCTTAATGGTGTGCCTTCTACAGCTGGTTATGTGCAATGAACTTTGCGATGTTTATTAAGGTTACAATTTGTATCATCTTTCTCGCTTTCATTTTAATACATTTCACTACATATACTTGTGTTTGTTCCCTTTGTGTTGAATCTGCTTTGTTTTTGATTTGGTTATTACTTTTTCAGCCAAATGCCATTTTAGATCTGTGAAATTCAAAATAAGCAGTTAAAATGTCAAAATATGCATTTAAATTGGAACCTGTACATCTCCCAGAAGGGACTCTAATAGCAATGTAGCAAATACCATCAGCCACGTGGCCAGCAAAGCCCTGAAAAAAATGCCTTTTGTCCTTATAGCAAGTCTACCTACAGCCTAAGGGCGCCTACCCCCAACAAATTCATTCATGCATATATATTAGTTTTAAGCTGGTGTGCATATTCAATCAAAGCCAATAAACTAGTAAACGAGGACGGCATGAGAGGCATACGTACTATTTGCTGCCCACTTGAAGGTGGAGGGTCACTGCTTCCCATTATCTGTTGTGGCATTACAGGAATCCGCGGCCTTTAATAAAGCAGAATCAAACATCATTTAGTGACACTTTCTCGCTGGTTCTCCAACACACACAGGTCATTTAAGAAGTGAGCTCGGCATGTGAATAAAGACAGACTGTACCTGGAGATGGACGGGACTACCATGGCCCCCTGTGTCATGACTTTGTTAATGCCCTTCAGGGCCACCATCTTAGCTTTGGCGATTGGATCAGCGATGTCATCTGGAGTAAATTTATCGAGGTCTGCACAAAAAGGGACAATTCAAATTACTTACAAAATGCCATCCGATACATTGTGGTCAGTCAAGACACCACAGGACAAACTCCACGTGGCTGTTACTTCGGACACATGTGGATATCAATGTAAAAAAGAGCAACCAAGCGCAGCACCATTTGAGCTTAATGTAAGTTTTTTTCAAAAACTTACCAATGTTGGGAAACATGGATCCTGTGATGGACTGCTGACGCTGCTGCTGTTGCTGCAGCATGGCTTGCATTTGCTGACGTTGCTGTTCCTTTTTCTCCTGCTCTACCAGATCCTGCAGGAGAAGAGGCTGCTCATCCAGCAGCAGAGACTTCTCTTTTTGTAATGACATCTGAGATGGTGGTGGCAGCGAGTGGGATGGCGTGAAGGGGCCTTGGTGTCCTGGGGGCATTGCAGTAGGCATTCCTGACGCATGAGATGGATTAAAATTGGCCTGTGGAATCATGCCTGGGTTTACACCTGGCTGCTGCAAATTTATCTGCTTCTGGCTGGAAGGGGAACCCACGGTGAAGTGTGGGGAGGCTACTGTAGGATGAGGCGAGTTCATGGCCAAGCGCTGCTGACCAGGGGCAGGTGAACCCACAGTCGCAAGATGTGCACCTGCAGGAGAGCCAACCGCCATGCTTGCAGGGGACCCCATAGTCATATGGTGACTATGTACGGGAGACCCTAGAGGCAGGTGCTGTCCATGTGCAGGTGATCCCATCGGCAGATGCTGACTGGAAACCGGCGAGCCGCCAGTCATGTGCTGCCCTGTTGCAGGTGAGCCCATGGTTATATGCTGTCCAGGTGCTGGAGAACCCATGGGCAAGTGTTGCCCAGATGCTGGAGACCCAGCAGGTAGATGCTGGCCTGGAACTGGGGATCCCATTGTTTTTTGCTGTCCGTGGGCAGGGGAGCCCAGAGCCATACTCACAGGGGATCCCACAGGAATCTGATGACTGTTGGAGGAGCAGCTCATAGGTGTAATGTTCATGTGTTGATAAGGTTTGGAACCCAACGGCATGTGGTGCATGTTAGCTGGCGAGCTAACAGGGAGTTGTGAAGATCCCATGTTTGGCTGATTGTTCACTGGCTGCCTGATTCCTGCACAGCTGGATGTTGGACTTGGGTTAAGTGGCTTTGAGGCTGTTGATGTCTGGCTTGGTTTATTTACAAGATGAGCCTTGTCCACTTCGGATATTTGCTGTGGGGCTGTATTATAGTTAGGGCCTCCTTGAGCTTGTCTATAAACAATGGTGTTTGAGATGTTTGGTTGATCTAGTGCTGCTGATACAACTGGTGTGGCTGTGTTTTGAGGGCTCTTATTGCCACAAGGGGATTCTTGTTTCGCATTCACGGTTTCATCTTGCTTATTTTTGGAGAGGGCTTTTGCAGTTTGATCAAGTGGATCAGAACATGACACAGATGATTCAGTACTTTGCGTCTCATTTTTATTGGCGCTTGAAGTGCCAGCAGAGGGATCAGACTCTTTGCTATTCAACTTTGGGTCACTCTCCTTGCAATCATCTTTACAAGTTGGAACTTCTTCTTTAACCACAGAAGATGCTGAATCTGGCAACAGTGACGAAGAACTGCAGGCTTTCTCAACCAGCTCTACACATTCTTTGTCATCTAAACTCATCGCCCCATTCCCAGGGTCACCACCCTTTTCCTCAACTGGGTCTCCAAGACCAAGTTGTTCGTTAAACATGTCTCTCTTGTCAGTCATTCCAAGCTCAGGGTCTGTGTAGGCAAGCAGATCGAACTCTCCACCTTTCATCAACAGATCATCCAGATGAGTATCTAGATCACTCTCACCACCCTTTCCATCAATAGGATCGAGAGTTAAATTTTCAAGGTCATCATCTTCATCACCCAACACCTTCACAGCTGCCAGTTCATCCAACTCCTTGTCTCCAAGGTCTGCGGGCTTCACGTCAGAACCGTGCTGTTCAATTGTGCTCCCTGGAGCAGGAACAGCTTCCGGCTGTTGAGATGCAGGCACAACACCTTTTTCAGGAGCAGCCTTAGTCGATCTTTCTTGTTGGGTACACTCAGCGGTTTGCTGCTGCTCTGTGCTTTGAGGCTGAACGGCAGCAGCATTTTGACTTTGTTGCTCTGACATCATGTTACCCGACTGCTGTCGCATCAAAGAGACAGACTGTTGCTGCTGCTGTGACATCGTGGGATTTGATGGATGCTGTTCTGGCAGAAGGGGGTTTTGTTGTTGAATCCGTTGATTGAAAGTCTGCTGTTGCTGCTGCTGAATTATGTTTTGTGCCTGCTGTGGGGTGAAATGACGTTGCTGAATCATTTGAACAATCTGCTGGGGCATCGTGGAGGTGGGCTGCTGTTGCGATCCATGCTGCAGTGGCAATGCTGGATTGGACGGCTCTGCACCTACAGGTAGGCCTTGACTGGCAGAAACAGTGGTCTCACTCAAAGGCATGTGCTGATTCATTGGCGCCCTATATGCATGTGTATACTGTGTGCCTTGCGGACGACTTTGCATTTGGTGTCGAGGGTCAATCATTGCACGATGCTGCTGTGGCATTCCACTGAAGGGGGGGCGAATGCGATATATGGGAGCATTATGTCGCAGTTCAATGAACTGTGGGCTGTTGGGTGGATGGCCATGTGGTGGAATGCCGTGTACTTGGAATTGCTGAGGGAATGAGCCAGGATTGTTATACTGAGGATTGGCCGCAGCTCGCATGTGCGGAGGCTGACCAGGATAGTTTTCTGGAACATGCATTCGTTGGTGCAATTGAAACCTGTGGAGCAAATGCAACATTAATAAAGCATATGCCACAGGATGAAGCTTCCACAGACCAAAACAGACAGCCATAAACAATTACTCATTTAAAAATAGAAAAGTAACCAAATATAAACATCAACAAAAGCGACACGTACCTAGGACCTGCATTTCTGAACTCCAGTCCCTGAAATTCACTGGGAACCTGTGGTCTGAAGTGAACTTCGGAAAGAGAACCCTGTGGCGTTCCAGACAGCCCTGGAGATTGAAATCTTCCGACCTCCAACTCAGAAAAATTCCTCTGACCTCCAAAAGGCTGTAGTAATAGAGAAATACATAATAAATTACATGGAAAAGTCATACATTCATATACAAACCTAACAGAATTCAAAACAGTCAAATATCATGGGTACACATTTTAAAATTACACTACAGACTCATTTAGTTTCATATAAGTCTTTTGCCTTGGAATGTGTAGAAAGCCCTTTGTCAATCCAGTGCTGGATGAAGGCCTCACACCATGCCATACGGGTCAACTTACTATACTTGGTGAAGGACGGCATCAGACACAGCAATATGGATGTACAGTATAAGAACTAACAATGCTAAAATATCTCTTGGCCATGTGTAGTCAGCAACTACATTAGTCAGATCAAAGTAATTTAGCATATGGGAGGAAACTGGAGAGTCCAAAGGAACATCACACAATTAACTATGAAAGACCAATGAAAATGGACTTGCTGTACTGCTTTCTGTAGGTATATCTAAGACAAGTGTCTCATGCACAGCATCATAGCATGTCTCATTAACCCTGCCTCTAAGTGAATGGATTATATCCATACACCATCAAAACAGGCATTGTAAGATATGAATGCTTTAGAGAGCATAAGAATGAGCACTGACAGCAGACAATGCAACGCCCACCGTTTGTGATGGGTACGGTGGAGGCGGTTTGTTGTGCGGTGGCTCATGCTGATGAGAACCATCGTCCTGAGGCCAGTGTCTCAGAGGAATGCTCCCTCCCTCCACCACCATCTGCTCCTGCAAGGCCTTCTCTTGGTGTAGAGCTTTCCTCTGCTGTTGCTGGCGAATCAGCAACTCGCGAAGTTTTTGTCTCTGAAAGTATAACGCAAGCATAATGTTTATGCTCTCAAACAATCAAATTGAACTACCTCACCACAAACCTCATGCTTTTGCCTGATGAATTACTGTGAACAAAAAATACCAAAGCATAATGCAAAGATGCAGAAAGTGAAACATATTATTTTTGCTTTCATTTGAAACTCTAAAAATTAAGTTGACATAACAAACAAGCCAGCTAGCCAGTCAGCAAAAAGTGCCATTTTTAAATTATAGTAAAATATTTTGTACTTGCGGATTTATGTTATGAAATTAAAACATTTCCTTCCACAACTCTCACATTAAACGGAGCAGTTAATTGCATGAGGGAACTGCCCTGGAATGATGACAAAACTACTTCTGGAGTAACTTCAATCAGGCATCTCCCCAAACATCTCCAAAACCTTTAAATCTTCAGTAAGCTTGAGAACTTTAATTCTGAGCGGTTGCTCAGAATTAAACCTCAGAATTAAACCACAGTTGACAGAAATAAAATCAAAAGTAGTTTATTTACCAGGTAAAGTCTACTGAACCATCAGCTCTTTTTCAGAGGTGACCTGGCCACACATGACAGCTCATCAAAGTGGCTGACCTTGTACAGGAATTTATAGTAGCAGACAAATGATCTAAACACATATTTCTAGACAGAGATGGCAAAACAAGAGGACCAGGAGAAATATCAAAGCAACCACCACAGGGAGAACATCCAAACTCCAAATATATGGGTGTCTAATTTGGGATTGGACCCATGACCTCCTGTACACCAGGGCGAGGGAGTTCGCATCTTGCTACAACGGCAAAATGCACCCACGTTGTATGTCTTGAGTTATCAATACGATTTTAAAGATTATTAGTGAAAATCAAGACATAAGTCAGTTTGTAATGTGGTGCAACTGCTGGATACCTAAGCGCATCCATTTCATGAGCAGTGCATTGTGGATATACTACATGTGTGTCATGAGCAGTTATGCATGATGGGAGCTGGCTACTTTCATTCAATATAACTGGGTGTCAAAAATGCTAAAGGATGAGAGGCAATTATATGGAGAGAGACGTGAATCAGAAGTTTTAAATTTATGGGAAGATTAAACTGCCACATTGCCATGAACAGATGTTGCTTTGATTCTAAAATGTGAATTTTATGTTGCATCTTCTTTTAAACAATTATTTGATTCAATACCAGAGGTAAAATTTGCATACCTGCTTTTGCTTTTCCAGTTCAGCATCATGCGGTACTGGCCCCATGCTTTGCTGCTCAGCTGAAGCTGCACCTCCTGGGGTCTCCTTGGGCTGCACCACTGAGGGGGGCTGAGGCCCAAACTGTGACGTCGGAATGCTGGGCACGCCGTGTGAGGAGCCCAGACCTTGGGGTTGCATCTGCGTGCTCAATGCCTGGTGATCACCCATACCACTGCCTCCCAAAGGTTTGGGTTGTCCTATAGATTCTGCTGGCATCTGCCTTTGGGCTAAAGTAGTCTGGCCAAAGGTGTCACCCTGGGGGGTAGCTGACCCTGATGCCTGAGTAGACTGGCAGCCCAAATTTTGCTGTCCTGCACTCAGGGCTGGCTGAAGGCTGGGATCCTTATGGTGAGGCAATTCTGTCCCAGGTTTTGATGCAGGACTGGGAAAACGAGCCATGCCCATCATTCGAGGTCCCTGCAATGGCTGCATGCATTGCATGGGTGTGAGGCTTGATGCCTGTGGAGGCTGAGGTGAGCCCATTGATTGGTCATTGGAAGGATGCCTGGGGCTGCACGGAGGAATATTGTAGCTGCTGTAAACAGGAGGATTGGTTGAGTTTTGACGCTGGGAATACTGAGCAGCAGAAGACACCTGTGGTGTGGATGGCGATTGTAAATATGGGTCCATTTGCACTGGACGAGGTGTTCCTGGCTGGTGAGAATAAGGGTCATTGGGTGAAGACATTGTTGGTTGCTGCGACTCCCCTGGCTTCTGTCCTGGAGTAAGCCTTTGCTGAGGATACAGCTCGTTGAGAGAACTTCTATATGTAGACTGGTGGTGAGAATAGGGTGATGACTGAGACACTTGCTGTGGATGACCAAATGAATCGGTGTTTGGAGGTCTTGGTGTTAGTGGGGATTGGGAATATGGATCAATCATCATGGGTCTTGGTGCCTGTTGAGCATATGGATCACCAACCATTTGTCTTGTGGGTGACGGAGGCATCTGCATGCTTTGCTCACCAGTACGCTGGGACATAGAGGGTCTGTCGTGGACACCTGCTCTGGGTGAGCTAGGAGTAGATGGACTCATGTGAGGCGGCAGAGGGGCTTTAAACACTTGATTTGCTTCATGGTTAGATGGGCCAACAGCAGATGACGAGACTCCGTGACCAGGCAGCATTTTCATTTGTAAGGAGTTTGGTCTTGGTGTGAGTGGTTGTCTAGCATATGGGTCAGCAGAAGTGTTTACAGTTGGCTTTCCATATACTTCTGAAGAAGAGTGAGGTCTTGGCGTTCCAGGCATTCTTCCGTATGGATTATCACTCCCGGGCCAAGGTCGAGGAGGAACAGGTACTCGGTTGTATGGGTCATCCCCAGCATGCATGGGCCGTGGTGTTCCAGGCATTCTGCTGTATGGGTCATCAGTGGCATGCATGGGTCGTGGAGTGCCAGGCATTCTGCTGTAAGGATCATCTGCAGACACGTGCCTTTGCCTCATGACTCCTATACTCCCGGAGGAGCACGGTTCCATGCTGGTTGAACCAGGAGGCCTTGGTCTTAAAAATGGATCTGGTGAATTTGGACAAAGCTCAGCTGGCATATCACCGTGGGATGAAGGCCGTGGGGTCCCTGGCATTTTCGAGTAACTATCAAAGGGCGAATTGGGTCTGGAGCTCACTGGCGACTGAGCTGGTGATTGAGAACCTTGAGGTGCAAGCCTGGAAGGCCCTGGAGCCTGTGGTTTCACAAAAACATCACCCTGACCAAATGATGTCGGGGTTCCAGGAGTTTGAGGTCTCACAAACATATTTGAAGAAGGGGACATGTGCTTCAACTGCGGTGTTACTCTCCCATCAGCAGATGTCTCTGATAAAGGAGTCGCCAGTCCCAGCATTCCATTTTTTTCCGCTGCAGGTACTCTTTCCTGATGCTGCCCTTCTGTTCCTGATCCTGCCTGACCACTTGAATTCTGCGTTTCAAGCTGATATTTGGCCTGGTCCCCAATTTGTCGTCCTGCACCAGTATGCCCTTCCAACATTGCATCAGGAAGCACTTTTCCCCGACTCCCACTGTTGGCAGTGATCACCTGTCGCTCCGCTTTCCCTCCTGCAGAGGACTGTGCATCTCCACGCATTTGACTTCCAATCGATTGTTGCTGTGAGGCTTCCTGCCCTCCATGCTGGGGCGATGACATATTGATTTCCAATTTGCCCCCTCGGGCTGGGCTCGTCTCCTGGCTGTCCGTCTGGCCTCCCTGTGGCTGTCGTTGCTGCTGCAGAAGCTGTTCCTGCTTCGCCATTTCCAGGCGCTGTGTCGCCTCCAACTTTGCTTGCTGTTTGCTTTGCAAACGTAGTTGCTGCCATGCAGAAAAAAATAGTAACAACTCGCATTTACTTGTCTGCTTGGCTTGCCTTTTTGGCCGACATTTAATATGTGAAAACTACACAACTACAATTTGGAAATGGCGTAAAACCAGACGCTGAAAATATTTTACCACTGTTATTGAAAAATGGCTGTTGCAAAAAAAGTTAGCTTATGCACTTTTTAGTTACAAGGCAGTGTATGTTTACGATGACGGCGGTAAAGAATTTTCAGCCTGTGCTAAAAAAGAATACAAAGTGGCATATATTATAAAAATGAAATTACTTCATTCATTTGCAAATTCATACGAGCTGTAAAATAACCACACCACCAATTTTCAGACATTACGCCATAAACACAAATCAATAAACACATTAAACATTTCATCTGAACAGTCACTTCATTTTTGTGGCAGCAAAACAGGTACCAAAGATTGCAAATTTTACAGCAAAATGGAGGAAGATGAGAGCAACTATAGATCAGTGAAAGATGTCTGTAACAGCTTTAAATACAAATTAAACCAAATATTCTTGCAGGGATGCAGGCACAGCACAAGAAGCATTTACACTGGTAACTCATGCAAAGGAAACCCTATGTTTTACGCCAGTAATATTTTTTGGTGGCAAATCTTTAAGAAATTTAGGGATTTCTGGAAAACAAATTTACTAAGTGTGACCAATGCTGAATTGCAGAAATTTTTTTCTTTTTACAAGCTACATAAAACATCTCTAAAAAAACCAATTACCAATAAAGAAAAAGTGTTAACAGAAGCACAGCGACTTCTGTTATGCTAGTGTTAAATGTGGCCCATGCAAATATAAAGACATTTCCTTTAACCACGTCAAACGCACTGGGCTGCAGAAGAAGTGGTTAAGTGTGCTCAGTGTCCATGCGGGCTCATGCAGTCTCATGCAGACACGGGGGGAGTGAGAAATCCTGCAGCTTCAAAGCGGCACGCCTCAGCCTGCATCCCTGCACCGGTGCTGGGGAGAATCTCTCCCCAATTGGCAAGCGGTTATTATTTTTGTTTTGTTTTATTTATTTTTTTGAAATCTCCTCTCACTGCTATGGTTACTGACCTGCCTCTGCCTCCAATCCTGCTCCTGCTCTACCTCTCTGAGCCGCTGCTGCTCCTTGGCGTGCTGCTCGGACTGTGCCCCCACGGGCTCCGCCAGCTCCAGGGGCTTCCGCAACAGCGTCTCGCCCGCCCGTTGCGCCTTGCTGATCCGCACCGCCGCACGGTTGTCTCGCGCCTTTTGCTGCCATTTTGGAAACGCCACAGCCACAAAAACATTCATTTTCACAGGACGCCACCTCGGTTCGCTTCAGCAAACCTGAGAATGAGCGGCGCTCTGATGGGGCACCATACCAACGCAACACTCCTGTGTTTTATTCACAATGGGAAAATGCAGCCTCAATTGCGACCTCCAGTAACCACGGTGGCGTGTTCACAGTCCGGATATGCACCAGGAATGCACAATGTGATGCGCGCCCAGAATGCGCAATAAGACTACACAATCTAGGGTCTGGTCACAATGCATAATAATAAAAAGCCACATAATTTAACAGGGCACATTTGATGCATCCTAAGTGCAAAATGTAATATACGTGCAAAGAAAAATGTTATACAGCTAGAATGTATAACTGGACACACAAGAATTTCACGCACAATATTAACTTATAAATAAAACAGAATACAGTAGGAATGCACAATCTAAACATATAACTATAAGTATAATCTATTGTACATCAGAATGCAAAACATAAAACTGGAATTACGGTGAATATGCGTACTCTGTTACAGAATCAAATTGCAGCCCAATGCACAATATAACGTTCAATCAGAATGCTAAATATGAAATAGCCACAATTAATATTTTGTTGTACATCCAATCTCAGATAAACCTTATTTAAATACAAAAACCTCAATGTATGTATTAATGGGTTGACTCTTCATTACTCACAATTTAAGTGTGAAAAATGAATAATATCTCTATATAATTGTGGTTTTCGTCTTTGCCATAAAAATAATGAACAGCAAATGATTTATCTGCTTCATTTACGGACACTTGTTAATAGTGTAAAGTAATTGTGTTGTATGGGAGGTGCCATTGAATTCAATGCATGGAAAGGATGAGAGCGCATTTACACAAGATAAAATTACGGATAATTGAAACAGTAATTATATATATATACACACTCTCCTCAAATTCAATGTGTTTCCATGATCAAATTAGTATATGGCCCTGAACCGAGGAGAGACATTCCACATTTCTATTCCAGAGGTGACTATTTACAAAATATGACCACTGACTTCAAGAACAAGTGCATTCATAATATTAACCTTTGGATGGATGATGGGCTGAGCTAAACTGACCGACTGACTTTGGAATGAGCTGCTTGCTCAAACCACATTACAACAGGCTCTAGGCAGATACATAGACCAAACTAATCCATAAATATTTATTGTCATTATTTACCAAATTGAAAGTGGGTTCCCGAAACAACATCCTACGAAAACTGGTCAACTCCAAATGGGGAGCCACAGCACACACATTAAGATCTACTGCTCTGGCCTTGTGCTATTCCTCCGCGGAGTATGCATGTCCTGTCTGGGAGAGGTCAACCCATGCCAAGAAACTTGACCCGGCATTGAACAACACCTGCCGCCTGATCACTGGCTGCTTGAAACCCACACACACAAACAACCTGTACCTCCTCGCTGGCATTGCCCCTGCTGATATCCGACGGGAAGTGGCCAGTCGAGTCGAGATGACAAAGGCTACTAGCGATGAACGCCACCTCCTTCATGGACGTCAACCCCCGGCCCAACGACTGAAGTCAAGAAGAAGCTTCCTCAGCCATGCGCAGCCCCTAACAACATCTCGAGGGGAAACCAGACTCCAGCTCTGGACGGAAAAGCTTGAGAGTGACCCTCCTGCAACTGGCATGGGAATCCCACCTGCTGAAGACTTCCCTCCTGGCTCAGATGCACCATGGATTCAGTGGAAGACACTCAACCGCCTGAGAACTAGAACGGGACGATCAAAAGATGCTTTGGTCAGATGGGGCTACAAGACCGGCCCAACCACCTGTGAATGTGGAGAAGCAGACCATACTATGGAACACTGCCTTGTCTGTGCTCTACTACCCAACCTCTGCAGCTCAAAAGACCTTGCGGAGTTCAATGAAAATGCAAGGGGCTGTGTAAGAAAATGGGAAACTGTAATTTAACATCGCGCTTCGAAGAATCGCAAAGAAGAAGAAGACCATACTCTAGAATATTTTAAGTTGAGCTTTTCATACACACAGCGATCTTCACATGTAGTATCACTTGTACTACCGTGCATTACTAATATCATAGTACCTATGGCAAGCACGCATGCTGCCTAATGGCATTATTCTGCCCCAGCTGGATTTATGTGCCTGCCTGCCCACCACCCAGCAATGCTGCTAATTGCCACAATACAGAGACCTGGGCTCTCTGCAGAGCAAACACATGCATAGAAACATGCGAAATAAACTTTAAAATTATTTACCCATGCAGAGCTGAATAAAGAGGGGAGCACTTAGAGGGTTTCATAATCATCATGGTGCATGTCAGTCCACTTCGAGATAACCTCTCCATACATTATAGGTTATGGGGGTAATTTTGATCACACTTCACCAGTGCAGGCTAGTGAAAGTGACGGGTATGGATGTGGATGCATAGTACCATACAACAGTCGCCAACAGCGACCACAAAACTAAGGCTCACGGAGAGAATGAGAACCAAGAGCAGCTTACGTTTTTAAAATATATTCATGCCTTAAACATGGACTTGTGATTCTCAATAGTACAATCGTAAATATATATGGTGTCGTCAATTTTGGATTGTATCAATCCACAATAACTTTCAATGCCCATTTATTAAACCCATTCGAGCAACTAATTAATGAAACAACCGATGAATGCTTTTCAATAATAATGCCCATTAATCAGGTAATGTCATTATTATTTATTACCAATTATGTAATGTCTAAGCGAGACGTGGAAAACGAGTCATTTTACAAGGATTGTGGTATTGTTGGAGCGCATGCATTGGTGACGGTAAAAGGGAGCAGTCTTCATCCAACAGTTGATAGACAATCGCTGACACTGATGACAAAGCTACACAACACTTTAGTTTATATTACAACCTGACCGACAACATAACACAACCTATTAGCCAAAATGATTTCAAGATACATTGTGTGAACGCTAACTGCTATTATGTACTGATGTAGGTTTTCACGACTCGATTCATGATGGTTGCTCTTCAGAGCTGTTCTTTTGGGATAGCCGTGTCGAGCGATCTCCCTCGCGATGTTTTGCGAGAGGGAGATCGCTCGACACGGCTATCCTGAAAGAACAGCTCTGAAGAGCAAAAATCAAACTGCAATTATGTTCTCAGAATATTTTTTTAAACACAATGCCAATGCTGAGTTAATGGGGGTTGTTGCCGGGCACTCCAGTTTCCTCCCACAGTCCAAAGACATGCTGCTGCATAGGTTAATTGGCCTGTTTACTAAATTGCCCCCGGTGCCCTGTGATGGACTGGCGTTCCATCCTGGGTGTATAGCCCTGCCTTGTGCCCTGTGTCTGCCGGGGTATGCTCCGGCTCACCGCAATGCTGTACAGGACTAAGCGGTTTCTGACAATGAATGAATGAATACAATGTTGCTGTTCATTAAATCACGAGGACAGATAGCATTAGAACTAGGATTGATATTACAGAATGAGTTGCACATAAACCCAATACCTTCAAAATAGAAGGGAATTAAATCTCTGAAAGAATGTAAAATGCTGTGGCAAATTCGTTTTTAACACCGTTTCCCAATGGTATATTTTCAACAAAATAAATAAGCAGACACTTTATCATATATCTGTATCTCCACGTAAGTATTTCTTACACGACCACTCAGACGGCCTTCTGAGAGTGCATAACTTTGGCTGCATTGATTCAACGAGACATATTGTCTGCTTATTTATGTTTTCCTTTATATTTTTCACCACAATGTTAATGATCATTTTGAGTATTCCTAAGCAAGGCATGTCTGCTCCTAAACAAGGCATGTCTGCTCCCATGTATAAAATATGTTCCCATTGAAGTTATCTCCTGTGAATATGTACAGTGCATTTTTATCTTACCATGCATTAACTCAGTGCCTTTTCCAGCCACTCATTTACATTTAAATATGGAACCACTGCCCAAGCTGCACCCTAACTTGAAATATTCACTAAATCAGGTGATGCGTATATAAACCGTACTGTATTGCACATTACTCACAACAATGAATTGCAGTGTATTGCTCTCGCCAGTTCTTTGTGCTTACCAGAAACGGAGCTTTTTCAGCAGCACTAGCTTTACGCCACAGCTTTGCAATCTGTTTGGCTCTCGTAGGCCAGTCTGCACATGCAAGAACACAAGTACACACAGAGAAAAGGGACACTGCTTTTAAAGAAACTGTTCCTGTATATAAAACAGCACGGATATCACAAGGTAGCTCCCCCCACCAAACACTGGAGTCCCCAGACAAAACCCACATGTGTATATTGAGACAATTCACCAAAATCTGCAATGACTCACCAGAAACTCAATTTATTTACTGCCACTTACTGGCCATCTCAAAATCCTCCAGGTAGGAATTTTGCACACACAACTGTACCAGTGGAATTATTCTACGCCAGCACTTTAAAGGATATTTGCGATTCAGGATAGAAACTCGATTTAAGAATTAACCGTTTTGTGTTAATATTACAGTGAATGTTAGGACCTCTAATAGCTAGAGCATTTACTTGAAACAGTTTCATGAAACACAAATTATAAAGCATCAATCCTTATACAGGGCACTTTTTGCATTTACCATGAGCTTAAAATCCATATTAATTGACAAACCAAAATAATGTCCCACCCTACATGATAGTGTGAATATGATTCCACCAACTCCTGCCTTTAAAAGCTCTTGGTTGCAGATGCGCTACCACCATAGGTCAATGCATCTATGTGGATGAAAGCTTCTCCTGGGCCACTAACCTCACTTATTGAGCTATGGGCAATTACTTCATCGTCACGAGGGTCAAGAGAACTCTGGATTGGAAGCAGCTCACCATGGGCTCGTCGGTGTTAAGCATTATGTGGAAATAAACAAGGAGCACAGCCTGCCTGCCTGTGTGTACCTGGGTACTCGGTTTTTAGGTTGGGGAAGTTGATGTTCGCATACAGCACAGGGGAGGTGGTTGCCATCTCGCCCAGCAGCTCGTCCTTCTCCCACTTGAGGATGTTACGCTGGTTGTAAGAGAGGCCATCTCCCTCCCCCTCGCCGGCCGCGGCTGGGGGTGCACCCGCTGCACTCCATGGGCTGGCAGGGTTGGAAGAGGGGCTGAATGGAGATACCTTTTCCCTGCAACCACTGGGCACACAACCACAGTAGACGAGTAAAGTTGTTATATTTGAAAACAAGGTGGAAGTGGAGACGGAATCTGATTAACAGAGAATTAATTAAGCTTCTTTAAACGTCTCCGAGGCTTGATTAAAATCCCCCGGATGTCCAGAGTTGTTAATATTTTTAACACGTTATTATGCAAATGTATGTTTATTTGCGAGGTGTATTAGCTATATTGGAGAGGTGGTGTCAGTATCCACGTATTTCGCTATCCGCGGTCACTTATCACCTTTCCCCCACGAATGAGGATGAGTGTATTCTATGGCAGAGGACAGTGTCTGCATAAGAGGACCATTTAGCATGGCATTACAATTATCATGACTTTACAGCATGCTCAACACACTTAAATGCACACTTGCATAAGGGCTGCAGTATGAAAAGCCCTCTTTTCCTGGAATGCACCAGTTTTAGAAGAGCTGTTAGCCAATGTAAAAACTAGGTTATTAATTTAGGCTTTTCTATCACTTATTTTAGTATCTTAAATATCGGAAAGGAAGTGACAGTTCTCAGGGAAACATGTTTCCCTTGAAATTAGACTAAATAAAATGTACTATCGTTTAATAGCCAAGGTTATAACAACTTGTGAGATGATAAACACCACGAATGAACCCAAGTGATGAAAAAGTAGAGTTGGAAGCACTCAAACACCAATTACAGAAAAAGCCTGTAGATGAAGTCTCACCTGAACTCCGGGAAAGGAGCCTGGGGCATCATGGGTGATGGCTCCGAGCGACCATGTGCTGGAAACTGTGGAAGTGCTGTCGTGTTCCTTGCTGCACTTGGAATGCCTGTGGAACCATAGCACAGAGAAACCATGTGTATCACAAAAAACAGGGTAATACATTTACATGGCTTTAAGCCCACTGAGTTGTCTTTTTAAGACAGTGCATATAGCACCATGATAACACTGATAATATTATGGCACTGGTGATGGAAAAGCAGTTGTCCAAGGGCTTCTTTGGACAACACAAGCTAATACACCATATTTGGAGGTGGCATTTGTTATGTCACTCATGAATTTATAGTTTCTAAGAATTATTGTTTGCCCTTGCATATAAATCAAGAGTATTCCAGTGATTTTTATTTAAAGAAAAATTACTTTTTTTTAAATTGCCTACTTTTAATACATATCTTTTGAAAGCAAATGGTCAAATTTGATGGCTGCAAGGCTGCAATATTATTTCCTGTTTTTACTCTTCCATGTAATTGTTCGACACCTTCGTATATTTTGACAAAGTGAGTGCACACACACGTAAGCGGTCACACGTGTGCATTGGGGAGTACCATGAGTGTTCTGTACTGGGGGTTGGGGTTGACTTCCCCCTGCTGGGCTGATTGCAGAAAAGAGGTCGGCCACATCCTTGGCTTCAATCTTTGCCAACTCTGGAAAGGAGAAGGCAGCCATCCATTGTCATGATTACTGTTTAATTATCTGGCCGAACAGCACTGTGGGATAATACCAAACTCATTAATGAAAGATTGTGAGTTTAAACTCTTGTAGACTAAACCTGTTGTAATCCATCCGGCTTCAATACCAAATAAGTCTGCAGGAAATATATAATTGTTGCCTTGCAGAGAAACCGGTTTCCAATATAAAAATGTGGAATTTCATGGACAGGATCTCAAGGCGCAGCTGGGGTATGGAGAGCGTCCAGTTGGGGGGCATGGAGGTGGCATCGCTGCTGTTTGCAGATGACGTTGTTCTTCTCGCCTCGTCCGATTGTGACCTCCGACGGGCGACGGGCACTCGAGCGTTTCGCGGCTGAGTGTGAAGCGGCTGGGATAAGAGTCAGCACCTCCAACTCTGTGGCCATGGTCCTCTCACGAAAAGAGTGGGTTGCCCTCTTCAGGTGTGAGGAAAGCAGTTGCCCTTAGTGGAGGAGTTTACATATGATGGGGTCTTGTTCACGAGTAATGGTAAGCGGGAACGTGAGGTTGGCTAGCGGATTGCAGCAGCGTCTGCAGTGAGGCGGGCACTGTACCGGTCCGTGGTAGTGAAGCGGGAGCTTGGTCTTAGGACAAAGCTCTCGGTTTACAGGTCAATCTATGTCTCTATCCTCACCTATGGTCATGAACTTTGGGTAATGACCGAAAGAACGAGATCGCGGATGCAAGCGGCAGAAATGAGGTTTCTCCGCAGGGTTGCTGGGCTCACTCTCCACGACAAGGTGAGGAGCACAGAAATCCGGGAGAACCTCAGAGTAGAGTCGCTGCTCCTTCGGATTGAGAGGAGCCAGTTCAGGTGGTTCGGGCATCAGGTAAGGATGCCCCCTGGTAGGCTCCCCCGGGATGTCTACAAGGCACGGCCCACTGGGCTGAGACCCAGCACACGCTAGAGGGATTATATCCTTCGGCTGGGCTTGTAACGCCTGGGAATCCGCCAGGAAGAGCTGGAATCTGTTGCTGAGGAAAGGAATGTCTGGTCCACTCTCCTTGGACTGCTACCACTGCGACCCTCACCAGGACAAGTGGTTTAGAAAATGGATGGATAAATGGATGGAATTTCCACCACTGACTCAGGGCTGCCAGTTGGAATGTGCAGCACTAAATGCTGGTTTGAGGATCAAGGCTACTTAACTGGACACACATTTATCATTAAAACTTGCTTATCCAACAGCTTTTTCATTAACAGCAC